>JAUTXW010000105.1:0-285000 GCA_030620095.1 Kuschelorhynchus macadamiae
AGGCGCGCTATTGATCAGCACATACTACAGCAATTCGGCAAATTTCTATTCGCCTGTCTGGAATTGAGGAGAAACAACCAGTACCCTTCAGGAACAAGAGAGGTCGCTGTAAATATTGCAAGGACCGCAAAACAAAATATTATTGCAAATGTTGCAACGATTGGTTGTGTTTAGAGCATGTTGAAATGTTTTGTCAAGAATGCAGTGAAAAAAATTAGTTAGTTCTTTAATTAATGTTTATACAATAAGATTTCCCTTTCTTTAATAATTTTTGTACGAAATATACTTACTAGAACATTTGTTCAAATGATTTTGTGGTTTAAATTCAAAGAAAGATGTATTTGTAATATTTAGGAATAACATATTTGTAGATGATGAAGAAGTAACCATTTAGTTATTATAAAAAAAAATTAGTTATACATATTTTTATACATACATACTGTTTTTTATTTTTGTTAAAAATAGGAAATTAGTTCAAATAGTAATATAAAAACAAAAAAAAAGTTGTAAAAACTACTTGAAATAATAATATTTTTATTGGGTCTAATGGACCCCACCCGTCTACTAGTGAATCATTTTTCCACCCGTTTACCGGAAGGTTAACATACATAAAATGTAATGGAATTTCAGATAAAATGTGTTAATAGTGCTGTGGTGCGACTTGACAATCAATTCTAACTTGTATTATTTGGTGAAAAATTGTAATGCATCCACGTTTGTTTTTTGCTTAAATATAGTAAATTAGAGGTAAGCTTCCTAATAAAACCGAATAAAGGTCAAAAATCGAGATGTATTAAATCGAACCAGGACTCACTGTTGTAATATATATACGCCGATAAGCTAAAAAGAAACAAACAAATAACTTAAATTCTAAAATGTCAGAATAATGGTAGGTGCGTAATTATGTGTATTCCTCCCTTCCATGACAACATAGTCAATGATCTGCCTCTAGCGAACGTAGTCTGCGTCAAGCAGATTATACGAAGCAGTGTTGCCAATTGGTGTGTAATTTCACGATTTTCGTGTAATTTGAAGTCGCTACGTGTACTATTCGTGCCCTTGCCAAAAGTGTGTAATTTCCGTGCAGTATGAAACATAGGCAAATTATATTCTTCGGTCAGCGTCAGCCAACTGGTCAAGCCGAGTTGAGTACGCCACTGGAAGTTCAACGATTGGCAACTGGTGCAAAAACTATACTTATTGCATTGCGAGTAGAAGTCAGAAAAAGATGCGCATAGTTAGAGCACGAATTGGTTTGACTATAGATAAAGATTTTTAGTTATTTATTGGGCATTGATGGGCCGATAGTTAAAAAAGGCAATTTTTTTTTGCCAGAAGTGGTTGTTTCAAATCTATACACCATAATATTATAATTTAAAATTAAAAAAAAACCTTAATGGATGGGTTTCTGATATTTGCAAGAGCCGAGGGTATTTTAGAGTGGAAGTTAATTTAGACAAAACGTAATGAAATATGTATTAAAAAATTTAAACTCAAGCTTTTTTAACGGAAATTTAAAATTAAAAAACGAAATTTTAGACAGGTATATTAAATATGAGAATAAATTTTATATTAGACACATACATAAAAAATTTTATTTTCTTAATTGAGGACAGTATTAATCACAAATGCCATTACTACTAGTAATAAAGAGTAATATAATACAAAACTAATTTATTACATGTTTATAGTTCATATATCCGTGTTAAAACTTTTTTTTACTTTTTAATTTACTTTATTAAAGCATGGTTTTGAAAATTGTTTAATTGTTTAATTCGACTACGTTTAATTCATTTCTAGATAAATTAAGGAAATATTTTACGTTTATTTACGCTTCTACCTATTATATTGGTAATAAAATATTTATTCCCTTACACCATCGCCGACATTCTCATTTTTGAAAATATTCCTTTAAGTTTTAAGTTGAAAGTCATTTTAATCGTATCAGTGTCGTCGCTACGAAAATATCCTAGAGGGGGTAATTTTGTTTTGAAAATTTGTGTAAATAGTTATGAACCTTAGTTTAGGTTAGACTCTGAAGATAAGTTGGTCTTCAGAATATCTCTTGGGAAAAAATGGTAACTAAAAAAGTCCTTATTTTCTGTTGTGAGCAAATAATTGTGGTAAATGCATAAGCATTAGGTGCATTTTTCGGCATATTGAAGAGAGAGTAATTACCCCCTCTACTTCTCCGGTAGCGACGTACGTGATTATCTTATTTCACACTTTGTCCTTTCTTCTTTTTTATGAAAATTGATTATCTTTATATTGAACTGTTATAGATAATATCAAAAGAAATAAATTTAAAAATGTTATGTTAATTTTTTTATTTTTAGAAAGAACTAGAGTCTAGCAAAATAAAGCAAGAAGCAGCTGCAGAGCGATTAGAAAGATTAAGTGACACTACTAATCAGATTGAAAAAATATTACGTCAGGCTAAAGACAGATGTGACCAAGTCTGAAACAAGAGGTATGCAACTTAGACTTCAAATAACTCATTTTGATACGAACAGTGTCGTTCGGAAACATTTAAAAAATCATGGTTTCTGAAGTGCGGCACAACTTAATTTTTTAAAACATATTTCGATTTTGCAATTTTTTATGTAAAGTTTGGCGCGCGAATCTGAGGCTATAAGAAGAATGCAAGTATTTATGGAAATGGTGCATTTACTCATTGGTGATTTGCTAAAACTCTACAGATCGATAGAAACGGCCCGGTTTGAACAAACCTTCCCCTGTCGTCGGGGGTCAGATCCGTACGACGTACTATAATATAGATTTATTTCTACTATGATAATATCAAATGCAAGGAATATTATTTTGATACAGTGCTTCTGTATTATTACATATTACAAAAGACAAATGTGATTAAGTCACATATTTTGGTACGGACATTTCGACTTAGTTATAACAAAAAAAACGTTATAAAAAAATTCATGGTTTCTGAAAGCGCTTTTCATAAAACTACATTTATTTATATAAGATGCCTCAAAAACTCGGTATATGGCACAATTTCAATTGTTTTTAACATTTATTTCGACTTTGCAAGTTTTTATTTAACATATTATATCAAAATCAAGTAATGTTATTTTGCAACGAGGTTATTTTTATGTTTTTACACTCTATTTTATCAAACTCATCTAAACCTTCTTGAAATATCTATTATGTTTTCTGGTGTAGGAGAAATTGAATATTATATTTGATGGGTACTCATGTTAAGCAACAAAAAAGAATAGCAAAAAACGGAGATACACATTGTAAAACTATACACAAATGGAGGACACATTTGGCATTTGAAGTAATAAACTCTATATTTAAAAAAAAGTATCCGACAAAACACCTAAAAACGCATAAAGAAAGATATCTTTTAAAGTAGGTAAACGCTTGGAGTAATTTACATATTATTTTCCATCCTTGTCCAGCAGTCATTTTTAATATCAGTTGTGTATATTCGTGTTCTCGAAACGGCAAAAAGACGGAAAAAATTTGAAGGGAAATATATAACTTAAGATGTAAAGTCTAAATTCAATTTGTGATAATAAAACTACTTTACTAGACATTCTTTCTTAGCTGTTTGAGAATTATTCCGTAAATCAAACATTTCAAGTAATAAACCCTTTTGAGCTGAGGTTATGACCCCTCTAAATCAGTGGTCGCCAACCTTTTCAAGGTGTTGAGCTACTTCGATAGTTTAGAAATAAACCGTGAGCTACCTACTTGTAACCAGCGTTTAAGCTAGCCTAAACGAAATAATGCACAGTTGTATTTGACATACATGTTTTTATGTAATTAATGAATACTTAACTAATACCAATACATACCTAAAAATCAAATTTCCACATACACTTAATAAAGGTAAATTCAATGAGAAGGTTGACATTCAGGACTTATCTGATAATTTTTTAATAGGTTGAAGTAAATAACTCTTTCACTTTTAAGGCAACAGGACATAGAATTGAATATTTGTCTTTACTTACTATAGGCCGGATAAATCTTGTAATTGAAACTAACGATTTCAATGCTAAATCACTTTAAAATGCAATCACTTCCATTTCAGTTACAGCGATGTCTTCGCCAAAGTTCTGCATAACACAAGTTGCAAACTGTTGGATATCAATTTCCATGAAGTGTGAAACAACAAATTCCTTCAAGTTAGAAACTATTTCTACATGAGATTTACTATTGGATTTTGAGATATGTTCTCTGAAAGAACAGGAAAACGCTTTACATCAAGGTTGATTAGGGTTTGTTCCCAAAACTCAAGTTTTTTTATGATGCATTTACATCAGGAAATCATTACCGCCAGTTCTTAATCTCTTCCCTGAAGTTGCAAATTGAATTCATTAATCTTGTATGTAATATCCACAAGAAACCTAAGCCAAATTGAATTTTCCAGTTCCTGAATCGGTTCGCCGCGTTGTTTGAAAAATTGAATTATAACAGATAGGACTTCATTAAACACTCGTCCTCTACTTAACCACCGCACTTCAGAGTGAAGAAGTAGATCTCCATACTGACAACCAATTTCATGGGCTAAGATTTTAAATAATCTTTGTATTGCTCTAGGCTTGTTTACAATTTTTACTATCAATTTCATGACTTTTAGTTTTAAAAAATTTCCACATAATGCTTGCTGATGAATAGTGCAATGGTAACACAGAAATTGTGGAAAGCGTTCATCTTTACGACAAAATGCTACTAGACTCTTATCACTACCCACCACAACTGGAGCCCCGTCAGTCGTCAAGCCTACCAATTTTGAAATTGGAACTTTCTCAGAAGATATAAAATTCTTTGAATGAGAAAACAATTCCTGCCCAGTGGTATATTCTTTCAGTGGAATAAACTTCAAAAGATTTTTAATCATAAAATCACTAAAAACCATCCTGACGAACAATGCTATCTGTGAGGTGTCAACCACAATTGTTGATTCATCCATTTCAAGAAAGAAATAAACACAGTTATTTAAGTCAGTTTTTAACTGTGAAAAAATACCCTTGCCCATTTCTTCCACTCGTCTCATTGTATTAGCAGAAAGTTACATAAGTTTTATTGCTGAAACTATCTGGTCTTTATTTTTAGAGTCGCTTCCGTCAGAGTTTTTTTTTGTTACTTTTCGAAAAATGTTGAGAACTATTACGCAAGCGTTAAAAAATAAAATTTTGAAAACATATTTTAATTTTAATTGAGATAAATTACTGTAACTACCAGCTGTCAGATAAAAGTAGATCTCCCATACTGACAATCAATTTCATGAGCTAAGGTTTTAAATATTTGTAGGCTCTAGCTCCCTTTAAATTTGTTATCTCATGGTAACCATGTATGTTCCTGAATACACCAACGATTGAAAAAAATAAACATATTAAAGTAAATTTCTTTTTTTTTAGATCCATGAACTAGAAAGCCAGATAGATGGCTTTAGAAGAGACAACTTCGGTTAGGGAAGAGGTTAACGAAAACGTGAAATACTATACCGGTATGCTCAACAACATCGAGAACACAGTTGCAAATGAGGGATAGCAAATAATTAAGAAGTCTTTGTTTGCTGGTAAGAAATTGTAATATTTTGGAATGCTCATTAAACAGAAAAAGGCGCTTATTTGATAGCAAATTTATACCTGGTTATTTTTTTGAACTAAAATATTCTACTTCAAAATTTCGTTGAGCAGTAAATAATTGAAAAGAAGCAAACTTTGTTTCATTAGTTTATACGAAGACTTTCACCATGGTTCATCTTTTATTGAAATTAAAGTTGTTGTTCTACATAACGTTATACTAATTTGGCCTTGTAACTTTTTGTTTACATTTTTACAGTTTATGAATGGGAATTTTACACCTTTACCTTCAGCTGATATGCATCAGTTTCAGCTGATGATGTTTATGTGTTTGTGTTTATTGTTGCCTCTTATTTATTTTTATGTAAACACATCACAAAAGATAAAAAAAGATTTAAAATTTAGGACTCCAATTTAAAATTTAAGAATATTTTTTAAAATAACATTTCTCAATATGGTACATGGTCGAAGATTTTTGCTCTTTCTATGTGATTATGCTAGATATTATAAAATCATATAGTTACTGTCTACAGGCTGACTGAAAGAAAACTCTGTAGATATAAAAAAAATGTTAGAACTTTGCATTTTGCGGTAAACCTCTAATTTTTAATAAGTTTTTTAATAAATTAGCACTTTGTCTATATGCTCGTATTTGGCTTATTAAAAATGTTAAAGAAATTTTTATGAAGTCACTGTATTTTGAGATTGATTTTTTAATTCTAGCAGTAAGATATGAAAAACAATACAGACATTTTTTTCCTGCATCATATAGTGTGAAAAAATGGAACAAATTTTATTCAAAAAAATTCTTCTAAATGAAGCTATTTTAAATAAAAACAGTTATCGCAAATAAGAAATATGTCTTTCACCAACATTAATTACAGCTCTACTGCTTCGCTACATGCTTGAAACTAGATTGGAAAACTATTGCTGGGAAGTTTAAAAGGGCTGCCTGCTATTTTCAAAATTATCTTCGCCACTTCTTTTAAACATGTCCCATGTATACTCAATTAGATTCAAATCAGGAGAATGTGCTGGCTAGGGTACACCAATGATTTGGAGAACACCTTAAAATTGCCTTATGATTGCGTTATGGTTTGTCTGCGGTATGGGGTCAAGCACTGTCATACATGAGAATAAATTCTTCACTAACATTTTGTGCAAACAGCGCCATTACGTGCCAAAGAAATTTTTTTTGTAAGCACTGGCATTTAGAAATCGATCATATTATATAACGGGTGGGTCGCCTTTGATTTCTTTTTTAAAACCACTATTAAAACTACACCATTTAATATTTGTAAATGTTTGTTGCTTTATTAAAGAGATTGCATGACAACGCGACAGTGTTGCCAACGTTGAAATGACACCCACTTCAAAAAGTCTAACGCTAACGGGATAGCTCAATTAACAGTATAGGTTATGTTAAAAAAAATCCTTGTTTTAATATAGACTTGAAATTAGGTCGCGCGCTACCGCGCGCTTTCTTTATAACAAACCTGACCATTCCTAACCTAATTTAAAAAACTTAGAAAGTCATCCGCCTAAATGGGGACTCAACACATATGCGCCGCCTCCAAAGACGAGTATCTTGTTTACCGAGAGCTAGGAAGCCCAAGCTGACTACTCAACACTACTTGTTTACACTCCGCGAAAATAAACGACGAACCAAAAGACAGCACATTGAACAATCTGTGTATTTATTGGAGTTTTTCTTTATGGGATTCAAGGATTTATAATAGCTTATTTAATATTATTGATTTTTATATTAGACTTTGTGTAGTACCCAAAGCCTAGGCGATATCGATTTGCCGCCTTCCCGCTTCTACTATTCTAACAGCGCGTAACATTTCATCTCAATCCAACTGATCTATTTACTATGAACAACTTGCGAATCTATACAAAAAAATTAAAACCTAATGAAAATTAGTGATTCATCCCACAACCTGTACACCAACTGTAGGTAATAATATTATGACCTTATAATATCTAGCGGAATAACCCATGAAAGAATAAAAAATTCCCTTTCCCACTCTACACAATACATTGGGATACCTATGCTATTTTAAAAAAACATTCTTAGGTTGCAAAATTGACTTTTTTGATGTGTGTATGGTGCAACCCAAACTTTTCTAATTATAGTCAGTCTTAACCACTTAAAAACGTGTGCTATATATGTTGATTATTCATTCTTTGATCAGCTAAACATTGAAGTAAAACACAGCTACACAGTTATTTTAACAATTTCCGAATATTCCCAACCAATCTCAACATTTATTATTAAGCTTTGTCATTCCAAAAATTAATAGGCTCCATATCAGTAGATATCTAAATTTACATCACATAAATTAATGTAATTAAAAATAAAAGAAAAGTAAATGGGAAATACAAGGGAATTAATTTCTGAAACTATGACAATATTAGTTTAAAACAGTATATAAGGCAAACAAAAATCTTTTTTGGCTTTTTCGCAACCGAATAAAAATATTTAACTTTAAATTAATTGTTGAGGTATGTAATAATACTAAATAATTGCTTCAATTAATTTAAAGTAAAATATTTTTATTCAGTTGCGAAAAAGCCAAAAAAGATTTTTGTTTGTCGATCTAAACGCAACAAATAATCTGAACACATTTAAAAATATATAAGGCGTTAATGCATCAAGAAATAATACGTAATGCTAACAGTTATTGGAAATACTTATACTTATTTTTTCGCTAAACTTTATTTTAACTGAAACGGCCAGTTGTTCATAATGATTTAAAATTTTAGAAGGAAAGGATTTATAGATGCAAAACACGAACAATAATATTACCAGTCCAGGAGATTACATGTTTTGGAAGATTTTGTGGTATCGAATTTGTCTAAAAATATGAACCAAAGGAAAATTGTATATTATTTTATCAATATATAAATTTACCTCGATAAAGTTGATTGTTTGTCTTCAAGTTTGTTTGCATGACCATTCATATACGCCCTTGCTGTTCCGTTTGAACCTGCAAATAAAGAAGAAATATGAAATTAGAAACAAGTGAATAAAAAATAAGTACAAAAACAAATCTAAATCTACAAGCCATATACTAGGCAGGAAAATATTTAGACCAAACCATGTAAACATTATCTGTTTACAGCATATTCTTTTGGACACACTTATACAGTATTATACCTTTTTTTTCTTTATATTCATTGATTTAAAAAAATAGAAAAAATTGAAAGAGAAGCTTTATTAGCAAAATTCAGAGCATCCCCAGACTCTTTCCTTGAACGAAAAAACCAAGTGATTAAAAAGATCCTGATTTGTTTATTGGTGCCGGTTCTGCTGAGAAATACGTCTCGTAAATTGCCAATTCAATCAATGCTTCTAAATAGGAATACAATTACTGGCAAGTTTTAATAATTTAATTGCTAAAATTAACATGACTTTTAGCACAGCTACCTGTAATTGAATCTTTCCAGTATTTCAGATCTTAAAAATTGAGTTAAAAACTCTTTTCGATGACGCATTGATACTAGGCAGACACAAAACATATTTAATAATTGTACAAAAATGCAAATAATTTAAATTATTGTCATTAAAGTTGTTGAATAGTTTTTCTGGGTAAATAAAATAAAAAATCTTTTAGTGCCACTCGTGCGGATTTAAGTGTTCAAGAACGAATATATTTTTACAATAATTACTTCAAGATCAAAAAGGTAAGCAATCTGATGTAGATTTAATTGAGTTATGGACTAAATATGTGAGCTCCGCTTCTAATTGGTTATAATTTGGCAAAAACATTGTTAACTTTTCGTCCATGAGAGCCACCAAAATTGCTGTTTGTATTGTCACCGCAAAACGAAAATACTTTTGGGAACAAATTATGCTCCTGTAAGAACTTGCTTAAGTACTGCATAATATTCTCTGACGTTTCTGATTGCTCATGAAGTTCCAACATTTTAAATTCATATGGACAAACACATCGTATTAAACCAGATTTTTAGTATTGAAAATACTATTGGGATCACTTTTATGCAAATTTAACACTGCCTGCCGTAACCTGGACACCGAAACTGCGTTAACGTGTTCAGTAAAATAATACGTATTGATTATGAGTGCGAACGCACTAAATGAATAAATAAGATAACATTATAATATGAGGTCATCGGATTGTCCATGCATAGATGAACAAATATTAAATATAAATAAAATAGTCCATTATTTTGTGTATGTGTGTAACAAAATTCTGAGTCTTATATTAAAATAAGGTAAATACGGATTGCCAATGCATAGATCAACAAATTTTAGTAAAAACAAAATAGTTCATGGTTTTGTGTATGTGTACACTAAAATTTCGAGTCTTATTAGAATAAGGCAGCCATCATTAAATACGTACGTAAATGCACGAAATTATGGTTGCAGCCGATTTCAAAACTAATTTTTTTTTGTATGTATATTATATTTGAACCGATTTTTATCACAAATTATTTATTTATCAATGCTAAATAAATTATTTATAGGTACTGATTTATGTCGCAGCACGACAGCATAGAATTCTCAGGTAATAATAAATAAATCTAAAATATTAAGTTTTAAAGCCATAGGCAAAGGAATTGCTCACAAGTATGTATATTAATCTAACATCTAAATGTAAATGGAATCAGAATTTAATCACATCCAATTTTTTTGAAAATATTGGGACAAGGAGAAAGCCGACAAATTAAAGACATATAGGGAGGTCTATCATTTTTGACATAATTACAATCGTCACATTTAACCCATCTTTATTAATAATATTAAGATGCTATAAATGTCACAAACTCTGATGGAACGAAATCGAAAAATTAAAAAAAAAATAGGAATGGAACGATTTAAATAATATATGGGTGTTTTATACGGCTATACCATTTAATTTCAGGCCCGCTCTCCTGAAATTTCTACCATTTTCCATTCAAATATGAAATATAAAAAAAGATGCCGTTTGTATCAAAAATTTAAATAGAAAAAATGGGACATGCAATGTAGGTGACAAATTTTAATAAAAACAAATATTTGAGCGAGGGTGATTACCATGGTTGTGTGTACATTTGAAATCTTTAAAAACTTTTTTACAATAAAAACTACATTTGTAAATTTAACAGAATTCATTTAGTAGTAAAATAGGCTACGGAAGCCTAGAAGTGCCAAAATTTTTTGTATTTTTCAATTCTGAGTTTAAAGTCGGAATTTAACAAAATTCTGAGTTTAAAGTAAGAATTTAACAAAATTCTGAGTTCAAAGTCGAAATTTAATAAAATTCTGAGTTTAACGTCGGAATTTAACTAAATTCTGAGTTTAAAGTCAGGATTTAACAAAAGTCTGAGTTCAAAGTAGGAATTTAATAAAATTCTGAGTTTAAAGTCAGAATTTAACTAAATCCTCTGTTTAAAGTCAGAATTTAATGAAATTCTGAGTTTAAAGTCAGAATTTAATAAAATTCTGAGTTTAAAATCGGAATTTTGTAAAAGTCTGAGTTTAAAGTCGAAATTTAACAAAATTCTGAGTTTTAACTCAGAATTTAGTTAAATTCCGACTTTAAACTCAAAATGTTATTAAATTCCGACTTTGAACTCAGAATTTTGTTAAATTCTTTAGTCCATACGATTGTATAACAGACTGGAACCAAAAAATCAAGTTCAATATTCTTGTTTGAATAAAGTCATATGCGCTATGAATTGTTCCACCATACTACAGATAATTAAAAAATGATAAAACGGGGAGGGTACAAAATAAAAGTTTCCTATTTTGATTTTGAGTGTTAAATAAGTCCCTGACAAATTAAACATAAGTTTAATTAGTTCATTTTATATATTTTTATTTATTTCTATTGCTGAAAAAAAAAGCCAAAATGAATACAAGAAAACATATACATTAAAATGTTCACAAAATAAAAAAGGTAATATAAAATGATAAATAAGTCTTAAAAAACATCATATTAAAAATATCTGAAGAACCAACGAATAGGATGTTTTGGAATTTGGCTTTGGCCATAGATGAACATAATATACTCTCGTTGTAAAATATTTTAAATCGCGCGGTGTTGCCACTTCTACCTCAAACCGGAGGCATCATCCGTTTTTTAAATGATGTGCCCTATATTTTATTAAAGTTTTAGCACTTATTGAGTTACTTTTCTCATGTCTAAATTTAACTGTTTTCGGGAAAATGGCGCTTGAACAAGGACAATTTTGACCTTTTGAAGCTCGGTAAATCTCAAACGAGTTTACTTGCAACGAAATGGATTTCACTTATCTGTTTTAATAGTTAATTATCTATCTCATGACACCAATTTCAGTTTTGGCAGGAGACGTCAAAAACGCATGTCATTAAATTCTGACTTTAAATTCAGAATTTAGTTAAATTCTGACTTTAAACTCAGAATTTAGTTAATTTCTGATTTTAAGCTCAGAATTTAGTTAAATTTCGACTTTAAACTCAGAATTTTGTTAAATTCTGACTTTAAACTCTGAATTTTGTTAAATTCTGACCTTAAACTCAGAATCTAGTTAAATTCCGACTTTAAACTCAGAATTTAGTTAATTTCTGACTTTAAACTAAGAATTTAGTTAAATTTCGACTTTAAACTCATTTGTTAGATTCTGACTTTAAACTCAGAATTTTGTTAAATTCTGACTTTTAACTCAGAAGCTTGTTAAATTCCGACTTCAAAGTCAGAATTTAAAAATAAAAAAAATTGTGACCCTTATACGCTTCCGTAATTATACCCCGTCTTTTGAAATTAATAAAAAAGTGTCGTTTTGGTTATATTAAATTAAAATTGTCAAGAGCTTTCGGTCAAGTCATGCCGACATATATGAGGCATCACAAGAATTAAAGCTAAGAACTCCCCTTTTTTGGTGGTCTTTGTTATTGACTAATAGCGTAGTTGTTTTAAATATGACCTTGGCTGTATCGCTACAGCCATTTAAGATGTTAGCGATCTTTTCGGAGCATGATCCTAGATAAGAAAATCACAAATATTTATTGGGTTTCTTAAAGGTTCAGTGGGAAAAGCTACTACTAGCCTGAGTATCCGTGGTAAGGGTAAAAAATTACTAAATATATTTTAAAATCTAATAAATTAGCTAACACTAGGTTAATTAAGGTAATTAAAGATATTATGTATACAAATTTTCATTAATTTTTCCATAAAAATATAAAATATTTTGGACAAAAATATATATAAATTTTTATACTTAAAATTAGACAAAGAATCATAGACCCAATTTTCGTACTTATTTTTGAATCCCTTTGTGTAACACAATGGTGTGAGCATTTTCTGTTAAGGTATATTCAGTCTATATCTTCAAATGTAGGTTATTTGCAAAATAAAACAAAATCTCAATGATTAAATCAAGGTTACTTTTTAGAATACGCTTTAGTACATCGAAATAAGGGCCTACATAAAAATTGGTCGAAATTCTGTTGAAGTTTTGTATTATTTATGATCAATTTTACTGGACTATAACAGCAAATTATATGCAAGAAGGCCGATTGTCTTACATGCAAGTAGAATGACTTATTGTGGCTGTCAGTCATTTATATAAGCAGAGCGAGGTGTTTACAATGAACGCCGTTACACATTTACACGTCCGAGCTGGGTCTCGTTCGCTGCTTCTAACAGAGCTTCGCGTAATTGTATTCAAATAACAACATTTCGATCCGAGCGTGTGAGAAAGCCACTTATTTACAAGTCAAGTTCAGAAATTTTTACATTTTGCGCTAATGTAAGTTGATCGGTAAGGGTATTTTCGTCATAACGTCTGCAACTTTATAACGTCAACATCAAACTAATAAAGACATAAAACAGGCATTACAGTCGTGGTCTATATGACTACATTATACTCGTGGAATATATAAATATACATATATGCCTTTTTGTGACCATACTGGGTGGTGCAACCAAGATGGGGTGGACGATTGTGGACAAACGGAGAGGAATTTGAAAAAAAAAAATTGGGATATGATTGATAGTCAAGAACGCTGTGTTTTATACCCATTATACAGGGTGGTCTGAAAAGTTCGTGGTGAACCAAACTTGTGTTTTTTTAAATGGAATACCCGGTATATTATTATTTTAGTTGATTCTCCTATTCGTTGCGATCATTTTGATATAAGGTTAGTTGGGTCTAAAATTTATACCAAGGGAATGGGACGAGGTTAAAGTGGAAAAAAGGGTTATACTCCGGCCATTTTTTGAAAACAATTGAAGCAGGTATGGAAAAACCAAATATTCTATAAAATGTATTATATCTAGGACTACAATAATCGCTTATAAGTCGTTCAAAATTATTCACTGTTATACAGGGTGGTCAAGTTTTGCAAATTTACCTTGGATTGAATTTTTTTAAATGGAACTTCCTGTATATTTTACTTTCATGTTAAAGATAACATTATTAGCTTTCAGAAAATACCATATTTGATACCTTTCTGACCAATAGTTTTTCAGTAAATTAGCTGTGAAATCAAAACTTCTTCATTTTAACACGAATTACTCTGAATTCACGTTGTTAAAATTGACAATTTAATATTAGGAGGCCATGATATCATCATAAATTGAACAAAAGATTGACAGTCCTGTCAAAACAGCAAAGTGTCAGAATATTGTCATCAGTAAATAAATAAATATTGTTCTTAGATGATGCGATGCCGAAATAAAAACAAGATAGAAGCTTTTGCAAGTTTATCATAGAGATTTCAAGAAACAGGAAATGTTGCTTTCAAAAAAACGTAAAGTAATTAATAAACCAGTTACCAATGAAGATAATGCTTTGACAGTATTAATAACAGATCTTTTTTTACAAAAAAATAAATTTAATATAAATCAACAAAAACAATGTAATTAAAACTTATAAAAGATGTTCAACTAAATCACCATTTTGCTGAAGGCACATTTCGAGTCTATCCATAAATGAAAGTTTCACTTTTCTCAAAGTCAGGTCTGAAATGTTGCGAAAACTGCTTATTATTCTCAACTTCATATCTTCCACTGTGGTTGGAACCTCTTTATAAACTTCTTCTTTAACATGTCCCCATAAAAAGAAATCTAGTGGCGTTAAATCGGGTGACCTCACAGGCCACTTAACTGGTCCACCTCGCCCAATCCAATGCTCTCCTTTCCAATTATTGAGAAAATATCTTACATACCTATGGAACCTGGAACCATAAGGAATTTCTTAACATTAAAGGTAAGTCTTCGAGCAATACGGGCAACTCATTTCTCAAAAAATTTAAATAGACTTCTCCCGTTAAATGCTCTTCAAAGAAATATGGTCCTATAACATGAGAGCCAATTATACCTCCCCAAACATTAATTGACCATTTATTTTGATGGTCCACCTGAAGAATCCAATGTGGATTTTCGGTTGAATAATAGTGCATATTATGTTTGTTAACCAAGCCGTTGCTTTTAAAAGTTGCTTCATCTGAAAACAGCACCCTATTATTATACTACTATATTGAAAACTCTTGTCGTTGGACGTAATCGCGATCATACAGTTCTTGGTGTAATTCAATGTGGTAGGCATGATATTTATGTTGTTTCAGAATCCGTTTAATACTAGTGCGTTCAATATCAGTAGCTCTCTCAATTTCCCTGGTACTTGTGTGTGGATTTTCTTGCACTGTTAATAACACTGTCAAAGCATTATCTTCATTGGTAACTGGTTTATTAATTACTTTACGTTTCTTAAAAGCAACATTGCCTGTTTCTTGAAACCTCTCTAATAAACTTGCAAAAGCTTCAGGTCTTGGTTTTTTTTCGGCATCGGGATATCGTACCGCATAAACCCTGCTTGCTAGTAAAGGGTTTTTTTGACACTCGCCCAACATAAAAGTCATGTTTATCAACTCTGGAGTACTCAAACTCATTGTTACTTAACAATTTCTCGGCTTATCGTCAAAAAACAATGGTAATTGATGCCAATTCTCTGACACTTTGCGGTTTTGACAAGAATGTCAATCTTTCTTTTCATTTATGATTATATCATGGCCTCCTTATATTATAGGTAGTCAATTTAAGCAACGAAAATAATACCGTTTCTGTTAGAATGAGTAAATTTTGGTTTCACGGTTAATTTACTAAAAAACTGTTGGTTAGAAAGATATCAAATAGGGTATTTTCTGAAAGCTGGCGATGTTATCTTTAATATGACAGTAAAATATATGGGGTGTTCCATTTAAAAAAATTCAATCCAAGGTAAATTTGCAAAACTTGACCACCCTGTCAAACAGTGAATAATTTTGAACGACTTACAAGCGATTATTGTAATCTTAGATACAATACATTTTATAGAATATTTGATTTTTCCATACCTGCTTCAATTGTTTTCAAAAAATGGCCGGAGTATAACCCTTTTTTCCACTTTAACCTCGTCCCATTCCCTTGGTATAAATTTTAGACCCAACAAACCTCATATCAAAATGATCGTAACGAATAGGAGAATCAACTAAAATAATAATATACCGGGTGTCCCATTTAAAAAAACACAAGTTTGGTTCACCACGAACTTTTCAGACCACCCTGCATAATGGGTATAATTTTAAAACACAGCGTTCTTGACTATCAATCATATCCCAAAAATGTTTTTTCAAATTCCTCTCCGTTTGCCCACAATCGTCCACCCCATCTTGGTTGCACCACCCTGTATAATTAAAAATTAGTTTGACACCCCTTCAAATTAGATTTTTAAGAGGAAATAAAATAATATTAGTTCTAATATAGAATGGAAGGTTTCACGGCTTTGTTCAATTAAGAAATCATGGTTCTTGGGATTAGACCCTGTCAAATTAGAATTACATTCACCATAGCACCGAGTAGCATTCCCGTAGAAGACATAGTAGCCTCCGTTGCAGACGCAATCAGAAGACTACCAGTGGAGCAAGCCGATGAACTCAGATATGAGACAGAGAAGATCATTAAAAATTCAAAACCACCAATGTCGGATCTCACCGCAGCCGAAAAAATAGCGATAAAGACCTTAAATGAAAATTTAAACATTCTAGATTCCAGTAGGTAAAGGCAACGCCGCAGTCGTCATGGACAGAACGGAATACGTTAAAAAGATAACTCAATTTTTGAACAACAACACCTATAAGGTTATGCAGGCTGACCCTACATGTAGAATAGAGAGACGCATTTTTTGAATTGAATAACTCACCCAGTCTACCATAAACGGAGAAGAAATCATTAAAACCAAGCAGCACCAAGATTCCCAGGTTTTACGGTCTTCCCAACATACACAAGGACAATATACTACTTGGAAGGATCGTCAGTGTAATACACTCGCCCACATACAAACTACACAAATATTTTTCCAATTTTCTTAATCCATTTACTGGAAAAATAGATTGTTTTATAAAAAACTTTACACATTTCGTGGAAAAACTTAAGACAATCCAATTGGACCCCGAAGATATTTTGGTCAGTTTCGATGTAGAATCACTATACACAAATGTTTCTGACAACGATTTAATCTCTATAATATCACACATATTGGATCATAATAATCTTGATAAGAACTTAACAGACTTAGTGAAAGCTTGTATTACGACCACTTATTTCATATTTCAAGGAACTTTTTATGAACAAACTTTAGGGGCAGCTATCTCCTCTATCACCTGTGGTAGCGAATATCTTTATGGAAGCCTTTGAGGATATTGCTCTAACATCCTCTCCACTAAAACCAAAGCACTGGTTCAGATATGTAGATGATACTTTTATTGTTTGGCCTCATGGACCACCTTAATCAACATCATAATATCAAGTTCACGATGGAAATTGAATTGAATGGAACGATCTCTTTCTAGATGTATGTGTTCAAAGGAAGGAAACTGCTACATTAGGACAATCTGTGTATAGAAAACCGACGCATACAAATAGATACTTAAATGCAGATTCCCACCCCCTTCCAAAAGAAATCGGTTATTAACTCACTAGTATTCAGAGCTATTTCGATTTCAAGATTCTCTAACATCGGAAACATCGAAATTAACCGAAGCTCTCAGAGGGATTGCCTATTGCACTGAAGATATTACGCCTTCAATTAAAAGATATAGTAATCCACCTCCTCCAAAAGAGAATGATAAAGAGCCTCTGTTAGGTAGTGTTGTTCTTCCTTACATACGTGGCACTACAAACAAAACAGGACGATTACTTCGGCGGTCCGACATACGTATAATCTTTAATACACATAATAAGATTGGACAATGGTTGCGATCCTTGAAAGATATTGTACTTTTCTAAACAGGAATATATAATTCCTTGCCACTGTTGAGAAGTGCATGTGGGAGAAACAGGACACTCAATATCAACTAGACTCAAGGAACATGAACGATGTATTAAAAAGAAACCACAAATTATTCAATCTGATGTAGCTGAACACCAGCAACACTGGCCATATTATAAATTTAAAGGAAAGCAAGGTTCTAGCATTGGTTCCAAAATTTTATAAACGAGAAATTAGAGAATCTATTGAAATATTTAAAGATACAAAAAATTTCAATAGAGATACGGGCTACGGTCTACATCACACGTGGAAATCGATCTCAACACAGGGTCATGGTTCGGCGAGTACAAGTCGCTCATTCTTTAGAGTTAATATCCCTGAAGAAGCCCCGTGCAATCGAAGGCGAAACGTCGGACAGTAATTTCAATTTGACACGGTCTAATCTAATCCTGTTCTATATACAGATAATTAAGTTGATTTTCGTAGCTAAATAGGAAATATCCTGAAGCCAAAAACTTAAACAAAAAAATAATCAACAAATATAAGAAGGATATTTCCTTTTCTAAAGAACACAGATGTACTAGAAGCAATCCTAAACTGAATTTTTGCAGTGCAATGTTTTAATAAAGCAAATTCCAAGAATTTTGTCGATGTAATAATATCCTTTGATAGAAATGAAAAGAGGTATGTAACTAAATATCTTTTTTAACTGATGGTTTATTTTACAAAAAGTCGAGATAAGACGAGAATCGAGAGGTAGAGTAAATTCGTTGATGTTTGCTCTCTGCTACGCTACTGTATAAATATTAGCAAAATATGTTGTTTCCTTATAATCTACAATGTTTTTATCTATGAATGTCGGATAATTTGACGCAAAATTAAATCACAGGTGCAGTTATGCCGCAATTTACTGCATAGCTGATCTAGATTCTCGAAACATTTTTAGACGGTCAGGTTCGTTCCATCGTGCTGTCTATTGAGATAACTGCACCTTTTCTATTATTGCGGCATTTGCGCTTGTGTCTTTTAATGTTAAATGCAGATTACTGTTGGTAAATGTTAATACTTATGCGTGGAGATGCGACTTTTCTGGAAAAGTAACTCGAGAAAAAGTTCTTGAAATTTTCGAAAAAAACTCCCTACAAAGCCAATGGCTCTACACATTTATAATTTTTCCTGCTTTTATTTTGATTTTTTATTTGTTCCATTTTACGACTAAAAGTTCAGAAAAAGATGTGTTAGAGAGGTCATAAAAATAAGAAAAAATTAAAAAAATTAAACTCTGACACCCTGTTTCTAAAAGACTAAGGCCTTTCGAACATATGTTTATCTGAACTTTTAGTTCTAAAATGAACTTAGAAACCAAAAGAGGTCGCAACCTAGAAAAAAGTAACTTTTGGAAAATGTATTATAGCGATTTCGCAGACATTGTTTACAGCAAAATGTGTGTTAAATTTTAATGAATTATCTCTAAAAATGTAGGAAACCCATGAAAAAACAAAAAAAAAATTGATTTCTTGTATCTCAAAAACAAAGGCCTTGCGATCTTTATATGACCTTTGATCCAGAATAAGGCAAACAATTACGTCCTTCATTTTACCTCAGTTAAAAAAATACCCTGTATCATATTGTATTTTTTAAGGTGCAAAAAGCAATAAATAGAAAAAGTAAGATAAAATGTCCTATAAGCTACGCAACCCCTTAACGCAGCTCGACGTTAAAAAGTATTAAAAGTAAAAAGAAACATCAAAGCACCCTCACACACCATATGCTTCTCTGAAATTGATAAAAAAAGAAAATAACACCACGTAGCTTCCTTCACATTAATCATATCACTTATCACTTAAATTTAATTTACCATTTAATTTAGACACTATATGTGGGGTGCTTTTATAGACAATTAAAATTCATTCGAATTCCATCCCGCATGCCATACTTTCCCTTCTGCGTCTCATCGGGTCTTCTTCGTGAGCGTCTTTGGTTAATTAAAGGAAATTAACACATGCATTCGTTGCTCTTACAACCATTTTATTGCTTCCTCTTTTGTGTACATACAACTCAGCACGCTTTAAGGAGATTTAAATGCCATTTAGATCTGAACTTACATGATTCTCATGCGGATCCCTGAATTGATGGGATTCTTTTGTGCTGATTTAAATACTGCAGCAGAGAAACAAGTCTTATTCTCGTCCTTGGTATAAAATCGTAACTAATATATCAGCACTGTTTTAATAATAGTCTAAAAGCTGTTGAAACATGTTTGGGTAGGTGTTTGAGGCACCGTGGAAATATGTGAATTATTTCTTTCCTAATCTCTGAATACAAATTTGAAGATATGGCTCAAGGGTTGTGGGCATAGCCAATCCACCGCCGGAGTTAGGGGGGGACTATTAGTCCTCAGCAGGAAATTTTCTAGGGGCGGTAAAATGTCTGAAATTAACAATTTAGGTCGCACAATTAAATATTTTATATTTACTAAATTTAAGCAAAAAAAAAAGCGTGGATGTATTACAATTTTTCACAAAATAATGCAAATTAGAACTGATTGTTAAGTCGCACTATTAACACATTTTATTTAAAATTCCATAATACATTTTATGCATTTGATTGTTGTTGCAAGTTAAAATATGTGTATTTTGAAAGATTCAGTTATTTTAGAACTGCATAAGTTAAAATTTTGATAAATCTTGTTCACTGGAATCAGTGCTGGCTCCCCTACTATAACTAAATTGATGTGTTAATTTTGAAAAAATATGAGTTCTGTAGTTTTACAAATATTAATTGCAATATTAGATATTTTTTGACACCCGGTATTGAACAGAAAATTAATTATTTTATGAACACTTTTACTTTATGAACAATTTTACAAAATATATGAAAAAAAACTAAGGCATTTTTTTTACCAGGACATTTTAAAGGTGAATTAGAACATGAGCGATCATTATGTTCTCTTTGAATTTTTCTTACACTACTTTCCGAAATACCAGTCTAAAACGCTCGGAATAACTTCACGTGCACGTGCTTCGAATTATTTTTCCTCTTTTGCTCGCCATCGTTACTTCGAAATAATAATTCAAGTTCAACGCAACGCATTTATATAGAAATAAAAACAAATGCTCGAAATGTATAGGCGCCACTGGAAATAGCTAAAACCTTCTAGCGGCAAATGCATGGAGATTCTAGGCACATCCCAATTACAAGTGGACCAGTGCGTAATTTACTAAATCCTCGATTAATTTTCCATACCGCTTAGCTGGCGCACTTTATAGGTGAAGCGGCAAACTATTACAACAAATAAAATAACATAAAATTTATTTGCGCACAAAAATTTTACTTTTCCGCTTGCGTAAGATTATGAACCAAAGCCAAACTTCAAGGGACGATTCTCTACATTAAGGCAAAACGTTCATATAAACATAGGTCCGAAAATGAATAGCTTTCAAGATACAGGATGGTAAAATTTAATGAAAAAATGTTTTTTTTCTATCATAACTTTTATATCACTCTAGATATTTTTATCAAATTTGGAGTAGACCTTTTACCTATTAAAGGGCAGTTTTCTACCAGTGGCGTCCTCATTGAATTAAATACTTTTTAAGGAAAAAATGATATGTTACTGTTTTTTCTGAAAACAAAAGTTAGTTTTCAAATCCCCGTTTAATTTGGAGTAAATTTGATTCTTAGAATTACTTTTGTATGACGCACGGTTTTCGCGTAAAAAAAACAGTGTTATGCATCTACAACAAATCCTAATGTAATACTGGTAATTTTATGTAAAATCCGCTTCTGTTTATTTTTTATGAAACATACTTATTCGAAGTTGGCACGCGTAATGCTGTGACTAGTACCCATAAAAAGAAATAATTATAATTTGGAATAATCTACTGAGTGATTCATTTTACAGGGTTATGTCCCCTTTTATTACCCGAACTTTTTTGCGACGACACACTTATGATTTCATTCACGAGCTCCTATTTAGCAGCTATTTTTTATTTAATAAACTGTACTACTACACCATCATTTCTAAATGTTCTAGTCTCTAATTGAACTAACAATTTGGTAGGAAAATTTAAGAAAGCATTTGCTAAACGACAGTAATTCATTTGTTTATATCAATAAGATGACAGTTGTCAGAACTTTTGATTAAGGTGCAGAAATAATAAAATGCAAAAAATAATATAAAAAAAATTAATTAAATTACAAACAGGGAGACGTTTATTATTAAAATAATAGACTAAAATAACCGTAAACTGAAGATAACTTAACTTAACCAACCTTACAAATAGTAATACTCTCTCAGAAAAAATAAATTTAAAGGAACTGCTGGAAATGGCCTCCCCCGACCTCAGTTCATGTGTTTGTATGCCTTATTAGTAGTAAACTCAGTTTTTCCCATTTTAATGTGCGGTCTTTGTTGTCAACATTTGATAAATTTTCTGAATATATTGAGGACGAGCAATATGATGTGGTGGGTCTGTCAGAAACTTGGTTACGTTCCGATTTTCCTGAAAATTTTATTTCTATTCCTGATTATCATTTATTTAGACATGACCGTGACATCCGAGGAGGAAGGGTAGCTATTTATGCAAAAAGTTTTCTAAAATCTAAACTTGTAAATTTCCCTCCATCTCGAAATGGGTTGGAACAAATTTGATTAAGCCTGAAAATAGGCGGAAAAAAATTGTGCCTTGGATCATTATATAGACCGCCCTCGCTAAATTTAAATAATTGCATGGATGATCTGGAAAACGTATTGGTTGAATTGTTGCCTCAGTTTGATTTTTTGGTCTCTGGCGGGGATTTCAATGTTGATTTCGTTGACCAAACCGGCAACGGCTACAAACTTTTTCTAAATTTCTTAGTAAATTTGGTCTTACACAGGTTATAACTGAAATTACGCGTTTAACTAATACCTCCCGGACTTTAATAGACCTTATTATCACATCTGCACCGAGTTTAGTTGGTGATTGCCATGTTGTTGACATGGACAATATTTCTAACCATTGCCTCGTATCTTGTAACATAGAAATCGTAAAACAACGAAGTGAAGTTAAGATTCGCACATATCGTGATTATAGTTCATTTAATTATGAGCTCTTTTCTCTTGATCTAGAGAGTATAACATGGGATTTGATTTATCAGTATAGTGACGTTGATGATATGGTTAGTTTTTTAAGTGCTAAAATTACTACATTACGTGATACACAATTCCCCTTAAGACATCCAGGTTTACTAAAGTACCTGCCCCTTGGTTGACACCCAATCTGAAATTGCTTATTAGACTGAGGAGAAGGGCTCTTAGTAGATATAAAAGAACCAAAACGGAAACGGCAAAAGATTACTAAAAAACACTTAGAAATTACGCCACCACTGCAGTGCGAAATGAAAAGAGAGCTTTTTTAAACCATAAATTTCAGACTGACCCTAAGCGATTTTGGCAAACGCTTTCCTATTTAAATATTAATTCTAAACCGAGCTACTCAGCTCATAATATAGCAAATGCTGAGGTCTTGAATAATTTCTTTATAGATAGTGTCCCAGATACCACGGTTGCTGATGAAAATGTCTTAGTGCAGTCATTTCAAGAAGGGTTGCATGTAGGCGTGCTTAATAGATTTTCTTTCACCGAAGTAATTGAACGACAAGTTGAGCAGATTATTTTACGGATCAAAAGCAATTCCCAGGGAGTGGATGGCTTTGACATAAAGATGCTGAGTCTTTTTATTCCCTGCCTTATACTTCACATTACTTTCATAATGAATCAATGTATTCTGACAAAAAAGTTTCCAACTATCTGGAAGCATGCCAGTGTAATACCTGTTCAAAAAATCAGCAAACCGAATTCTACTTCTGATTTCCGACCAATAAGTATACTTTGTTGTTTGTCAAAAGTTCTGAAAAAGATTGTTAACAATCAACTAAAAACACATTTATTTAGCTTCCACGTAATATCTACCACGCAGTGTGGATTTCGCTCTGACCACAGTACCGTTACTGCCCTGCTGAGTGTGTCGGACGATTTGCTAAGAGCTCAAGATAGTTCGAAAAATAGTTGTTTAATTCTCTTGGATTATAGCAAGGCATTCGATACGCTGGATCATGGCTTATTATTAAAGAAACTGCAATATTTTGGCTTAGGTCCCGAGGCAATTCATTTTATGAATAGTTATTTAAACGGAAGAAGTCAGAGGGTGGTTTTAGGTGCTAAAGCCTCTAACTTTCGGGGAGTCAGTAGAGGTGTACCGCAAGGGAGCATTCTGGGTCCCTTGTTGTTTTCTGTGTACACTGCTGACTTTTCATCTCATCTGAATTATTGTCTCTCTCATCAATATGCTGACGACGTGCAACGTTATTGCTCATTTGCAAAGGAAGATCTGCAAACAGTATGCGGTCACATTAATAATGACTTGGAATCATTTCTGAAGTTTCTTTGGCACATGGTCTACTTCTAAACAATAATAAAACCAAGCTTCTAATATTTAGTCGTGATAGAGAAGCTATTGAGAATAATATTAATGTTAAACTAACTGCTACCAATGTTTGCAAGAACCTTGGGCTTTTAGTGGATATTAGCCTGCGATTTGATGACCACGTCGCCTCTTTGATTCAAAAATCAATTGCTAAGTTGAAACTTCTTTATATTTACAGGAATATTCTTTCGACCAATATAAGATTAAGATTGTGTGACAGCCTTATTCTGTCACATTTGGGTTATGCCGATGTAGTCTATTGGTCTTTTTTCACGCAAAGAAATAAAACCATCCTTCAAAGAATTCAAAACTCCTGCATTAGATTTTCATACGGACTTCGTAAGTTTGACCACATATCAGATCATTTTGAGAGATCCAAATAGCTAAATCTTTCCGAAACGTTTGAACTACGTCTTGCATGTTTAGTGTTTAAAATTGAGTTGTCCCAAGAGCCCACGTATCTTCTTGATAGGTTGTCAAAGGGTTTAAATGTCCATAATATCATTACACGCCATCGAGGTCTGTATCAGATTCCCAAGCACAGCACCGCTGCTTTTCAGCGTTCATTCACGTATAATGCGACCAAGGTATATAATGCGATACCCCATAGCATCAAGGCAAGCCCGTCCGTAGATTCGTTTAAGTCAAAACTTAAAAAATATTTAATCTCTCAAAGATAACATAGAGTTCTCATTGCTACATATTCTTAGGCGTGTCAAGCTACATTATAGTATATTACTATATAGTTTTTTTAATTTTTATTATTACTAGTACGTTGGCATATAAATTACAAGGTTTTCATTTAAGTCTATTTTCAAGGTGGTTAGATATGAACACCCATGCTGGATCTCGCCACCATTTCAATTGTTAATTGTATCTTACTTCTTGTAATCAATAAAAAGACATTTTGATTTCATTTGATTTATTAGCGACTGGCGAACCTTTTCGAAAGTACCAGGAGTATTCCTAATAATTGTACGCCATTGTAGGACTCTTCTAACCGATTTCGTAGATCTTCTTCGCTTTAAATTGGTGTTGGGTACACTTCTTTTTTTAAGTGTCCCCAGAAAAAAAATCCATAGGATTAATATCTGGTGATCTGGGTGGTCAGAATTGTGGTTCAGCACGCCCAATCCAGCGATCAGTACAATTTTCATCTAGGTACTAACTTGCTACTAAGTTGAAGTGCGGTGGAGCACCGTCATGCATTAACCACATAGAATGTTTGTGCCTGAGTGTGACATCTTCCAAAAGTTCGGGCAAAATACGCTCAATAAATTGTCTGTGCTGCTCACCAGTAAGCCTGGCAGACAGAAAATGAGGCCCGGTAAAAAAATTCGCTATAACTCAAATCCAAACATTTACAGAAAACTGATCTTGGAAATAGTTTTCAACTATGGCGTGGGGATTATCATCGGTCCACGTGTGATTTTTGGTGAAAGTTTATTATTGCGTTACGGGAAAAACACTACTTCGGCAGTAAACAACATACTTGAGATAAAGACCTTGGATTTTGCACAAACGTACGTTGTATCCATTTACAAAAAGCCACTCTTAGCGGAAAGTCCCTTGGCAAAAAAGCTTGAACTCGATGCAAATGATCTGGATAAAGTTGTTAATCTTTTAAAATTTGTCATACTAATACATTTAATTTGGTCGCAATTTTTCTTGTATTAGTTTCTGTATTCTCTTCAACTGCGTTTAAGTTTACTGCGTTAACTGTTTTTGGTCTCGACAGCAGACCAGTTTTCACAAAGTTTGGATTGAATATTAACAAAAAATTTTACGTAGCGGAGTGTCAGAATATCTTTCTTGATGCATCTGTCTTACGGCGCGAGAGCCACCACGGGCCATTCTTGACCACTGTCATGTTATTGTTATAAACAAATGAATTTCTGTCGTTTAGCAAAGCCCACCTTGCCACTTTAGGTTTTTTTATCTAACGGAATAAATTGTAGTTGTTAATTTTTTTTAACAAATTGTTAGTTCAATTAAAAAGTAGTACATTTAGAAATGATGGTGTAGTAGTACATTTTATTAAGTTAAAAAAAAGCTAAACAAGAGCTTGTAAATCGTAATGGGAAAATTATGTGAAGTCGCAAAAAAAAGTTCGGGAGATAAAAGAGGGTATGACCCTGAAAAATGAATCACTCAGTAGATTATTCCAAATTATAATTATTTCTTTTTATTGGTACTTGCCACATCATTACGAGTGCCAACTTTCGAATAACTATGTTTCATAAAAAGTAAACAGAAGCGGATTTTACATAAAATTACCATTACAAAATTGCATTAGGATCGCAGTAGATGGTTTTTTTACGTGCGTTGTACGAAAATATGTCTAGGGACCAAATTTGCTCCAAATAAATGGGGATTTTAAACGTAGTTTTTGTTTTCAGAAAAAGCGGTGATGTACCACTTTTTTCTTCGTCCGTATGGGGTCCAAACCCCATACGGACGTCACTGGTGGAAATAAAAAAAACTTTAATGGGTAAAAGATGTACGCTAAATTAACTAAGAATATCTAGAGTGATATAATGTTATGGTAGAAAAACAATTTTTTTCATAGAATTTTAGCACTTTGTATCTTGAAAACTATGCATTTTCGGACCTATGTTTATATGAACTTTTTGTCTTATAATGATGTCCCTCAGAGTTTGGCAACGTACTTTTTTAACACCCATATATAAAACTGAATTAAAAATATGAAGAAATGGGAAAATTATAGATGTTTCAAAGTCGGTTCGTTCCACTTAGAAAGTGAGCGCTGTATTTTACTAGCTCTTTTCTTAGTAAGAGATTAGGATTGAATAAAATTTGAAAGAGGTAT
This sequence comes from Kuschelorhynchus macadamiae, assembly GCA_030620095.1. Taxonomy (NCBI): domain Eukaryota; kingdom Metazoa; phylum Arthropoda; class Insecta; order Coleoptera; family Curculionidae; genus Kuschelorhynchus; species Kuschelorhynchus macadamiae. Next base: position 27,096 of record JAUTXW010000105.1, read on the forward strand.
GCGCTTTCTAAGAATTGCAAATAACAAAATCATCAAAGATATAGCTCGATGATTAAAATAAACTACTTAACAAAAAGCCTAATCATCAGTCCTATTATTTAAATCACTCAAGTGCCCCTGCTTAAACCAAGCAGTCTTATGCATGCAAATAACTAAATATGATTATGAAGTTAAAAGGCAAACACTGCATATTATGGAGATTACAGGCATTAAGACAACTACCCGTGTTTGTATGCATAATAATTCTAGAGATCGCATAAGCAAACATAACTGGAAGTGGAATTAGTTCCATTACAGACATTCTGATGCGACGGTGAATCCGTTAGTTACACTTTTAAGACCCAGATTTGAAGCTTCTGGCAGTCTGCTAGGAACTTATGTATATGGAGATGAGTTGAACCATTTACAAGTGAATGAAGAGATCTTTTGAATACTTAAGCAGTTGTGTAGATCTTCACAACACGGCCGTTGGCATGTATTCGTTATTTTATTGCAGACAGTGGTGGCTTGGAGCATTAGAAAACTGACTGACAAATCGGATTGGTCCAAAAAATGTTTATGCCAATTGTAGCTTTAAATAAGTTTTGGTAGAAGAATTATGAGAACATAATTTTTGTTTTAATTTATAGGCCTTCTTTGCTATACTAGGGTTAGCTGTAAAATGCAATAGTTTGTTTTTGAACAGAGATACAGGGTTTAAAAATATAATGTAATGTTTTTCTGGGAAAGTTTAAGCTTAATTGTGTATTGTCACTCCCAATTTAGGATAATTATGAGATATGGTAAATTCCAAATTAATGCGGACCGACTTTTTAAAAGGAAAACGTTTCGTAAGACTATTTTACATCGAGGGTATTTAGAACTTGTATAGGGGCACAATCGGTAATTTTTTTATATACGTATGTTTAGTAAACTTATACACTATGGGATAAAAGTAAAGGAACTTTTATGATAAACTCAAGTATATAAATATTAAAAATTAAATTAATAACTGTGGAAATCAATAATCAAAGTCATAGTAGGCTGCTGTTACAGGTAAAATTGGATTGTCTTCAAATAACAAATAACTTAATATTATGTATAGTCTAATGCGGTCTTATCGTGCGGGTCCAAAGATCACCAATATTATGAATCAAATCAGAAAACACAGTAATACCAAAATGTTGTGTGATTCTTTTATCGAGCTATAAATTTTGATGGGCTATTTACAAATATACAGGGAAAAAGAAAATAGTTTTTTTTATTATATTACGCAATATTATTAACCACTAAATATTATTTTATATATTAAATGCCGAGGGACTAAATAAGAAAATTCGCTAAATATGTATTTGGTTAAAATTTTTTGGTTGGCAAAAACAAAAATACACAAAATGGCAAGCGCCTTAATAAAGTCGGAAGGCGGTTCGAATGAGTGGAACAATCAGGATATCTTCTGTTTATATGTCCACTTAATGAAAGTGAGATTTTTTTATCAATCACCAAAAATTATGAGCCCCGCATGACCTAAAAATCCAACCACTTATACAGTGTCATTTACTTAAATGCAGGCCACCCATGTGCAAAGAAAACTTGTTTTTTTTTGTATTGTGATAACAAAAAAATTTTATTTTGCAAAAATATTATACACTTTTGTTAAAAACACAACATAATTAGTTATTAGTTCCTTCGTGAGATTTTTTCAGATCTTTACGTTTAAGGGTACCTAGATGCCGGAAAACATGTTTTCTCAATTCCGTCTGTCTGTAGGTATGTCTGTCAGTCAGTCTGTCTGTTCGCGGCATAGCTAAAAAACTACTTATCCGATTTCTTCAAATTTCAGTCTAAAATTAAGGGCCAAGCATGCGAAAAATATAGGCTATATATATATATATATATATATATATATATATATATATATATATATATATATATATATATATATATATATATATATATATATATATATATATATATATATATATATATATATATATATATATATATATATATATATATATATATATATATATATATATATATATATATATATATATATATATATATATATATATATATATATATATATATATATATATATATATATATATATTGTGTTTTCATTCCGGGTGTACATCCGTTCACTACTGTCGTTCTGAAAAGAACAGTTTTGCTGACGTTTCGCCAAAATCACATTTGGCATTTTCGAAGCTTTCTTTCTCGCGTCCGAATAGAGTCTCTATTGAACGGATGTACACCCAGAATGAAAACACATTGTATTTTTCCATCCGTGAAGGAGTAAAAATCAACATATATATATATATATATATATATATATATATATATATATATATAATTCTATAATTATTTATTTATTGCCTACAAAATTACAAATGTACTAAAAAAGTAAGCAAAAAAATTGGTGTTCAATCCAATAAAAAAATTTTTAAATTAAAGTTCACTGGCTAATATCCAGGAGCCAGTGGCAAAAGTTCTGAGAATCGGTATAAGGAATGTACAGAAACTTGTGCATGGAAAAAAATCATAATTTACTTCCGAAGAAGATTTAGAAATGTACACGAAAAAATCCAAAGGCAATTCATAATGCAATTTATGATTTATACACGTCAAAAACTAATACAATCCGTCAGAACCTTTTGATATTATGGACTAAAAAATTTCATTATCACTTAAAAAGTCCTCATCCTCTGAGTCGTCCTCAAATGGCGTAATGATCATTGGTGCTATTTCGACATCTAGAACTCGTTCTCGATTCCACCAATCCCATATTAATTTCTCCGTATGTTCCACAGATTTCTTCCAGTACTCCGGCGTAATATAATTTAATGAATCTTGCCAAACAATTTGCACTTCTTCTGATGTAAGACCATCGTTCACGTGTTTTTCATAATATGATTTTGCCCCAGCCCATATTAATTCTATTGCGTTAAACTGGCAATGGTATGGTGGCAGTTTTTTAATAGATTTTGCCATTAAAAGAAGTTCTAGTTTCAGCATATTAGGTAAAGAATTTTGTTTTTGTTTTATTAACCAGTCATAAATATCACTTTTCTTCCAGGATGAAGTAGGTTGTTTATTTAAGATTCTTGAATGATAAGATGCATGGTCAAGAATGATTAAATATGGAGCAACTAAATTTGGAATCAGTTGTTCTTTTAACCACTTTTCAAACAGTTCACAGTTCATATTATCATGGTACTCCATACTTTTGGATGTTGAAGAAAACAGTAAACTTGCACCGGGGAGAAATCCAGTTGAAGAACCTGCATGCAAAATGATGAACCGTTTTCCCGTCCACATCCCTTTTTTCTCTTGACACTTTTTACAGACTCGTCCTGCCAAGATTTCGAACCACTTCCATTAGAAAATATCCAAGTCTCGTCTAAAAATACCACTTTTCTAAATTTTGAATTAACCTCTTCCGTGTATTTCTTTAAAAACTGGATACGCTGACTTGCTATATGTGGCAACTCGCATAAAAATCTTCGATTACAGTCCTTTTAATATATTTTATATTTTTATTAATTTTGACAACGATCTTAGTCCAATTTTGCAATATGCCTCGATTTTTTAAAGCTTCTTTTAAAACTTGAAGGGTTATATTAGCTTTTGATGTGTATAAATCTTTGTCGTTGATAAATCGTATGACCCGCACGATAATACTGCTTTTGACTATAATAATGTATGTCAATACACTTTATCGGAGCGACAAAAGTAAAGCAATTTTTAAGAGAACAATATTTTATTTAATTTAGGAACAGAAAAGACAAGAAATAGGATTGAAAGGTTATAACGACATAAAAACACTATCGTAATAATTAATTGGATATCCATTGTTGGCAATAACTTTTTGGCAAGGGCTCGGCAATGATATTTTATGAGGTTGTGAACCCGATATGTAAGCTGGCCACTAAAGAACTCGAACACTATTCCCCTGAAATTACTCCTGAACAAGGCGAAATGAATATTTCGCGTCATTATCTTGGAATAAAAATCGCAGTGGCATCTCCCACTCCGTATAGGGCAGCATCACGTTTTACAGTATATCCTTGCATAACAATATAGTCCAGTCTATAAAGTGTAATGGTCCTACTCTACACCACGAAAAACAACTGCATAAAAACATACTACCTTGTCAATGCTTTATTGTTGGCCTAACATACTTTGGGTTAAACTTTGCATTCACCGAATGTCTTACACGCCTCATTCCATCAGAATCAGAAAATGTCTAACGAGTTTCATTGCTAAATAATACCTTTTTCCATTCTTGTATGATCCAGTTCAGATGTCGTCGTGCAAATTCAAGCCTGGCAAGACGATTTCTCACGGAAACTAATTGTTTCTTGGCTGGACTTATGCTATAAAGTTTTACCTCAACTAATAGTTGTTGAACAGATCTCGCACTAACTTCAGCAGTTCAGGAATTTCAGCAATTATCCTTCTTCTTGGCAACCACGAATCTTTTGAGAAATTTTTTTTATTCCCCTATCCATCCAAAATGTAATTTTTCTGGCCTTCCCTGATTTTGGCATTTTTTCTACATGTCCTCTTTTGTTAAAATGTAAAATTATTTTCAAAACACTGAATTTGAGCAAGTTAAACTGCTTAGAAATCGCAGTTTTACACTTTCCTTCTAAAAAGGCGTTTAAAACCCTTTCTTTCAACTCTGCAGAGATTGGTTTTCATTTCGAGATATTTATATCTACAAAAATAAAAGCTGTAGAGCTTAACTAGCCTGCAAAATCTCATATTCAAACTTACCATATCGTACATTCTTTTCCATTATGCCAGATTAAAAAGCTGCTTTACTTTTTTCGCATTAATAAAATAAATTCTTCAAATAAATTGTCACATACCAACCTATCTGATATTTGGAGACAATAACATTTTACTTATGCCGGCCAGCCTATTATGATCCCTTAAATTACATGAGTTTTAATTTCACCAGTTGCTAAACGCATTTTAAATATTTAACGTTATCATAAAAGCTGAGTATTTATCTGAGCTCAAATTTTTTTTGAACTATTTATTTTCAAGATTATTCCAAATTTTATAGTTTGAAAATAAATATAATGGGTATTTCACTTAATATTCTAAACTTCTTGGAAATTAACGAGGATATCAAAATTTAGTAAAAAGCGTTTATCGTAAAATGTAATTATTTACGGTCAAAATGAAAACGACGGGGTTTTCATTTTGACTATAATAAGCTTCGCGATGCCAAGAAAGAACTTTTTACAATTTCATGCGTGTCATATCGAGTTTCGCGTAAATAACAAATGGGTTTACCATTTTATTTCCTGCGAATTTTGGAATAGTTTCCAGATATGTTTTTTTAGGAAACTCTACAAAGTTGTTCTACAACAGTCGACAATTTCTTTTCATTTTAATTCAGTTTACAGTAAAATATTAATTTCTTTTAAAGATGAATTATTTTGTTTAGAAATGATTCAAATATTTAGTGTATAAAAACTGAAAACAGGCAAAGATAATTTCAGATTATGCAGTTTTTTTTTTTGAAAAACCTTGGACCTATTTGGACTACGATAATATTGTACCTTTTCCAAACTGACGATGCTCAATCTGCAATGTATTCAATTAGTTAAAACAGGTAGTTTAATTGTTGATGCGCGAATAACGTAGTATACTTGGTTGTTGACATGCTAACAAAGATATAACTTTGAACCTCTTTGATCTGATGAAAACAGATACATTAGTCAACACTGATTTTTAACGTTAACTTCAAATGCATATATTTATGTTAGTATTCAACCGATTTTAACGCAGTTTTTTTTCCTGATAGGTCAGTCTTCCTACTTTCTGAAGCTCTAGGCAGAGTTGAAAATTTTATTGTATTGTACCGGGAAAACTAAAAGCTAAGTGAGCTTGTAAATAAACCAAAATTTAATATGACGTGACATGCAGATTAAATTTTTTCATATGCAACAGATACGTAAAGTTTTACTGTACCACATCACCAAGTTTGAAAAATGTTTATATGATGTTTCCATGTAAACAGGATGTCTCAATTTAACTGGGACATCAACTATAAAATTTTAAATGGGACACCCTGTATTTTTGTCCATTATTTGATTCCCTGGAGCTATTTTTCAAATCACTATAAAAAATAGAAAAAATCCAAAATTGGGCGTTTGGGTGGTAACTTCAACTTTATAAAGCGTCACTGCATCTACAGAATACAAAATTTTTATCCACCCCTATACATACCAAATCAATCTTGCACCATTTTAAAGTGAAAAAATTCGATTTTTTTAAATAGAACACCCACTATGTTTATGCAAGTGACCATAAAAATACCCAGTTTTTCATATATATATATATATATATATATATATATATATATATATATATATATATATATATATATATATATATATATATATATATATATATATATATATATATTTATATATATGTATATAAGAAAAAAATGCCATTACATACGTGTTCAAAAACGCACCATTTTCGTTATACAGGGTGTCAAAGTTTCAACTTTTTTCTCGTTTTTTGCGTTTTTTTCCAGTTCCTTCTCAGACAATTAGTTCAAATTTAGAACATGTATTATTTTTTAGAACCTCTACGATAAGATATTAAAATCGTGGATGGTAGTATACAGGGTGTTACATTTCTTTGCATCACTTTCGGAACTTTTTTTAAAATTTAAACTATTTGTTCTTTTCTTTAGCAATGGTCTGTTTTTATATTATATATATATATATATATATATATATATATATATATATATATATATATATATATATATATATATATATATATATATATATATATATATATATATATATATATATATATATATATATATATATATATATATATATATATATGTATATACATATATATGTATATATATACATGTATGTATATATATACAATGTGTCCCAAATTTGGCTTACATGCATTGCTATCTCGTAAACCGCTATAGCTACAGGGTGGGTTAAATTAGGAAAGTTTTAGAGAATTTTATTACAAATTTGATGACGTTTTGAGGTTTAGGATATCTTTTGTGGTTTTCAAGATAATTGGGAAAAATCAAAATGGTGCATTTTCAACTTTTGCCCGTAGCTTCTAAACGACTCGTATTATGGTTTTATGGTTTATACATTATTAGGGCACTTTTATTAGAGGAACATTATGCAGGTAAAACGAAGTTTCTAGCTTCAATTGTTTTTGAGATATTGGCATTAACTTTTTATTTTCTTACCGACGCCATATTGGATTATTGTATTTTTGGAAAGATCTTTTTAAGAGCTTTCCAATGATGTATAACAAGGTAAGATTATTATTTTTCTTGAGCTCTAAAAATCAAAATAATTGTTTTTTTTTAAGTAGGCTTTGATTACGCATGGCGGCCATAATGAAACAAAAGAATGCCGCATGTCAACAATCATTTTGTGTTCCTGAATAGTACTTGTTATCATTTTCTCATTGTGCCGAGTTTTTACAAAGTTTATTTGAGTTTCTTATACTACTTAAAATGGAGGGTAATTATTCCAACGAAGAGAATTTGGATATGATAGAACTTTATTTTAAAGCAAATAGAAATACACAAGCAGTGCGCGTTCATATGAAGAACAATTTCCAGACCGACATCAACCAAGCCAAAGGCATTTCAGATTTCTAATTGTTAACCTGTTAGCCTACGGGTCTTTTTTGAAACCGAAACCAAAGACCTATTCAATAGATAATGAAGCAAGAAACTCAGCTATAATAGAAAGTGTCAGGGACAACCCAACAACCTCAGTAAGAAATATTGAAGAACAAACGGCAATTCCCAAATCAACCGTCCAACGAGTCTTGAAAAAACTTCACTTTCATCCCTATAAACCTACTATTGTACAGGGTCTTCAGGTAAATGATTTTGCTAGAAGAATCACGTTTAGTGAATGGTTCATCAACAAATGCCAGCAAATACCCAACTTTCATTCTAAAGTACTTTGGACAGATGAAACACGATTTACAAACTGTGGAATTTTCAATAAACATAATACTCATTACTGGGGCACCGAGAATCCTCATAATTTAGAAGAAAGACGTTTACAAACAAAATTTGGGTTCAATGTGTGGTGTGGCATTATAGGTAATTCCAAACAATGCACTTCTGCTTTAAATCACTCATAACAATTTGTATTTTAGATAACCGTTTGATTGGGCCGTTCATTTTCCAAGAAAATTTATCGGGTAACAGATATTTGCAACTATTACGGGAACAAATTATTCCAGAAGTTATAAATTCTGTTCCCCCAAACGACCTGCAAAATATTTGGTTCCAACAAGATGGCTGTCCGGCTCACGGTACTAAAGAGGTGATGCGGTCCTCAGAAATACTTTCGGGGAAAATATTATCGCTAATAATGGCCCTGTTGCTTGGCCGGCAAGGTCACCGGATATTACTCCTCCCGATTTTTATTTATGGGGATACGCAAAAAATGAGGTCTACGAATTTTCTCCGCCAGAAAGTCTCAGAGAGCTAGAAGACAGAGTCCGAGATGTTTTTGCTAATATTAACAGGAACACCTTAAGAAGGGTTACACGGAAGGTATTGGAGAAATGTCAAAAATGTGTGGAAAATGGAGGGAGGCATGTGGTGTAACTTATATTTTTTTTATGTGTTAATTTAAATTTAGTTTAGGTATTTTCAATAGTGTGATAGTTACATTTTAATCACTAGGTATTCACTGTTAGTATAATATCTTAGTTGAAAATCTGAAACATCGATGGTTGAATTAATATTTTTACCCATAAGCTAACAAGTTTACAATTAGAAATCTGAAATGCCTTTGGCTTGGTTGATGTCGGTCTGGAAATTGTTCTTCGTATGAACGCGCAGCTGCTTGTGTATTTCTATTTGCTTTAAAATAAAGTTCTATCATATCCAAATTCTCTTCGTTGGAATAATTACCCTCCATTTTAAGTAGTATAAGAAACTCAAATAAACTTTGTAAAAACTCGGCACAATGAGAAAATGATAACAAGTACTATTCAGGAACACAAAATGATTGTTGACATGCGGCATTCTTTTGTTTCATTATGGCCGCCATGCGTAATCAAAGCCCACTTAAAAAAAAAACAATTATTTTGGTTTTTAGAGCTCAAGAAAAATAATAATCTTACCTTGTTATACATCATTGGAAAGCTCTTAAAAAGGTCTTTCCAAAAATACAATAATCCAATATGGCGTCGGTAAGAAAATAAAAAGTTGATGCCAATATCTCAAAAACAATTGAAGCTAGAAACTTCGTTTTACCTGCATAATGTTCCTCTAATAAAAGTGCCCTAATAATGTATAAACCATAAAACCATAATACGAGTCGTTTAGAAGCTACGGGCAAAAGTTGAAAATGCACCATTTTGATTTTTCCTAATTATCTTGAAAACCACAAAAGATATCCTAAACTTCAAAACGTCATCAAATTTGTAATAAAAATCTCTAAAACTTTCCTAATTTAACCCACCCTGTAGCTATAGCGGTTTACGAGATAGCAATGCATGTAAGCCAAATTTGGGACACATTGTATATATATATATATATATATATATATATATATATATATATATACATATATATATACATATAATATTATGTTTCAAAATAATTTCAAATTTAAAGAAACATTTGTATGTATGATGTATGATTTCCAGATAGTATAGTGGGTACTTTTATGTGGAAGACGGTGTACACAACTGTTTTTCACATATTTTTAATATGGCAAAAGTTTCTTTTAAAAATATTAGTAAAGTTAATTTAAAAAAAATAGGATTACGATGAATCAGGAGGATTGCAAAATATATAAATCTCCTCCCCTATATGAAATCGTCGTATAACACATATTTCGTGCAAGGCGTGCGACATAAATATTAGAAAAAGCTTGTGAATTATTTCATTGCCTTGAGTTTAAGTTAAATTCTATTTTAGTAAATGCAAAAAATCAACAAAATATAATGCATCCCTCGCTGAATATATAACATGTACATACAGTGTGAAACAATGTCGCATTGACGAGAGGGGGAGGGGACTTTAATTCATGTTTAGGGTCAACTAAAGGTTCAGGCTATTTTGTGGCTGTAGTACAGCCGAATGTTTCAAATATTTTGTTGGGTTTGCTGTGTTTCAGTCTTGGTTTCATTATACTATAGTTGAGGTATTTTTACTGTAATTACCAGTGACAGATTGAATGTTAAGCTATTACTATTTTTGGGCCACTAAAATGCCTGTAAACTTAATTTAGATAAATTATAGATTTATATAGTATATAGAATATATTTAATTTTTGAATTTTGACATGAAATGAAGATAGCATTTTGAAGACAATGAAAAAAAAAACAAGAATAATGTACTCCTCGTCAGAGTACGATATATCTTACCGCTTAATTGCAAAACGATCTCAAAATTTTCATTAATCTAAATCAAATTTAGAGAAATCGTGTGTTTAGATCATCATTAGCTTATCTGATAACTAAATATTTACTTATGATGAATTGATTGACAACTAATTACAGAAACTTAGTTGGAAACCTAAAATAGAATATTTAATGTTTACTTTTCAGTTAACTACTCTCTACAGGGTGTCACTTTATGAGGAAAAACCCTGATATTCGAAAAAAAAAATACGAAATAAGACATTTCCAAAAGTTTGATACTAAGATTTCCCTTAATATTTTCATTATTGTCATATATAAAATGCTGAAATATAAAAGGGAAGTATTGTAATCGTGAAAAAATCACACTCCTCCTCAACATGTTTTCTCAATTCCGTCGGTCTGTCTGTTCGTGAAATAACTAAAAAACTGCTCAAATTTTCGTCAAAAATTAACGGTCATATGAGGATGGCCTGGTAACATTTTCTCAAAAATCCTATAAAAACAAAATGGCGGCTTAATAAAATGCAAAAATAATTATTACTAAAAAACTACCTATTCAAATTTTTTCAAATTTTGCACAAAAATCAATGATAATGTGAGAATCAACTGTTAAAATTTTGGTGGGAATCCAAGATGGTGAAACAAAATGGCGGCTTAACAAAATATTTAAAAATTCAGCCTGAAAATACTACTTAATGGACTGATTTCAAATTGTGTGCCATAACTAATTGTGTTATAGAGATGAACTAGTAAAACTGTTTACGTTTTAGACTCCCTAGATGCCAAAAAATATGTTTTATCAATTCCATCGGTCCGTTCGTCGGTCTGTCTACCTGTCTGTCAGTTCGCGGTATATTGGCTTCATATTTTAGTCAAAAATTAACTGTCATATACGGATGATCCGGTAATATTTTGGCAAAAATCCAATATGCAGGGACAAGATGGCGGCCTAGTGAAACCTTAGAAAATTATTAGTAAAAAAACTAATTATTTAATTTACCTCAAATTTTGTACAAAAATTAAGTGTTCATCCAAATGAATAGGTAATATTTTGGTATAAATATAAGATAGCAAAACAAAATGGCTGCCTAATAAATTATTTGAAAAATCAGCCTGAAAAAACTATGTACTTAAAATTAATATCAAATTTTGTGCAACTGTTATGTATGATATAGAAATAAACTGGTAAAGTTATGATACGAATTCAAGAGGGTAGAACAAAATGGCACTCAAATAAAATTTTTAAAATTCAACGTAAAAATAATCTTATTCGATTGACGTTAAATTTTACAAGCAAAAGTAAAAGTGATATAGGAATAAACTGGTCCGAATTCAACATAACGTAGCAAAATGGCGGTGTGTGTCAACGTAAAAACAACTTGTGTAACCACTTCTTATTAAATTTATTTTAAATTATACCCAAAAATCGAGTGTGGCATAAATAGAAACTGGTAAAACATTGGTAGGAATCCAATATGATGGAACAAAATGGCGCCCCATATAAATGTTTAAAAAGATAGTATATGTGTGTTACTAAATGGCTATGTACTAAACCAAATTGTAAAGGCAATTTACGATTTTATTTAGTAGGACACATTTTGATGTTTTTCAGTTGTTTTTAGTGACAGTTGCCAAAAATATAACGTCATCGATACTTTTGTAAAAGACAACCTTGACCATATGATATATGAAGTAACGAAATCGTGACAGTAGCAAGTCTCTTACATATTGAAGACTTTCTACGTTTAGGAATCGCTTAGTGGTGGTTGCTTTGTCCTGATTAGTTAGTTACTTTACGACATTAAATCACAATTTTGTTTTGCCAAAAAATATCTAAATCTTCGACAAATTGGTTTACAACATGTAACACAATTCTTTAATTCATTTTTTTGATTTAATGTAAAAGGTGCACTATAATGACACATTTGGAAGTCTAATAACTTTGCAACGAAAAATGATAAGATATACTTCTAGGTCTTGTTTGATAGAAAAACTTAAATGTGGAATTACATGCCATCTGGAAAATGTCGCAGTACTTGTTGAAAACATTTTTGCAACATATGCGCGTAGCGTTAAGAATTAGCTATTACATTCAACCCATTTTCATCCTCAAAAAAATACGGCCCCATAATGCCCTGGGCTGAATTTGATGAATTTATTTTGGATTTTCTTGAAACCAGTAATGACAATTTTGTTTATTATATACCACCATCCTGTGAGATGGGTATTCATGAGGAACTTCATATCTATTTAGAAACTCTTATACTAGGATCTGATAATAACTATTTAATAATAGGCGATTTTAATATTCCCCAATTTTGTCAATCAAATTCTAATATTAGATTAATCAAATGCAAAATTTTATGTCATTTCTTAATTTAACTCAACAAAATACGATCAAAAACAAAAATGGTGTATTGTTGGACCTAGTACTTTACAATTCCAACCTCTGTAAAGTCAAAAGGTATAATTCTCCACTAGTAAGCGAGGATCCACATCACCCAACTTTACTTATTAAAATTAGTTGTAAACGTGAAATTGGTGACTGTGCACTTAACAATGCTCAACAATATAATTTTAAGAAGGCGAATTTCTTACTCTTATTTACATTAATACGTGATACTGATTGGGACATCCTTAGGCGGTTTGAATATGATGTGAATGTTTATGTGGATAAATTTTATGATTTAATAAAGTCATTAATGGATCAAGCTGTTCCAAAAATCAAATATTCAAATAGGTACCCAAAGTGGTATAACAGAGAAATTATCTCAGATCTGAAACGTAAATACCATTATCTTAAATTGTATAAAAATTATCATAAGTTAAAATATAAACAAAAATATGAATGTATAAGGGATAGTGTAGCCATAAAAATAAAATCTGCATACTCTGTTTATTTAAAGGAATGTGAAAATGACATTGGAATAAATCCTAAAAGTTTTTGGAAATATGTTAATTATAAAAAACGCAACTCTACTATTCCTGGTTTAATGAACTTAAACGATCGATGGCTAAGGGGTGGCAAAGACATCGCGGATGGCTTTGCAGAGTTTTTTCTCTCCACATTTACGAGTTCTGATAGCTTTTTGACATTGTTTGAGAATTTTTATCAAGGAAAAAATTTTATCAATAGTTTGCTCTCACTTAACTCATTTGACGACAACGAAATAATAAATACTGCTAAAAAAATTAAATCCAACTCAATGGGCCCGGATGGAATCCCAGGGTATATTTTTAGAGCATGTAGGGGGAAACTCATAACCCCACTGAAAACAATTTTTAATTTGAGTTTAAATACGGGTACTTTTCCAACTATATGGAAAAAATCTAAAATTTGTCCAATTTTCAAGTCAGGCAATAAAAGTAATATCGAAAACTATAGAGCGATTTCCATCTTAAGTTTTCCGGCCAAACTATTTGAATCATTGATATACAATAATTTATTTAATCATGTAAAATTAGTTCTGTCTAGCCAACAGCACGGATTTTTTCCATTACGCTCTACAATCTCTAACCTAACTTATATGAGTCAATATTTAACCAATTCTATGGATAATAAACAACAGGTTGATGCTGTCTACACGGATCTAAGCAAGGCATTTGACCGTTTAAGCCATTCCAAGCTAATTATAAAGCTTAGATTGTATGGTTTGTCAGATAACCTAATTAATGTATTTTCTACGTATTTAAATGATCGTGAAATGTACGTAAATGTTAATAATTTTAATTCTCATGTATTTGGTAATAATTCAGGTGTTCCACAGGGAAGCAACTTGGGGCCGCTTCTATTTTCAATTTATTTTAATGATGTGGTAGAATGTGTTAAGAATTCGGAGGTACTTCTATATGCTGACGACCTTAAGCTGTTCCGAATTGTATCCTCATTTTCTGACTGCTCCTTGCTACAAAAGGACCTTGACGCAGTGTCTTATTGGTGTAAATTGAATGATCTAAACTTTAATGTTTCAAAATGTAAAGTAGTGTCCTACTTTAAAGTTCGTTTACCATTACTTTATGAATATAAAATCGACTCATATAGTGTTAGCCGTGTTACCGAAATTAAAGATTTGGGAGTATGGTTTGACGAGAAATTGTCTTTTTCTACGCATATAGATAATATAGTTAGCAGCGCCGCTAAAGTTCTAGGATTTATATGCAGAAACACAAAGATGTTTGAATCGTGTCGGCCATTAGATATGTTGTATTTTGCGTTAGTAAAGAGCAAACTTGAGTATGCTTCCGTAATTTGGAATCCTTTATATGTGAATTATGAATATAAATTGGAGAGTATTCAAAGTAGGTACCTTAAATGCAAGTGTTTTAGAGAAACAGGTCAATATTTGTGGCATCAAAGAGAATTTTTATTGAATTATTATAGTGTAACCAACTTAAAAAATCGCAGATATATTACATTCATTATGCACCTATATAATATGTTAAATAACAAAATTGATAATTCGGATATTCTTAATTTGATCAGATTACGAGTCCCTAGGTCCGCAAATATTAGACCGAAATGTGTGTTTTATTGTGATAAACCTAGAACTAACGTTTTAATGCAGTCACCAATTTATAACATGTGCATTGTTCACAATTAGATATATTTTGTACTACTAAATTCAAATTTAAAAGAAAATTGGCTCAACTATTTGGAGACAGATTTGATTAATTTAGCTTTAAAACTAGATTATGTTATTTTATTTTAGGGTAGTGTAGTATTACATGTTCTATGAACATAATGCTATGATTGTTCTGTAAATGTTTATCGTTGAACAATAAATTATTCTTATTCTTATTCTTACCCAGAATGATTGAAAAGAGCTTTATCCAACATGAGTATTTTTTCCAACAAGTCAGAAATATTTTAGGAAAGTTCCAATAATGTTTGACTGAAAGCAAGTTTTGATGCAAAATCGATGTCTTTCAGTTCCTGAATAATTTGAATTTTGTATGGGTGTAAGCCGAAATCATCATGTAAGTACGATGAATATAGTAATTTTTAAGAAAACTCCTAACACAAAATGCACGATGTTCAGCGAGATTATTCTTTCTTGGAGATAACATATTTTTTGGCATTTATTTTTAACACTTTTTAGATTGCAATGAATTCAAAGTGTATATTTACAATTAAAATTTAAAGTGCGAAATTGTCGCTATGTACGACGAACAGAATAGTTCTTAAGAAAACTTTCAACACAAAATGCACATGTTCAACGAGTTTATTCATTCCTGAACACAACTTTTTTTCTTTGAAATGGATCCAAAATGTATATGAAAAATGACTCCCGTATTCACTAAGAAGGTTTAAATTTAGACCAGTTCTAACTTCACAGTTATAAGTTTAGATGACATTGTCAACAATTGATAAGAAAGGATCGGCTAGTGCTTATTTTAACATCTTTGATGCCCGTATATTAATTTCAGAGTTAAAATATTGTAACAGTTGTTAAGAAATTTAGTAGAGAACAAATTGCAAATATTTAGGGAAGTTTTATTTAGAAAATTCATGACATTTTTTATTTTTACTGCGCATTTTTTTAAATTTAGCCTTATAATAAAATGTCAGTTTAATTATTGCAGACTAATTATATTTTAACAAAAGAGCGTTTATTTTTATTCAACAGCACAATGATTTTTCGATCAAAATTAATTTTTGTTAGTGTTAAAATAAGTAAGCAATTTCCGATTTAATTAATTTTTGCCGCTTCTTCTTCTCAAATCCTTGATCTTTTTATTAAATGGATTTATAATTAACATAATACAAGCAGCAAATGCTACTTATATTTAAAATAATGATCATTTAAATTAAAGTGTTTTCTATTTAACAAGGTGCGGTTTAAAAAGCGCTGATCATGCCTTAAATTTGTAATCTGTGTACAGGGTGGTCCACTTAAGATGCTCCTATACTTTATCTCAATAAATAAGACACTGAGAAAAAAAAGTTAAATACAAAAAGTATATGACCCTAAGTATATTTTTTAGTTATAATATTTTTATGTATACAGGGTGCTCCATTGTGCCAGGACAGTAACAAACTTTTTTCTTTTTAATGAAATGGTATGAATATTTTTAGAAATTCTAATTCTACGCTCGATTTTGAGTATTTTTTGTCGTCATAGCATACGAAATTTCGAGTAGTTTTTGAGAAAAATTAACTTTTCTAATTTTTTTCGGAATGGATCTATGGGATTGGTTAATATTTAATACTCTGACCTATCAAGAGCGAAAATCCATTATACAGGGTGGTCACAACTGACCATCAAAAAAAATGTTTTTGTAACTAAAAATACTTAATCTTTTTAAATGGAACACCCTGTATTTAGCACTTTTATTGTGTTTAGGATTCAATTCTGCATCATTTCATATATATAGTTTATATTCCAAAAATTAGTAGTTTAGAAGTTATGACCAATTTTCTATAATAATTCGGGTATTTTTGTTAAAAATCTAACTAAACCTAAATAATATCCTATTCTAAGTTTTTTTTAACATTATAATTAAATTTAACATTAAATCAACAAGTAATGCAAGAAAGAAAGCAACTAATTACTTATTACAAAACATTTTCGACATAACCCCCGTCTTTGGCAATACACGTAGTATACATGGTTTCAATTCTCGCAATAGCATTTCTAACCGCCTCTGTTGCATTAAGTCTTTCTACCTCTTGCCTAATTCTCCTTTTTAAATCTTGAACAGTATTACACCTATTTTTATACTCTTCGTTTTTTTGGTTGCCCCATAAAAAAAATCCTGGGGTGTTAAGTCGGGGCTCCTCGCTGGCCAATTTATGGTCCCGTATCGAGCAATCCAAAATGGAAACCGTTGATTCAAACAATTTCTAACAGGCACTACTGTGTGATATGGAGCACTATCTTGTTGATAAACAAGCCCTTCTTTAATATCATTCGGCAGATTGTCAATTAACGGAAATATTTCGTTCTCCAACAAATTTAAATACCTCTCACCATTCAGAACAAAGTCATAAAATACTGGACCTATTATTCGATCACGGATAATACCACACCACACATAAACACTTCTCCGACCCTGTTTTTTAATTTCTTTTACACGATGTTCATTTGAGTTACATCAGTATTTTTTCAGTCGAACATGACGGCCGTATTGAAAATTGCCTCATCGGTAAATAAAATATTTTTAAAAATGTCAGTTTCAAAATGGTGGTCTATCATGAGAGAACAATAAAAAAGCCTTGTTTGAAAGTCCTGTTGGGATAATTCCTGAACTGGTAAAAATTTGAATGGATGGTAGTTATTATCAGTTAAAGTCCTTTGAACACTTGTCTTACTAATTCCCGGTAGATCTCCGAATGCATCTCTTTGCGAATTTTCGTTGTTTTCTTCAAAATACAGGAGAATTTCTAATTACTTTTCTTCTGTTAGGACAATTTTTGGGCGCCGTTTTTGTTTATTGATTACCACTCCACGTTCAAGGGTTCCCGTTCGTGGGTACCCGTCTTGCAGGATACAACAACCGATACTCCCGCAGGTCTAATGCTGGACTTTTATTATTTCTTATGTAACTGTATAAAGGCATTTTTCCTTTAAAAAGAGTTAGAGGCAACTAAATGTCAAATAAAAACTGTGTATTTACTGGTGTCCAGGCAACAATTTTACTAGTTTTGTTTTTCCATGGATATTTTGTAAAATTAGGAGGCGTCTAGAAATGCTATTATTGCGAAAATTAAAACCGTAACCGTAATATTATACTAGGTACTTGTATTGCCAAAGACGGGGGTTACTTGCTTTCTTGCATTTCTTGTTGATTTAATGTTAAATTTAATTATAATGTTAAAAAAAACTTCTAGGTTTAGTTAGATTTTTAACAAAAATACCTGAGTTACTATAGAAAATTGGTCATAACTTCTAAACTACTAATTTTTGGAATATAAACTATATACATGGAATGATGCAGAATTAAATCCTAAACACAATAAAAGTGCTAAATACAGGGTATTCCATTTAAAAAATTAAGTTTCTTTAGTTACAAAAACATTTTTTTTGATGGTCATTTGTGATCACCCTGTATAATGGATTTTCGCTCTTGATAGGTCAGAGTATTAGATATTAACCACTCCCATGGATTCATAACCAAAATTCACAATTTTAGTCTTCAAGTGTGAAAAAATCACATTTTTCCAAAAACCTGTTTTTCCGAAAAAAAATGAGAAAAGTTAATTTTTCTCAAAAACTACTCAAAATTTCGTACGCTATGATGACAAAAAATACTCAAAAATAAGCCTAGAATTAGAATTTCTAAAAATATTCATACCATTTCATTAAAAAGAAAAAAGTTGGTTACTGTCCTGGATAATGGAACACCCTGTATACATAAACATATTATAAATAAAAAATATACTTAGGGTTAAATACTTTTTGTATTTAACTTTTTTTTTCTCAGTGTCTTATTTATTGAGATAAAGTATAGGAGCATCTTAAGTGGACCACCCTGTACATGTATTCAAGCGTACTTACACTTTGCTTTGACTTGTACTTTGACTTGGTCGAATGAGTCAGTTAATAGACATTTTTTTAATGCAAACCCACGAAACAGTCGATGCATGAAAAAAAATCTTCAATGGCTATATACGAGAATATATACTTAAAATTGTAAAATACCATACATCAAATTTTGCTTATCTACGGTGTGTGGATTCCAAGTAATTCATAATAAAAAAACGGAAGTTCTTGAAAAATCTGCACATGCAAGAAGATGAAGTATTATTTTAGCCAGCGCGTCGTATAATTATTCTGTTTCATGAGCAGTCATTAACAATAGAGTGGCAATCAAAATCAAACCCTGAAAAATTTGCATCTATATGAAACCAACTTGTTTCTTTGCTCGTCGTCTCCTGTATTGGAAATTCGATTTGACGTTACTTTATTATTGGAGGAACAGAATTAGATTTGTCGGAAAATATAAATCCTGCTTCTTTTATAGCGCGTACCTAATGAAATTATAAAGTTTTGAGAAGTAATAAATGAACTGCACCCATCCTTCAAGGTTATATTACTAACAGAGGATAAAAACATATAGCGTATTTCGGGAGGAAAGGGAAATATTCTGAGGACGTATTTGGGAACTCAAAAAAACTATGTACAGGGTGTTAAATAAAATTAACAAATTTCGTTTTTATTTAATATTTCGGAAACGACTTTAAATATCAAATTAAATTTGGTTGTGCAATATAATGACGTAAAGCGGCATGTTTTGCAACAAAAAGATTTTTTATACTTTTACCAGTGGCGTGGGGGAAACATAAAAAGAGGTAATTTCTCAGGGAGAAAATCGGAAGCCACTGCTTTTCTTCAGTATTAATATTTTTTCTTAATTGCCAATCTATTCTAAAGAAAAAACGTCTCTATATTTTTCTTCGTCTTATACAATGCTTTCGAGTAATAACTAAAATATTGTTTTAATAATTTATTAAATCGAAAATCCTTAGTAGAAGCATGAAAAATTTAATATTACTATTTATGTTATAAATCATAAATATTAAACAAGCGAATAAGTGTCTTCGAAAATACCACCGCCGCGCGCCGACCTCAATGAATTTTTTGGGTCGGTTGTTAATCGCTCGGGTATCACGTTCAGTTGATCAGGGATTGTTTGTTATGATAGCTGCAGGATTCTGAACACGATCAAGTTTCGCTTGACTTGTTTCTACTGTTGTTGCATAAGCAATCATTTCATCCATCCCCAGAAGCAATAATCCAATGGATTTAAGTCTGGTGACCTGGGTGGCCAATTTTGCGGCCCGCCCCTGCAAATCCTTCGATTAGGAAAATTATTATTTAGGAAATTTCTTTCTTCTACACTAAAATGTGAAGGGGCTCCATCGTGTTGGCAGTACATTTGTTGTCTAACATGTAAGGGAATATGGTCCAACATTGTTAGTAGATTCTCTTTCAAAAAATGTAAATACCAGTAAGACGTCTGTCCAGCACAAATGGACCAAACAATCGATCGTTAAGCATACCATACCAGACGTTGATTCTATCGCGAGTGAATTGAGCTTCATCACTAAACAAAATGTGTCTATGCAGTTCCCGGTTTTGACGTATCCATTCACAAAACTGTATTCTTAAGACATAATCGCCATGTTCGAGATGTTAAACTGGTTGAAGGTGAAAAGGTTTTAATACTTTTAATTATCTCCCAAAGTATTCGCTCTTCAACTTGCACGCCGGGGCCCTGCTCTCATTCAGAAATAATCTTTGCCCTTGGAAACATTCCATTTTCTTGTGCATTTGAGAATACTCACATACAACTACCCTCGCTGAGCTACTGGAATAACCATAAACAAATATCATGTCGGTATACTATATATGACTAAATATGTATGGAATTTTATAATACCAATGAATTAATAACCAATATGTTACCAAAATGTTTGTTTAGCCCCTTACACTTAGTATTTATATCAAAGTACAACTAAGTAGGTATGTCAAATCAATCTAAAAACCATGAATTCACGTTGAAGTTTCAACGCCAACTTGTTAAAAATAATCATAATAAGGATATGAATGTATTAAAGCAGTATTTTAATTATTACTCGAAAACGGTGTACCAGACGAAGAAAACTAAACAGACGTTTTTTCTTTAGAATAGATTGCCAATGAAAAAAAAATTAATTCTGAAGAAAAGCAGTGTCGCCCGAATTTTTTCTGAGAAATTACTTCACCTTATGTTTCTCGCACGCCACGGGTGAAAGTATTAAAAACGTTTTTGTTCAAAAACATGTCCCTTTACGTCATTATAACGCATAACCAAATTCAATGTGATATCTAAAATCGTTTTCGAAATATTAACTACAAACCTATTTTTTTAATGTTCTTTAACACCCTGTATTTCGAAAACGAAGCGTTTGCAGACCTATGATAGAATATTTCCTCCCGAAACACCCTCTAGACCAGGGGTGCTCAAACTTGAACTGCTGGCGATCTACCTCAATATTTTTAGACTACTTACGATCGACTCTGAGAGGCTGCAAGTGTGATGCAAGGTTGTCGTACATACACGATACATATATCCTACCTACCTACCTAGGTAGGGTGTACCGTAGCATATATAGATATTAGCTTTCCGCACAATATACATTATTTTAGTCAAGGTTTGGGTTAGGTTTAGTTAGGTTCTTCTCTACAATATCAATGAAAAAACTCATAGTTATTCAAAATTGCGAGTTAATTGGTTGTTACAAAACAAAAGCGTTTCATATGGTGTTAAACTTAACTAAGGAGTGACTTTGGATGTTGAAGCGTGGCACTGCATGTCCTCAGCATACTTTTCATAAGATGGTACGTAACCACTGAGTGCTATCGCAAGCATGATGACATATGACCGTCAGTTAGTCGATTGCGATATTTTCACTTAATTTTCTTCATTTCAGAAAATGCAGACCCGCACAAGTAAGTTGACCCAAACATTGCCGTCAGTTGAAGGGCGATTTGCCTTAGATTCGGATATTTATCTTCAGATATAAAACACCAGAAATTTGTATCAGATGCTGTAGCTTTGAGATGTATATCTGATATAATCTGCACCAACTCATTTTCAACAGAACATGAGTTCATATTAAACTGACTTGCTATTTCATTAGCTAATTCCTCAATATTTTTACATGAAAAAGGATAACTCATAAATGACGCTACATTTGCCAATTTACTACAATCATAAAAACGCATTTCGAATTGTCCCAAAAAATTTGATAATTCAGCCTCATACGTATCATAATTCAACTGAGGAATCCTTGGTTTCAAAGACGGAAGATGTTTCAGATCCTTTATTTTCAGTTGATCTATCATAAGTTGCAATTTACTTTTAAATGCGTTTACTGCTCTAATCATCTCAATAACAGTTTTTGGTGTTTAAGTGCATTGTGATGTCAGTCAAAAATGCCAAATCAGTCAGCCATTTTTCGTTTTTCAACATCTGAGTGTCATCACCTCTTTCGTCTAGAAAAGCTGTTATTTCGGGCAATAATTCTTGAAACCTTTCTAGGAATTTTCCGCGACTCAACCACCTGACGTCCGTGTGAAGAACTAAATCAGTGTGTTCAGCTGACTCCCTATCTTCCAACTGCAACTTAAAGAGCCGCCGTTGCAAGCTACATGCACGGATGGCATTCACAATTTTTGTTGCAATGCCCATAATTTCCTCCGTGTTTAAAACTTTTGAACACAAAACTTGATGTATAATGCAATGGATTGAAAAAAGATTAAGGGAAATCTTCATTAGCTTGACACAATGCCACAAAACCGTTTTTGTTTCCAGTCATTGCTGGTGCTCCATCGGTTGTAATGCACACTAATTTATATATTGGTAGCTTATAGTTTTTTACAAAATTGAAGAAAACGTCATATATATGTTCGCCACGGGTCTTCCCATTCAGAGGAATGATTGTCAAAAATTCTTCCTTAGCCAACATGTCATTGAATACCATCCGATTAAAAATACACAGCTGGGCAGTGTCTGTCATATCGGTGTATTCGTCGAACTGTAAAGAAAAGTATGTACATTCCATGATATCATTTTTTAGTTTATCTGTCTTGTCCTGACTCATCACTTCAATACGCCTTGTGACAGTCGGACGAGATAACTGAAGTTCTCTAATAGCAGACATGATTTCTGTTTTATTTTTAAAATCTCCAAATAAAGTCTCACCCGCTTCAATAAATGCTTCCTTCACAACCGATCCATCTTCGAATGGTTTCTTGTGTTTCGCCAATATATGAGATATTTTAAATGACGCGATCGTAGCAGCTTTTGATTGTTTGGCTGGTCTTGTGAACATGGTTTGTTCTTCTCTCAAACAAGATATCAAATCACGTACTTTTCGTTTTCTTAATTCACTCTGTGGCGGAAAATCCTTTTCATAGTTTTTATGAACCGTTTTATGATGCCTCTCTAAGTTACCACGCTTAGGTATTGCAACTGACGCACGACAAATAAGACAAATGCACTTATCCTTCACCATACAAAACAAAAATTCTTCCTCCCAATCGTTATTAAAATAGATACGTTTTAGATTTCTTCGCTTCACTCATTTTGTACTATTTAATAATAAACTTTGTATCGACGTAGTATTGACTTCAAATTGCAATTCAGAATGACTCCAATTCCTGCAAACGCAACATTTATATCGGCGTGAACGAAAGTCTCGAATGTTCCCGTCAAATGCGCCGCCTGAAATTTCTAGAAAAGCGGCAATAATAAAAAACGCGGCTTTTCTTTGACAAGTACTGCGCGTTCCTTTGATGAAGCTGCCTTTTGCCGCTAGCAGAGTGTTATTTTATTACGTAATACATTTTTGTAGTTTAGTTAAGTACCTACTTGTTAAAAAATATTTTCTTCTCGAGATCTACTCAAAAAGCACTCGCGATCGACCGTTTGAGCACCCCTGCTCTAGACACATCGAAGAGATGAAGTTAAAAAGTATTAGTGTTTTTATTTTATTACCTTCAATTCCCTGTTTGTTTGTCAGGTTCAAATTACTTTAATTTTTTTTACTCTCTTCTACATTGGAAAGCTACCTTCCAGAGGCTTCGATATCCATTCAAATTCAAAAACTATTAACTTACTTCTAACAATAATAGTTTAGTATTAAGAATTTTTGGATCGAAATACAGAAAGTTTTTCTGCAACTGGGATTTTTAGTATAGGGCGGTTTGGAGATGTTCGTTATGGACTGACCGTGTTTGATAATGTTGTTAGGGAGGGGAGCCAAATCTTTGAACTTTTACAAAGTATACAAGGTATCTCGACGAGGGGCTCCTCAGAAAATCTAATTACTTATGCTGAGTCCAAAAAATATCCCCATGTGTTCAACAGGCTCTCATTAAAGTGTTGTGTGGCCAGTCATATTAGAAGAATTCCACCGAACACGACTGTTTCTATTCTGCTTAACTATCAGGATCAAAAAAATTGAAGAGCAAATATATGAAAGTTGTACGTTTACAAAAAAATGTGTAAAAATCAAATTTGGAGTTTATTAAAACTTTGAATTTTCATATACAACAATCAACAAAAATAGATTCCACAAACTGCAGGTTTAGGGAAAACAAGTCGTGAATTACTCTCGGTATAGTAAAATCTATCAAACTATCAAACATAATATATGGATGACTTAAACGAATAGTATAGAGACCACAGAGGTTAAGGTTACCAAATTTTTTTATAAGAGTTCTATCGGGTATTTTTGGTTTCTTATCATTAAAATTTTTAAAAATTTGTTTTGGCATGTCTTTAATACATAATATTATTATTATTATAAGATCCTTCCTAAACTCTATGCAATAACGTAAAATTAATTCTACTAGTGACAGTGCAATACCTTGGGTCTCCGTAGTTCTATCCATCGGAGATGTTGGTCTAAAGCAATGTTCAGATATTTATTATTTGTTAATTTTTAAATAAAAATTTACTGATGTCTTCTTATTTAAGATAGTGCATAGCAATATTTCTTTTTGGTGGTTGGTCTTCTGCTGTGACTGAGAATGTAATACATTTTGTTTTAGCAATGTTTAGAGATTAGAGTTTAACGAGAGTTGCACTATTCTAAGACTTGTGGAAACCCAGTATGTACACTCCTTGTAGAATTAAGTGGTTCATTAGCTACAACTTTTTATTTGCGTTTTTGTAAGTAAGCTTTGAATAGTTCGTGCCCTTTATCTCTCACGCTGGCATCAAATAGTTTTTTATGAAAATTTTCTGCGAGAACGTGTCGAATGCTTTTGCTAGATCCATGAAGATGGCTATGCCTTTTTTTTATTAGTATTCAGTTGATTAATGACTTTTTTGTTAAATTGAAATTTGCGTCTTCAGTATTCTTCTCTGCTTTAAAACCGAAATGATATTTGTACTATTTCTAGAAACTTTATATGATGCGTTTAATTCGTACGTAAATCCACGTACAAGTAATATCTAGTTTCGCGATGTCTGACTGTCGGATAGATTTTGAGTAATCAATGGTCTATTTTCCCTAAACTTGGAGTTAGTGAAATCTATTTCTGTTGATTTTTGTAAATGAAAATTAAAAGATTTAATAACCCTCGAGTTTGATTTTTGCACATAGTTTGTAGACGTACAACTTCCTCTTCCTATTTTTTAAATCCTGCTAGCTAAGCAGAATATATATAATAACAGTCAAGAGAAGATTTAAAACTCTGTCTAAATGTCAGTTGGGTGTTCGGTGGAATTCTTCTACGAGCCATACAGTATTGTAATGGGAGCCTATTCAACATATGGGAGATATTTTTTGAGTAAGTAATTAGATTTTCTGGGAGGACCCTCGTTGAGATGTAGTGTGCTACTTTTCTTAAGGGTGGACAATTTTGTATAGGATTCTGGCAAGGATGGTTAATCTTGTCTCTCTAATGTGAGTATGCGAGTTTCGCAAAAACCCAAATTGGATTTATATATATATATATATATATATATATATATATATATATATATATATATATATATATATATATGTATATGTATGTATATATATATATATATATATATATATATATATATATATATATATATATATATATATATATATATATATATATATGTTGATTTTTACTCCTTCACGGATGGAAAAATACAATGTGTTTTCATTCCGGGTGTACATCCGTTCACTACTGTCGTTCTGAAAAGAACAGTTTTGCTGACGTTTCGCTAAAATCACATTTCGCATTTTCGAAGCTTTCTTTCTCGCGTCCGAATAGAGACTGAAGTGTTGGTGACTGCGACGCTTCCTTTTATACCCCCACTCGGGGCCGAAGGTTATATCTGCGCAGGCGTTGGTCGTTATTTATGTTTTCCGGATGGTGCTGTTGTTGTTGCACTAATTGAGTTTTTGCGATTTTAGATTTGTCGACTATTGTCTTCCATACTGTTGGTAGTTTTAATGATTCGTCCCTTTTATTTAAATCACCTTGCTTTTCAATTTCTATGGCTTCTCGGATTATTCTGGTCTTATAATGTTCTATATTGGCAGTCTCCCTACACCCATCGAAATTTATTTTATGGCCGGTTTCCTGATGATGTAGGAATAAAGCTGAGGTTGTTTGTTTATTTCTGATGCTGAGTTTATGCTCTTTCACTCTTGCTGATATTCGCCTGTTAGTTTGCCCTACGTACAACTTTTCACAGTCCTGGCACGGAATACTGTACACTCCGTGGTTTTCCAGTTTGATTTTATCTTTTGGGTTTCCGAGTAGTTTACCTATAGTTGTTTGTGGCTTGTGTATTGTTTGTATGTTGTATTTCCTCAGAATTCTTCCGATTCTGCCTGTTGTGCCTTTTACATATGGTAAGACTACTCGTCGCTTTCCCGGTTCATATTTTTTTGTTGTTCGTTGTTCGGGAAACTTGTGCATTAATAGCTTTCTCTATGGTGCGATTTGTGTAGCCATTTTTCTTTAAAGCACTAGATATTACCTTAAGTTCGTTTTGTCTCGTCCGTGTTTCAGTTAGTCGCACGGATCTAGATATTAGAGTATTTGCCACAGCTTGAATTTGTGCTGGGTGTTGATGTGATTTTGCATTTAAATATCTGTCTGTATGTGTTGGTTTTCTATACACGGTGTATTCGAAATGTCCGTTATCTTGTTTTGTGACCAAAACATCTAAAAATGGTAGTTTGTTGTTTTCCTCTAACTCTAGAGTAAATTGTATTCTGGGGTGGATTGAATTTACGTGAGTCAGAAATTTTTCGAGCTCTGCATGACCATGTTGCCATATAATAAATATGTCATCCACATAACGAATCCATAATTTGGGTTTTAAACTTGCTTTCTCAAGAGCTGCACCATCCATTTGTTTATACATTTGCCGGCTGAAAGAAAAATAAGTATTTTTGAGGCAATGCTCCGAGAGTTCTATTATATGTGCCTGGAGATCCTCGTTCATAGCAATCTTGTCCAATGCTTCGTCGATGGGAATACTGGGATATAACGATTTGACATCTAGGCTTGCTATGATATCGTTTTTTTCAAGGACGATATCTCGTATAATTCGAGTGAAATGCTCCAAGTTTTTTACAAATGAATCAGCTTTTTCTACAGTTGGTTGCATAATTTCAGAAATATATATATATATATATATATATATATATATATATATATATAAGTTGTAGTTAGAAGTGAGGGTAGATTATCGGGTTCTGGAGAGGGTGGTGCATTTTGTATCTCTAATCTAAAAAGTGTGAATCTGGGAGTTCCCCAAGAATCTATGCTGGTTAATTTTTGTAGATTTGTTATTTAAATGTACTAACTAGAAATAAATACTCACTAGATCGTAGCTTTTTAGCGATGGTTACAAATGCACAAGTTAGGAAAATTAAAAGCTGATATCTATTTGGTACAACCCGAACCCTCTACAATTCTTCCTGGCAGCGACTAGACATACTAGAGACAAGGACGTTAATGAATACATATGGAATATTTTTTCATTCTCTTAACGCATCTAGCATGATTTGTAGTATATACCGGCAGATCTTGCCTACTACTCGGGTTTATTCCATTATTTTGATGATACTCGTCAATTATGGCTGCCCGAAGAGGTTTTTCGATTACCAATTCCAAAAATATTAGGAACGAATGGAACAATACAAAAAATGAAAAACACATATGGTGTTCTATTAAAAAAAAACAAAGATGGCATTAATTTACAGTAAAGTATCAAGGAACTTCGTAATTTCATTAATTTTGAAAAATGCCTTAAGCGTTCTTGTTCATTGTGAAATTTATTGCTGGGGAGAATATTAGAGTAACTTTCTTTATGTGATTAAAAAAGTAGGGTCCACGAGCTATGACGCTGATCAGAGATAAAAAGAGTAAGATGAAGCACCTGTTGTATTCTTCACTTCGTTCACACTCAGCTTATTTTTTGGAGTACCTAATAAATTCATACATCTATGGCCCAACATGTCTTGTCGTACGTTTCTAAATCGATAAATTATATTACTCTGTTTAGACCTGATAACCTGCGGTCTATTAATTAACCTATTTTTTGTTAAATCCAGATTTTCTAGATTTGTTCTTGTCATTTATATTAAAACAACCTTTCTCTTAAAGTCACACTATTTGTTTGATAATTTTACATTATAACATTATGATATATATTGTCTCTATGAATACATTTTCACAAATACAATCAAATTTTACCTACGAAACCTCAATTTTGGAAATATTTGATTGATGCTAGATGATTCAAATAAGTAGGTACTATTTGCCTTGTAAAAAACCTTGAACAAAATTAAGACATACTCATACATCCTCTGCTTATGATAACTTTGTTAGATTAAATTAAACCCATTGTAATAATTACCATTACAAATAATAGTGTAGTAGACCTGAATTCTTGGATAACTCCAAAAATCAATTCATTACCGTATATTTTTAAATATCGATATTCAACCGACGGCACAGTTAACTACTGACTTAAAAGTTTAATGATATAATAGCAACCGCAACATTTACGTATTCACCACCATATCTTTTTAAAAATAATTTCTCCTGACAATGACAACAGACATTTTTAATTACTATCATTAAATTTTAATAATAAGCTATTACACAGGTAATTAAAATGTATACGGAAAGAAAAGGCCTCATATTCAGAACCACTTTGCGCTATTTGGAGTCAGAAAAATATAATTCTGTTTCGCTATAATTTAATTTCTGTTCAAGTGATTAATAACACAGTTTCAAACCCTCAATTCCCATAAGTACCACATAATTTTCAACTGTAAATTTAATTAAAAGTTACACATTAAAGGCTTTTACTACAAATTAAGGTTACCAAGAGTTAAATTTATTTGTTCTTACGCGAAATATCATTTGTGTTTTCCTGTTATTGTATGACTTTAAAAGATTTTGTAGGTTATAATAACCTGTTGAACACAGATAAAATAAATTAGGGTAAAATTTACGATGTTGCCAAAAGAACTCCGTTTAGAAACCCGTGATATCAGAAGCGTCCCAAGAGGGTTGAAAACTAAAGGTTAATATTATTTAAAATAATAAAACAATATTACTTAAAAATGTTTTCAGTTGAATAAATAATGATTTTGTAAGTTTTATTGCTCAATATAAAAAAATAAAAATTAAAGTTTTTTATTAAATAATATTGTCTTATTAAAAAACTAATTGTTTACTTTACTTCTATCTACATGTATCTATACGCTTAAAATAAAACTGATTATTAGCAAAATATGTAAATTTTTAATTGGTGTAGTCTTTGATACACGGTGGCAATCTTGATTACAGAAATGTTAAAATACTTAAATAGTTTTACATTTCAGTATTTTTTTTTAGATTCTAATCTTTCGAGAAAACCCCGAAATATAAATATTGTGTATTTTAATATAGAATGAATATGCTACACAAACTATCTCCATGTATCGAAAACCCCTAATTTCCTAAACGCATCAAGCTAAAAAATAATGTTTCCATTAGGTCAGAGACCTCTGCACAAATCTTAAAAAGTCCACATGTCAATCGAACTGGATAAAACCGAACCGTGTAAT
The DNA here is from genome assembly GCA_030620095.1 of Kuschelorhynchus macadamiae. Taxonomy (NCBI): domain Eukaryota; kingdom Metazoa; phylum Arthropoda; class Insecta; order Coleoptera; family Curculionidae; genus Kuschelorhynchus; species Kuschelorhynchus macadamiae. The sequence continues at coordinate 57,049 of JAUTXW010000105.1, forward strand.
TTCCATTCTTAGCCAGTTAATGTGTAGCACTTAAACGAATGAATTAATGTTAACACTCTTAACAAACACAGAAAGAGAACCACAAATGATAATGAGTCCAAAATATTTTAAAATGCTACAAAAAAAATATTCAAAGCATTTTTTTATTCTTAACAAATTGTCATGTTTCTTATTGCTATATATATGCAATATTTTAATAGAATTGTTAAAAAATTGATTTTCGCAATTGTCTTTCACTTGCATAGAAAGCTTTGAAAAAAAAAAACGAATTTTAAAAAACTGGCTTGCTTCTCAATTTAACTGAAATTCGAGCTAAAGCTGCTTTTGGGTTAATCTGTTTCAAAGTCAATCTTCTTAACTACCTGATTCTATAACTGTGTCTTTTAAATCTCAAAACTCAAACTCAAATATACTTTATTGTTAAAAGAACATATAGTCCTTGTCAACAAAGCAAGCTCTATACAAATGAAAATACTACTATAAACTTAGTAACTACATATACAAAAAGTCTCTATTCGGACGCGAGAAAGAAACCTACGAAAATGCCAAATGTGATTTTGGCGAAACGTCAGCAAAACTGTTCTCTTCAGAACGATAGTAGCGAACGGATGTACACCCGGAATAAAAACACATCACATTTTTTCATCCGTGAAGGACTAATGATAAGGACAAATAACCTAAAATACATAATAAGTAATAAAAAAAACAAAATATATGGTATGCCTACGCCTATCATCGTAAAATTCTGAAGTTATAATATGCTTTTATCTCTAAGCTACATTTTATTTTTTTCCTAAACAATTTAAGAGATTCTATGTTTCTAAATATTTTACTAAGGTTTTTGCATAATTTTATTATCTATGTGTATTTCTAAAAATTTCGTGTTTGATTTGTTTTCAGTCTTAGTATCTGATAGGTAAAAATAAAGAATGTTAAAATGTTAATTTCTGATACATTGAAACAAAGGTGATTCGCATCACACCCTTTCTTAATTAAGATCAGATCTCTTCAGATATTTTTTTTCAATAGGCCTTGATCTTTCTTTTGCCAGATAATAGTAGTGTCGTCCGCAAACAGTGGAAAAGTTCTGTTTATGTTAAGGTTAGTTAAGTCGTTAAAGTCTATGAGTATAATAGGAATAAAATGAGACACAATACAGATCCTTGGGGCAACCAAAAGAAATTATAGCTGAACTAGACGTCTGATCAGCGTACCTAACTAACTGATTCCGGTTTGCTAAATATGTACTTAAACCAGTTGTAGCAGTTGCTCTGGAATCCATACCGCTTTCATTTTTTTAAGGAGAACTCTATGATTTACGCAATCAAAAGCTTTGAAGTAATCGCAAAAACCGCAGCAACAGAATCTTGATCATTCAAACCAGAATAATTTTTTTCTAGAAAAGCACAAATTAGATACCGACTTAATATTTACTATAATCAAGCATATTAATAGCTACGCCTTGTTAAATGCCTTGAGCAAAATGATTTCAAGCAGTAAAAATATTCATACATCCTCTGCTTATGATAATTTCTATTTAATTAATTAAACCTATTATAATAATTACCTTCATATACAATAGTGTAGGAGTCCTGAACCCGTTGACAAATCCAAAAATCACCTTCACTATCGAACATTCTTTAAGATCGCTCCACAACCGACGACACAGTTAACTACAAACTGTTACGGGCTATTAACAGATACCGCGAATAGACGCACAACACATATTTTTGTGATAATTTTGTAATCAAACATTACCAAGGAAAAAATGCGGTGGATACATTGTACGATTTCTAAACTAATAATAATAGTTATTGGAAACGTCATACTTGATATTGCATGCGTACCTTTGTTTATGGTTATCATGTCCACTGAAGACTGAAGGTTGATGCCATAATCTTACCAGGATGGTCAGTGTGGTCGAAATAAATAAACTTATTAGTAGAGTAGACGATATTTCCTTATCAGGTTTAGCATTTTTAGTTTAATTTAGTATTTTTGGGAAATTATTTTTTTATAAAAAGAATTTAATATAAATAAACTTTTGTGGTAAATAAACAATTTTAACTAATTAATCAAAATTGCTTTTATTGGCATATCAGAAAAGTAAAATATGATTGTATGTTATACAGTACGTCCGCGAATAGATGTGACAAGAAGGCATGTATAGGTAAAAGCTTTTGCTATTCTCTATTTCTTTGAATTCATTAATTCGCTTATTTATTATTACTTATTCTTATTTAATACACGGTATTTAATAGAGAAAAAAAGTTAAAACGTTTTGAAAAACACGGTATTTTTTTCGATTTTTAATGCAAATGAATGGACATTTTAGAATTCATTTATTTTTCAGTATATTTTCCTGACATTTTGATTTAACAATTGCCGTAAAATAAAAAATAAAGCTACATTGCTATGGACGATTTTTAATATTTATTTATTTTATGTACACATTTTATGACATAAATATTTTTTTAAAAAATAAAACCGACTTCAAAAAAATGCATTAAAAAGTGAAAAATAATATTATATTTAAATTTTCCTTTTTATATATTTTATTTAAATTTTCCTTTTTTATATTATCATTTTTTATTTACGGTTTTGTCTATTATGGTTTCGTCATAACCATTATTAACTGCAATGTGTTTTATAATATTAATTTCTTTGTTACAATTTTCTGATGAAAGAGGTACATTGATTAATCGATGTACGGGGTGGCCAACTAAGAATGGACGCCGGCCATAACTCACTAACCGTTAATCATATAACTTGGGGGAAAAAAAATTATTAGCTAAATCGACTAAGAGAAATCGCTGGAAAATATTTTGAAGTTACGCATATGGCCGCTAGGGGGCGCAACTGTTATGGTCAAGCAGAAAAAGGGCTGTTTCTTAAAAAATATTCATGTAAAGGTATATTATAAATACTGCCATCGTAAAGAGTAGAAAAATTGTGATTTTTTTGTTAAGGATATTTTGTTCTATCTCGTAAAATGTAGTGGTGGGGGAAGGTCAAACATGTTTTTATTTAAATGTCAATAACTCCGTTATAAGTCAACGGAATTGAACAAACTAGGTCTCGTTTAAAAGAGCCCATCTTAACTAATAATCTGATGTAAAAAAAAATCCGATTTGATTTCGCCGTGGTAACTAGAGGGCGCTGATTGACATCACAACAATTATTACGCATTATTTTGAAAATTTTAAATAGCACGCTATATCTCTTTTAACACAATTTAATAGAGGAGGAAATTCTCAATAAGTCAGTGCAAATTTCAGCTTCCTAACTTTTTTCAAACCGGAAATATAAATAAAACAAATATTAGGGCGCTGGGTACGCAACATCTCCCTAATCTGTATGGACATAGCCTACATCACAATAATTCAGTAATAATACCACAGATAATATTCAACGCAAATCGCTAAAAATTATACTAATGTTCTGAAATAACCACCAGGTGGCGCAGTAGACGTTAATAAGCATAGTTTTACTCGCAATTTTACTTTTCTCTATATTTTTTTGTAGTTTACTCTATTTTCAGTATGTTAGATATTATAAGGTAACAAATAAGAAAAATCCTAATATATTCGACCCTTGCAAATCTCCGTCTTTCTTAAAATCGACAATTTATGCACAAGAATAACAATAAACTAAAAACATAGATAAATAATAATTCCTTAGCAATTTTCTGCTACATCAAGCAAAAAAAATAGTAGGCTGTGAAAACAAAATTGAAAGTAATACGTCAAAAAATAAACAATAGTTTCTTGTCAGTGCCTTTTAGTTGCTATTTATCGTTCTTGAATTTCCTAATAGTATTGCTATCATTTCGCGTTTTTGTCCGAGATTTTCGTGTTTTTTGAGTTTTTCTAGTTGCTGTTGTTCATGTTATTGTTGTAGTTCGTATTTTTCTTGTTCAAGATTTGTTATTGTTCGTGTTGCGTTGTGTTAAGAACAAAATGATTTATACAAATCAAGAACTATTCGACATGATAGGTGTTTATTTTGAATGTTTGAGAAATGCTCCGGTTGCTGCAAGAGTATATCCGCAGGAATATCCGCAGAGACGCCACCCAAATAAAAAGGTTTTTCTTCGAGTGATCCAACGTTTGCGAACCACTGGAAACGTGCATATTCCCGTATACCGCAGACAACGCAGAGGACGCACCGAAGAGAATTTAATTAATGTGCTAGCGTATATCGAGTTTAATCCTCAACTAAGTACTCGAATTATTGCGCTAGACCTAGGAGTAACGCGAACCACTGTTCAAAATATACTCAAAGAGCACAGGTAAGCAACGACATTGCAAATATAAACTGGACATATTTTTTAACAAAAATCACGTGATTCTGATGTCACATAGGTCTTTAAGCCTAGAAAACCAATAATTTCCTGGAACATCAATTAAATATCTTCATCTTGTTTTAGGTTACATCCATATCACTTAGTGCTGCATCAGGAATTGACTGCTGCAGATTTAACACAGACTAAACCATTGTCACTGGCTTTTGGGTGTAATGAGGGAAGATCGGCAATTTCTGAGGCGAATATTGTGGACCGATGAGGCTACCTTCCAGAGCGATGGACGTGTCAATCTTCACAATACACATTATTGGTCCAGAACAAATCCACATTGGATGCGCGAAGTCCAGCACCAAGGCCGTTGGTCTGTAAATTGTTGGGCAGGGATTTTAGGCGGACGAATTATCGGACCATTTTTTTCGATAATCCATTGAATGGTGAGAGATATCTAAGATTTTTAAGGGAGGAATTGCCGATTTTGTTGGAGGACGTACCTCTGAACGTCCGACAACGATTGGTATACCAGCACGATGGTTGTCCAGCGCACTTCGCCGTCAACGTTCGGGAATTCTTAGATGCCCACTATCCTGGCCGATGGATAGGGCGAGGCGGCACCCTTCCATGGCCAGCTAGGTCACCCGACCTAACGTGTTTAGATTTTTATTTATGGGGTCGAGTGAAAGATTTAGTTTTTGCCACCAGACCCACTACACGGGAAAATATGATTCAGCGAATAAGAGACTGTATAAATACTATTTCAGTTGGTGAACTGGAGGCTGCAGTTTTATCCACGCGAGATAGGATGCATAAGTGCATCGAAAACGATGGCCGACAATTTGAACATTTAGGGCGGCATTAATTGAATTATATTTTTATTATCGTTTCTTTCACACGTTCCATTTAAATGGCTTTCATTTCCCATTATAATGAAAATTTAATATTGCACTTATTAACTCCTACTGCGCCACCTGGTGGTTATTTCAGAACACTAGTATAATTTTTAGCGATTTGCGTTGAATATTATCTGTGGTATTATTACTGAATTATTGTGATGTAGGCTATGTCCATACAGATTAGGGAGATGTTGCGTACCCAGCGCCCTAATATTTGTTTTATTTATATTTCCGGTTTGAAAAAAGTTAGGAAGCTGAAATTTGCACTGACTTATTGAGAATTTCCTCCTATTAAATATTAAATTGTGTTAAGAGATATAGCGTACTATTTAAAATTTTCAAAATAATGCGTAATAATTGTTGTGATGTCAATCAGCGCCCTCTAGTTACCACGGCGAAATCAAATCGGATTTTTTTTTACATCAGATTATTAGTTAAGATGGGCTCTTTTAAACGAGACCTAGTTTGTTCAATTCCGTTGACTTATAACGGAGTTATTGACATTTAAATAAAAACATGTTTGACCTTCCCCCACCACTACATTTTACGAGATAGAGCAAAATATCCTTAACAAAAAAATCACAATTTTTCTACTCTTTACGATGGCAGTATTTATAATATACCTTTACATGAATATTTTTTAAGAAACAGCCCTTTTTCTGATTGACCATAACAGTTGCGCCCTCTAGCGGCCATATGCGGAACTTCAAAATATTTTCCAGTGATTTCTCTTAGTCGATTTAGCTAATAATTTTTTTTCCCCCAAGTTATATGATTAACGGTTAGCGAGTTATGGCCGGCGTCCATTCTTAGTTGGCCACCCGGTACAAAACTATGAAAGCTGCCATCTTATGTGTGAATGGGTGGTTTGATATATTATGTATTGTTATACCTGTATACGATGGTTTGTGGTAAATTTCAAAATCGTGTTTATTATTACTGTTCCTGATTTCTAAATCTAAAATGACTTATTTTGTTCTTTTTACCAATTTTAAGTAAATTTTATATTTTTATGTAATTTACTAATAGAATTTAGAAAGAGGTTAAGGTGTCCCTGTCTGCCTGTGAAACAAGCTAAAATATCATCTACATATCCGTATCAATAAACAAACATGTTTTTTACAGGGTGACTATCTATTATTTGTTCTAGCTTATCAAGAAATATTCAGCTAAAATATTTCTTTATTTAAGTAGATGGAAACAAAATAATTTTGATCTAGGCACACTGCCAAAAAATCTAATATGTCATTTTTAATAATAGCAATGATTTTTATTAGCAAAATATTCACTAAGTTTATAGCTTCAGTAGATACTGGGAAATAGGTTTTGCACATCCAAAGAAATTAAAATAGCGTTATTTGGAATAGTTATTTCTTTAATATTATTAATTTATTTGATGCTGCTTTTTATACTATATTTAGGTTTAATATTCCAGACACAGAATTTTCAAATTCAGAAAATAAATTATTGCAACAAGGTTTTAATTAAAATCTCCAAGTTAGCGATAGTATTAAAGGTAGGGAATACTTGAACTGAACTAAAGTCTATTCATCTTAAACGCAAGTAACACGTAAACACAAATACCCACAGGACAATAGTATGATAAGCACGTGATCCAGTAATAGCTTGACTGTTATTGGCCAGCCGGTAATTAACGGCTTGCCCAGGTGATATAGTTTTTCAGTTAGCACTGACAGCCGTCTTATTTTGTGGCTTACCGTTCTTTATTTTTATTAAAAACTATTGTTCTTCTTCATCTCAAAAGTATTTGCCATCGTTTCTTGTGACCTCTGTTAGGAGTTTTGTGTATATGATCTATTAGGTAAGTAAGTTATTAAAAGTATTGCTTTATTAAAACTTGATTCGTTTTTTACGTACTTTCTGTCATCCGTCAGCCTAAAATGACGCATTTAAGCTTTGATTTAACCCATTAGCGCCTAAAGGTACCGTATGGTGACAATAAACCGACTAGTGTTAGGAAGGGTGGGGGAGTAACGCTTTGCATTTGTTTGCCGAGTTTATTATTGATATCGGTTCAGTATGGATCAAGACACAGTTAAGAGAGTTCGTGTTGATCTGTGCCGTTGTTTAGCGAGTTTTCATTCGGGTTGAAATACGTCGTTTTTTATTTTCGTGAAAATAATGGATGTCAATTTAGTGTAAGTAATATTTTTAATACATATTTATTTCATAGCTAAATGTAACTAAATATTTATTTTTTTTACATGTGTAAGAAGCTATTGCCGTTTACCCAATAAGTATTTGGTTTTTTAAAAAATTGTTATTTTGAAGTAAACATTGCCGTCCCCATATGGGACCGCTAGGCGGTACCTACCTAGGTTTAGCAAATGTTTAGGTTTGTTATTCTTTTAGTGGAATAACGCTTCAAGAAGCATTAGATATTGCATATGACGAGGGAAATATTGAAGATACATATATCGAGCCCCCAGAGAGCGGTGTTCTTACCGATGAGGATTCGGCAGATGAGGACGAGGGTGGTCTTGTTGACAATTTGTCTGCGCGACAACTTTCTGCTAGTGCACAAGTTGTATTTTCCAATAAAGAGAGAATAGGAATGAATTATGGTATCCCAGAGGATCAAAGTGTTTCCATCCCAATCCCTAATAATACTCCTTTAGTATTGATTTCCAAACCAGCTGCACCTAACTTTGGCCAGGGCGACTTGCAAAGCCCAAATCTGGATTTTTCAGCAAGTGACTATTCAAAATACAGCACTATGAGCTGCGTAGAATTATTTGATTTATTTATTACTGATGAAATACTACAAAACATAATAAGCGAAACTGCTAATTATTCAGTATCTAAAAACTGTCCAGACCCACAGATAACGATTGAAGAGATGAGAGTATTTATGGGAATACTTATTTTAAGTGGAATAAACATATTGCCTTCGAAAAGAAACTACTGGGAGAATTCGAAAGATCTCCAAAATCTAATGATATGTGAAGCTATGCGAAGAGACAGATTTTTGCAGATTTGTAAATTTATTCATTTTGCGAATAATACCACGCTTGATGCCACAGACAAAATGTACAAGATAAGAACATTTGCAGATCAACTGAAAAAAAAATTTATTGAACATTTTGTCCCAGAGGAAAACCTTTCATATGATGAGTCAATGATTCGTTACTTTGGCAGGCACGGATGTAAGCAGTTTATCCGAGGAAAGCCGGTCCGATTCGGATACAAGGTCTGGTCTTTGAATACCTCAAGTGGGTACCTAATAAATTTCGAGGTGTACCAGGGAAAAAATCCCAGGGCTAATCCAAACTATGAAGCGATGGTTGGTAAGCCCGCAGCTCCTCTGCTGCAAATGATTGATGAATTGGGTAACTAAAAATTATTAGGATATAAGTTTTTCTTTGACAATTTATTTACCGGCTCGAATTTATTATGTACTTTGAAAGAAAATGGCTATGGAGAAACCGGTACACTAGTGGAAAATCGATTGCCACGAGAAAGTCCCCTCACTTCAAAAACACAATTAGAGAAACAAGCCAGAGGTGACTTTTCTTTAATTCTAGAACGTGAAAGTGGTATTATATACGTGCGATGGAAAGATAACAAGGTTGTTACTGTGGCAAGTTCTGTTTACGGTGTGACGCCAATAAAATGATGATAAGTTCTTTCGGATCATTATGAAAATAATATTTTTAGAGTGTATTTTTTTAGTTACCGTATTAGAGTACGCTCAAAAAAATGGTATTGGCCCATATTTACGATTCTGATTGACGCAGCAATACAAAATGTGTGGATACTTTACCGAAAAAGTGGCCGAAAAATTAATCAAGTAACATTCAGAAGAAGCATACTACAGGTAAACTTATGATTATAAAAGCTAATTTATCATAAAATTCATTTTATTTTTTATTTCAATTCCAGACATATTTGACGAAATACAAGGTACCACCAAAGGCTCCAGGACGCGTACCAAGAGCGGCCGGAAGTGACTTTCGAGTTAGCAACGAGATTAGATATGATGGGTTGCATCATTATGTAATTTCAGTTCCTGAAGGCAAACGAAGAAGATGTGGTGGCGAAAATTGTACTAGCAAAGGCAGAATAATGTGCAGCAAGTGTAATATTGGACTTTGCATCGATTGTTTTTTAAATTTTCACACTAAATAAGAACCACAACTCCTAAAATTTCATTTAAATTTAAATTTTATAACAATACAGAAATATATATTTTTGAACTGATATAACGCCTAAAGGTCCCATATGGGCCCATCTAAATTTGGAATCATTTATTTAAGACTTTACAAATTTAGTAAAATTTAAGTTAATTTAGTGTATTTACTACTAATTTTTATTAAAATTTCACTAAGATTCCAGATTTTTGATTTCTTGGCGTTAATGAGTTAACGAAAATTCGATACCCGAGGAGTCTACATTTTTTAATAAAATTTATTCAGACTCATCAAGGGCAAAAAAAAATAACAGAAAATAGTATTGTTTTATCGAGAAATTAAATATTTGAGATGCAGTATCTCAAATTTTTTAGCTATAAAGTGAACATGTCGGACACGGATTCTGCAGATGAACCCATCAAAGGAACTTTAAGCCCTCCTAAAAAGATAATCAAGAAATGTCATTTAACTGTTCAATCTAAGGAAATTATCCTTAATATATACAAGCATGAATTATGTCGGCGCGTTTGATAAAAACGCAATGAGAAGGAAGGTACACGGATTTTTTTTTTTTAAATGAAATTCCTACCATTGACAAAATATTAAATGAAGTCAACGACGACACAGATTTACCGATTTTTAAAAGGACTACATTCTACAAATTATTAAAATCATTAAATTTGAAAAACGTGGTGTGTGTGTATATATAAGCTGGTTGAAACAAAATAACAAAATGGCAAAAAAAAAATACGTTATAGAAATGAGAAGAAAAAATTTATTATTTGGATGAAACGTGGATAAATGCCGGACATACAAAGCCAAAGATATAGGTTAATAAATCCATCAAATCTTCAAGACAGGCTTTTCTGGATGGCCTTTCAACAGGTTTAAAAAATTCGTCAGGTATTAAATGGAACCACTTGTAATAAACTTTGAGGATAGTACTACGAGCTCATCGGAATAAGGTATGCGTAAAATATTAATTCCTATTTTACATAAATCCATTTTTGCAAATATAAACGTAAACATAGAGAGCTATAACAACCGGTTTTAGCATTTATTTAACATGAAATGGAGAAAGTATAATGTTTGTATTAGTGATATAAAAAGATTTTTTGTGTGTTTTTTTCTGAATAAAAATAAAAAATAGTTTTTTTTTTAATTTTAAAAAAACTTTCATAATAATTAAAAAACTTAAACATTTTTAATAAAACATAAATTATTAATATTTTTGGGTTTATTTTCCTCTATCATTCTCTATCAGGTACTTCTGAAAACTTCTTTGTACACGACAGTGAGACGTTGGAAGGGCCAGAAGAATTTGACGTTGACTCTGACTGATTATAGTGATTTTTTTTTCTTGTAATGAAAATACCATTTTAGTTATGTTTTTATTTTAATATTCATAGACCTATCTTTATTTTAGAAACAAGTTTTAATTCTTGTTTGTATTTAAATATCTAGTATTTTAAATAAAGTTTATTTTAAAAAGTTGCTAAATTTTTCTGCTTTAGGTTCACTCTTTTCTATTAAGGAAAAACATTTGTGAAAAAAACCATATTTTTGAAAAAAACAAACTGCTTTGTTTTTTTTTCTGAAATAACATGTTTTTAAAAATAAACGTATAGTTTACGTCACTAGTTTCTATTGTCAACCTGATGCTGTTTCATGTAAGTAAGGTATTTATTAAGTAAAAAAAGAATTTTGTTTTTGAAAAATATCAAATTATTTGTAAAAATTGTACAAAATTGTCTTATTTTAAACAGAATACGGCCCTGCCTATTAATACTGTGTCAGAGTGTTCACCTGATACTGATTTGTTTACGCGTCACTTGCGTTAAAGATGAATAGACTTTAGGTCTTAATAACATAGACAATGTCATGGAAACGCACATATGAACAAAATCAATTATTCCAGAACCTTTAAATTTGTCTGATGGTCATTTTTTAAATAATTTTAGTTTAGTTAAACCAATATATCCAATGGTCCATGGCAACTGTGATTTCGTAAACCCAAATCTGATATTATCTCGGTTTTTAAAAGTAAATGTTTCAAAAACTATTGAACCAAACATAGACCAATTATAAATGTTTGAAATGAGAAAAATATTCTCTATCGAAATATAATGTGATATATCGCGTGTCCCTTTTAAAAATTAGAAAGTTTATGTTTGTTAGTAGCTTTGTGTGTTCATTTGTTTTAATAAAAATTACTTCCTGGCGGTTTAGGACAATGCCTACAACTTTTGTATTTTTCATTTTTTTCTGTCTCTTACAATAAAGGCAGTAGATGAAGTCTAAATATGGTGAAACACCCTTTCCATACATAAAAAAATACACAGGATCCTCCTTTTTTGAAGTCGGTTAAAAATCGGAAATTTGCAATGTTATATTTATTATTTAACAAGGAAAGAAGCTTTAGTTAGGAATTACTTTTCATCAAAAATTATATTTTTAGTCATTTTTTTTCATACACAAAGTATTTTGAAGTTAAATGACAGTTAACAGCAGTTACCATATTAAATTTTCGAGAAAGAAACTAGTATGGGGTTTTTTATTTTAATTAAAATAGATCTAATATTATTTTATGTAGTACTGTTTTATTACATATCCAATAACAGAAGTTGTTTCTTTTGATATAATGTTATCCTGTATTTATTTGAATTATTAAACAGGCGTTTCCCTTATTGAGAAAACTAAAATAGAACATCGCTATTTGTATCTTTACCAATTTTAAGTAATCATATTTTTTGTCAAAAAATATTCAACAAAGGTTACGAATAGCAATGAAAATTATTTTCAGTGTTCATTATTTTATTAAAAATTTGTCGTTTTAAATCAAACAGAACCATTCAACATATTTATTTAAATAGTTTCTGGTAACATGTTGGACAATATTATAATATAATAGACACATTTTTTGATGCTTAAAAAGTCTAATTTTTTTTCTATTGTTTTGTATAGAATTTCAATTTATATCCACATATGAGATTTTTTTTTAAATTCTTGACATAATTGTTCCTACAAAAAGCCTGAACCGAACAAAAAACCCGACAACCTGTTTTAAGTCATTTTTGTTTGTGTTATAATTCCAGTATAACGAAAAAAGCTTTTTAAAAATCTTTAAATTGAATAAATAATACTGATTTCATACTCAACCTCTAAAAGAAAACTTAGTAAGGTTATTTGCTTGACGCCTTATGCTAAAAACTAGTTTTTTATTATACCTCTTTAATAAAAAACTTCCATCTATATATATATCTATGAACTTAGAATAAAACTTAATAGCAATAAAGTAGGTGGATTTGTTTCCAATATTGAGTTACATAACACCAGAGATGCAGCACTGTATAACTGCACAAGCCTTAAAAAGTCCACTTGTTCTAAAAGATAAAACCGAACTGTTTAATTTCCATTCTTAGCCTATTGGTGTGTGGCACTTAAATTGATGAACTAATATTAACACTCTTAACAAACACAGAAAGAGAACTACAAGCGATCAACAACACCGTTCAGTTTCAACCACTGTGTCAAATGCTTACTGTTGTAAAGTAGGTGGCTATTGTGTTACTAAAAGCTTTCGATAAAAAGCGTACAACATAAATTTGTGGCGACAGCCATTGCTTTAAAATTATAAACATAATTATATTGGTAAACTTGAAGTCATCATTGATAGCAACGATGCAAATAATAATGATTATTATAATTGAAGGTCGCTGTATAGGTTGATGCGTGTGCATGAAATATGTAAAATTTTATAATAGGCAGATTGTCAGTTTATGTCGTTAGCTATGCACTTTTAAATATTCACACTTCTAAGCGGTACCAGTTGTAGGAGGTTTATCTTGGGATACTATCTTATCTCGAAAACTATCTAAAGATGGAACGGACATGTAATTTTCTGCTTTTGATTTTAAATTTAAATTTTTTGTTTATATTTATTTTATTTGCTTGTCGAATAATGAAATTCTCATTTGTACGGTGTGTCTTTTTATTTTTGATATCACTTTAACGAGCTGTAACCTTTTTGTTTTTCAAAATATCAAAATGAAATAAAAATTATTTTGAACAGTTTTTTTCTGTTTTAAAAATAAAACAAAACATTAACGTTTTTTTTAAGATATTAACCTAACTTACATTTTTTAAAATGAAAACCTTACATATTTTCGGAAATTTTAATTCTACATGAAATTTCAAGTATATTTTATAGAACATGCAACAACTAAACGATATTCCACCAGTTTCATGATGAAACAAAATTGTTTATATTTTGACAAAAATGTAATGTGTCAAATACTTTGACACATTACATTTTTAGTCGTTTATGATTGTCGCTACGATACGATTTAGTAATCGAAAAAGGAATGATATGCTTGCCATATACTTACTTAACCAAAAAAGCCCAATCGCAGAGCGAAGAGAATATGCTAAACGTTTTCCAGAACCTCGAATCACTTCAAAACAAATATTTGCAAGATTATTAAAAAAATGCAAGAAAGAAGAAGAGTGTTTGCTGTCAAAAGCCTTAGACTACGTGTAGTTTTAGACAATGAAAGGGAAACCAACATATTCGGGTTTTATAAAGCATATCCATAAACATCACTTAATACATGTTCCGCAGTTCAGTTCAAAAAGTGTTGAAAAAATACAAATATAAACCACTTAAATTTCGGAAAACCTAGAAGCTTACTGACCAGTAGTGGTGTCAGTTCTATTTTGTCAGGACTTTCCAGGTAGCTGTCGACAAGATCCTAATTTTTTTAAATACATTTCTCGGTCTGATAAAAGTTCTTTTACAACCAAACATGGCTGTAATCATCAAAACACCCGAGACTGGTCTACAATTAATCCTCATATAATCCAAATAATCCTCATATTCTAAGAAATAAAAAGTCAAGGATTTCAGTCAATTAAAGTTTGGTGTGGTGTGAAATATATTAGGTTCCATATTTATTGATCAAAAATTGATTGGGGAATATTATTTGCGTTTGTTACAAAATGAGATAGCATAACAGATTGATAATTTACCGATGAACATTTCTTGGATAATGTGGCAGCTCTGCCTCATAGCATAATTCAAGTAGGAAATTATCCTAATTTGGAGTCTCCAAATGGCTGGATTAGAAAAGCAGGAACAATTGCTTGGCCCCCATTCAGTCCCGACTTGACTGTAATGGACCTTTTCTTTTGGGGGCACATTAAGAATGCAATATATAAAACACCCTGCGATAATGCTGAGCTGACGACGAATTATAAATAAAATAAAACAAATCCGGAAATGTTAGTGAATGTAACAAATCTAGGGCCGCATAGAGCTGCGCCGGACCCCGGTATAAAAAAAATTCACGGGTCCCCCCTAAAGATAAAAAAAATATATGGGATTTTTTTTTATATTTCAAGGTCAAACGATTTAAGTATTGCCCCAGTGTATAAAAATAAAAAACGACTGAGTATTAGAGTAAAGACAATACCATTAAAATTTTTAAAACGACAATAATTTGACTTAACATAAATATAAAGTATATAAGATTGAGTTATGTATTATATGTATACTATTAAAATAATAGGACAGGGTAAATATTCATATACCTAACTGTTTAAAACCGTAATGTAATAAATTAAATTACAAACAATCATACTTACATATTAAAGTAATTCTCAGTTATATTAAAATAAGCTAAACAAGGTATAAACGTTTATATAAAATAAAACATCATTTTGACAACTACAAGACAAGCTACTATTTACACAGACAAAAATAATAAAATATTCAAAATATGATAAAAATTAGTATAACGGAGCTTTACGGCATTTTGCAGATGTAAAATTTTCAATGATTTTTGAAAAGTCACAGGTCCTAGCCATTTTAGACTCAATTGCTAAAATCCCAAGAGCACTTAAACGTTCTTGTGTCATGGTAGACCTCAAAACATTTTTAATTCTGGAAAATTGGCTAAAGGATCGTTCTGCTTGGGCCACGGTAACAGGTAGTGTACAGAAAAGTCTTAAGGCTATAACTGTATTTGGGAACCCAGAATCTAATTTTAATTTGTGAATATTGTTTAGAAGGCTTAATGAAGCTATATCAGTATCCTGGAAATTTGTTTTATTTCTTCCTGAATGTCGCAATGTACATCACCGTTGTATTTATTTTGAAGACATTTGGTCTGCTCTTCAATTTCTTTATCTTCTAAACATAAAAACTGCCATAACACGCTAAACTTCTGTGCAATTTGTTTAGCTGCTTCAAATTTTGTAGATATATTAAGAATAATAGAATCTAGTATTCTATAAAATACTAAATGTATTTGAAATGTTCCTACGCGCTTAGCTCTTCAAATGCATCCTTTAATGGGGTTTCGTCATAAAAAGCCTTTCTTTTGCGTTTCCTTTTCCCGGATATAGATAGGTCGGTTGACATATTTGCATTAAGGGCTACCAACTTACATTCACTTAAAATGTTGCCCAGCTATTCCTAATAAAATTTAATTCTCAAGCAGTGAATGTAAATTGTTAACCTCAGTTAGAGTCACGGAAATTGTTCGAAGAATAATACTCCTATAATTGATTGCTGTGGGTACTTGTAGCCAAGTAGAAGTTATTAGAAGGCATTTAAAAGTGTCTAAATAAGACAGAATGCCAGTTAACTCAACTCTTACTTCTGGTGTTAAATTAAGCTTCAATAACTCGTCAATGGCATCTTTTATTCCATGTAACTTCTCGCAGACTGATTACATACATTAGTTTTATTTTTTTAAATTTCCCACCTGGACGGGCTAGCACTAAATATATTAAAAAGAACAGAACAACATTCAGCTGCATGGACTCCATACAGGTTTTGGGCTATGACAAGCGCAAGGAAACCACAGAGCAAGGGGATTGAGAGCCAGAATCCTTGCCTGCACGCCCTTATATTGTCCGCTCATGTTATTGCCATTGTCATAGCCTGGTCCACGGCAATCTGATATATTAATATTTCTTTTATTTAAAGTGTTCAATTGCAATTGACAAATTCTAAAAATCTCTCAAAAATTTGTTTTTGTCATTCAACCACACATAACGTAAAATAAATGTTGTTTGTTCATCATGTGAAGAATCTGGAGTAGCGTCGACGATTATAATACTTTGCGAGATTTCTCTCATTTAATTTTTTTCTATAACGTTTTCTGCATAAAATGAAATGAATTCATTTTGAATATCTGGTGAAAGATAATGAATTTGCATGCATGTTTTAACTTCTTGAGAACCTCTAAGTTTAAGCCTCTAAATGGTCTGCCAATAAATCACAATGTGCTACCAATTCCAATATGCCCAGAAAGTTGGCAATGTTTGGACTTCCAATTAAATGAGACGATCCTCTAAAAGCTAGTCCTCTTTCCGATAAAATAAAACAACGTGAAGAAATCTTTGTAAAAGTAATTTCCACTTTTATTTTTCCTTTTCTAAAGATTTGAAGAGCAAACTGTCAATAGAACTTTTACTCGAAATACTTCTCCATTCCAAGTGTGACGGGCGATGAGAGGAAATATTTTCTTGTTCAGGTATTCTATTGTACAATTTTTGTAACCATCAGAAGGGCACCAACCATTTTCAGAAAATCATCGGGAAATTAAATGCACATTTCCTAATTTCCCAGAAAATAAGCGGCATGGAAAACAAAATAATGACGGTTTCTTGGAGCTCCAAGTTAGCCAGTCTCTTGATACAACTTCTCCATTTTTCATATGTATGTTCATTAATTCATTTGGCAATTTCATTTCATTGTTATCCAGAGGAAGTTCGGATAGAATGGGCGCTCCTTTTCGTATAGCTTCACGCATGCACAGGATGCTGCTCAGCACTTCACACGAATGCACGATGAGCACTGGCGAAATACGCAGAATACGTGAATCGCGGTGTTGCCGGGGTTGTCAATCGCAGAAAGACTTTAATATTGTTTTAAATTTCTTTAAAACCTTATTTAAAAAATTATAAACTAAATATGTTGTGTCCTGATCTCCCCACAGTAATTTGTACCGCCTTCACCCGTCTCTCGTCGGGCCTGAACAATCATACTATTAGAGTGTACGAAAAATAGGTTGAGGAAAATGAAGACACGTAGAGACATTTTTAGAATAATTAAATGTTTGTAAAAGTATTTTTAGATAATGTGTTACTTTGTTAATCGTTGGTCTTTGGTTTTATTTTTAGAGACTAATTAATAATAAATTTTTTTTAGAATAATTAAATGTTTGTAAAAGTGTTTTTAGATAATGTGTTACTTTGTTAATCGTTATATGTTTGTATATGTTTTCGTATTCCGATTAGCGGTTCAGTGCTAAGCTTTGTCAATTTTTAACTACAGTATACATTTTTATTCCAATTTTATATTTTGCATTTTAAACGCTATGAAGTTTTTTAAAAAACTCGGTGTTTACATTGTGGAACGTAGGTATATTGTGTGTTTTTAACTACTTCATGTCGCTCTAGTAGTATATGAAACAGTATCGAACCGCGAATCGAAATAAGTAAAAATATACTATATATAGGTTTCTCCATTTCAAATTATAAAGTTCGTATCATTTGCGGTCATTTTCAATTTTTTAACTCATAAAATATAAAACTGTGTCTTAACAAAGATTAACTGTTCCACAGATGTTTGTACTATTAATTAACGACAAAGCGTCTCACGCTTTTTGGCATAGCCATTGAACAAATATTTTTATAAATAAATTATATTACTTATTTTATATTTGTTAGTGCGGTACTCACAAAAGCTCATTAATCATTAACATATTACTCGTAATGTATTGGACTCATCAAAACAAATCAGATGAGTTCAGACTTGAAGAGTTTACTAGCTAGTGCCATCGGCACTATTTGGTATGATCGAGCTGATCAGATTAACTCAATGGTACCAAATTATGTATCAGGCACGTCCAAACGAATCAAATGAGCCGAAACACGAGGGGTTTATTAGCTGGTATCATCGAGCAGATTCAGATTAGCACGATCATACTAAAATATGTACCGGACTTCTCAAAACACACCAAATAAGCTCAAATACGAAGGGTTTGCTAGCTGGTATCATGAAGCAGGTCAGATCAGCTCAAACATACCAAACACGAGGGATTTAGTAGGTGGTACCATCAATATTATTTTGATGGCACCAAAATGTGTATTGAACTCATCAGACTGAACTAAATAGGCCCAAATACTAGTGGTTTACTAGCTGGTATCGGTACTATTTGGTACCTTCGGTATCATTTAGTACCATTGGGCTGATCAGATCAGCTCGATATTACCAAATTAGCAACATTTCAAATAGGTATAATAATTAGAAGTAGGTTAAAATTAATCGGTACCATTTGGTTAGGTTAGCTAAGCAAATCAGCTTAATGGTATGTTGCGTGATCAGTCAATACTTAATTGTAAATTGGTATATGTGTGTGTTTCACTATGTTGTTGGTTCGTAGACATATTTTAATCGTTTTATGTGTTTACCCATTATTTTTCGATTTTAACATTCCTGACAGAATCTTCTTTCTTGTTGAAATAGTCTTGATAAAGGTCGAAACGTCGGCACTTTTTAAATAAAAGGAGGTTTCATTTGTTGTCCTGAACCCACAAAAACAACCTACCACATTAAAGAATATAGGGTCAGTATACTGCAGTAACAGATACCCGATAATGCCCTATAATGCCTCGCAATGCCAGATATTGTGCCTCAATGCCCGACAATGCCCTGCAATGCCTGACAATGCCCCGTAATGCCTAACAGTTTTGCACCACAATACCCCCAGCGGTTTACCCCTGGGTCTTGACATATGGTACTCCTTAAAAATGTCTTTATACGTTTCAGAATAGAAACATTTCTCCCCGTTTCTACAGTCGTCATCGGCTGTGTTGTTACTATAAACAAGTACTTTCAACAACTTAATTGTTTCTTGAAAAACTTTCTCAAGAATATTGTCAACTAAGAAATTAATTAGTATAGTATAAGATAAATAATTTCTATATTTATTACTGAAATACAAAACACTGAGATGTTCACAATATTTGTTTTTCAACTGTTGGGCAAGACTTAATTGATTATTCGAATAAATCGAGTCATGACGAAGTGATTTGTCATACAATTCGAATTTTTCACAATTAATTAAATTTGCTACGTTCAACTGATCAGTATATTGAAAACGGTCCTCTGCAACATTAATTGTAACATCGCAAATTACAAGAGTTGACGCTCTTCAATTTTCTTCGTTTAGCCTTCTTTTTTTTTACAAACAAAAATCTTGTTTGGCTTTTTCGCAACTTAATAAAAATATCTAACTTTAAATTGATTGAAGCAAATATTTAATCAAATTACATATCTCATCATGTAGACTAGTTTGTCTGCGAAATGTTTCGATACATAATATATACAATCAGACTTGATTAAATATATATCAAAAGTGTTCGAAGAAAACTATGAGCCAGAATCTGTACATGTATAAAAAACAAACAAGAAATCATTAGGATGCCGGACTGTACAAACAACAAGAAAACATCAGGAGCCCCCGTCTACCAATCACTATCAACCAAGGTTCTGATGAGATCCCAGAAATAATACTGAATGAAATCAGAAAATCACTCCAAGAGATGAAAAACAATAACTCCCCTAGTGAAGACATGATAGAGATTGAAGCTCTTAAACTAGGTGGAGACAAACTTTTACAAGTTTTTAACGAAGTCTTCATGAAGACAATTACGTCTCAAATTACCGTTCCATCAGCCTACTGCAAACATATCTACAAACTTTTCACAAAAATTATCACAATGAGGCTAGAAGCTCTACCAACCCTAGGAGCAGGCTAGTCTGAAGAGCGTGGTATAGTACAAACGACCATCTACAGGTAATAAAAGCCTAATAGAAAAATGCGTAGAATACAACAAGTCATTAGTAATGATATTTGTCGATTATGAGAAAGCTTTCGATATAATAGACCAACAAAAGATGCTTCAAGCTTCAACAGATTGTGGAATAGACTACCGGTATACCAATATAATTAAAAATAGCTACCAAAATGCTACCGCATGTATTAGACTGACAGATAACGGTACCAAAAAATTTCACTTTCATCGGGGTGTCAGGCAAAGGGACACATTATCATCCAAATTATGTACAACACTGTTAGAGCATATGTGTAAAATAGCGAATCTAGAGAAAAGAGGCATAAATATAAGTAGAGAAAAACTGAGCCATTTGAGATTCGCTGTTGACATTGTTCTCTTTGCCGATCGTATGGACGACGCTGTGGAATTGTTGAAGAGGCTATATTTCTCCTCATCGCAAGTTAGTTTAAATATTAACATGTCTAAAATATAAATAATGACACACCTTGTGCTCAGCCAAACTGTATCTATTGAATGGACATCCAACAAACCACCTCCTATGAGTATTTGGGTCACGACATTCGGTTAAGACGAGATAACTAAAAATGCGAACTTGAATCCCGTAGAAGACCGGGTAGCCTTTGGAAAATTGAACTACATCCATGTCCCTATAATGATTTTTGGTATATTATAAAGAGTACTGGCCTTTCTCACTCATATTATTTTAGACTTAATGTTGTCAAACCGCATTTTGCAACTGTTCTTGAGTGTAGCCAGAGCCTCGTTGATTTTTTCTTTTATAAATGCACACCATTGTTCTGAAAGAAAAAAATTGACTGTAGATAGATGATTTGGCCTTTCCAGATTCCTTGAGGGGTAACAACTTTAATAGTATCCTGTAAAATATATGACATTAACCTATTTCTACTGATACATATTGCAAAAATATACTTTTTGTATATAGACTTACCAGCTTGCACTTCGAGTTAAAATATATTGGTTATGTTTAAATTTTGACAGCCGCCTTATTTTATACAGTGTTGCCATGTTCTCACGCAATATGCGTTATGTCTGAGAAACTATTATTTGAAAATATCGTTTAGCTTTGGAATTCTATGTCGTGTTAAAAGGAAAACTCCAACTAAAAATCACCCTGCATATTTATTCTGTAAATTGCGTTTTTTTCTCTAATTTAAATTTCTTCCTGCCTACCTTTTTAAAATATATAGAAAGTTTTCTTATTCCGGTTTTCATTGGTTTGCAAATTATAATATTTTGACTTTTTAGTGCTGAACACAAATCTAACGTTGTTCTTATTTAACAAAAGCAACTTATTTGAGATTACTCGGGCGTCTTATTAACCTAAAAACCCGTAAAACCGTTGCTTTATAATTGTTACGCTGGCACTTTGTAATTTATAGTACTAAAATATAACTAACGGCATGGTTTCTTAACATAATTTTCATTACATGCTTGATATCTATAGTACACTCACTTTGTTTACTTTACAGTCTTTGATATAAGTTAAAGAAGGTTGCTAGGTAGCTGGAAATGATCTCACCTCCTATAAGTCTTAAAGGCTCTTACATAAAACAAAGTACCCAGGTAGTTAAATTTAGTAACTTATATTAAAAAAAGTTCTCAATTAAATCCATAGTAGCTAGCCCGTTAGATGGCGCCATAAGTTTTCAGTGGAATTATAAGAATATGAAGTGCATTCACCACATCGTCCAGAAATGTTATTGAAGAAAAACATTGGTTTTATAGAAAAATACGCAATAAAACAATACAAAAAATAGTGTTGAAAGGTCACGGTAAATAGACGATCATTTCAAAACAAAAAATCATGTAGATAGATAGCTTAGTGTTTTAAATATAGATAATTATAAGGGGGGATAAAAATGGCGTCTATAAATGATCTCACCGGGAATTTTGAAACTGCGCATGCGCACGCCACGTTAGTAAAGAGAAACAATTTTCAATAGATAAAAAACTTACTTTCTACCGACTGAGTGCACAACAAATATGCTTAAAATAAGTAATTAAATGTCAAAAAAAATTTCTAATTCAAAGTCTTAAATAACTCTGTTATTTTCACCTTATTTATAGTTTTCAGTTCACAAATTAAACAGAAAATAGAGTATACATAAAAGAAGAATATTAAGTTTTAAATTACTATTCAGAACTTAGAAGACCGTCTTCATAGGGTCCAACAAATTAAAAAAAAAACTGAAATGGATTATTTATAAAAATCTCTTATTTTTTGTTTCGATTCTTCATTCCCGGGCTTTAAAATAAAAGAGTGGACGTATTTTTGTTTACATTTCTTCGATGATTGAGAGTTTCAAAATTGTTTATCAAGTACCTACGTAAATGTCATCCCTGTTTTTGCGCATCATCTGAATTTTCTTAAAAATTACTTCTGTATTCTATACGGGCTTTATGAAAAACAACGTTTTAAAAACATATCATGTATATTTTTCTCACAACCAGCCACTCTCTCTGCCTCAGCCACACTTCATTTTGCCGTAATGTTAATATTTACCTTTTATTTGACCTTTTTAGGAACCAGAAACAAAATTAATTTTTTCTAAACAATCTAAAAAGGACGATACATTTCAATAGGTTGTTAGTTTGATCATTATAAGCAATGTAAATAATAGGATTGAAATGTAACAAAATTAAAATCCCAGATACCAGATCTCTAATTCTGACGAACCTAAACAATTAAAGAAGTATATAAAGCAAAGGAAATTTAGACAGGGATACACATTTCTGGGGCCAGTGCAAGACATTTGATAAATACACACAAAATACAGGAGGGCCCGGCTAGGTAGGTTGAAAAACATTTAAGGAAAGGAAAGAAAGGTGGTCGCTAACTAAGCAACTAGATAATAATTATTGAATAACCATTTATTTATTATATTAGGACCAGTACACAATTTAGTTATAAAGGAAATATGATTTAATGGAGGTAAATGTAGTTTTGTTAGCTCAGAAGAAAGATATTTTACGGATTCTGTGTTATGGAAGCATCAAAAAAGTCTATGGTTTAAGTCACCTAATGATTCACTATCACATGAACACAATGACGTATCAGTTTCAATTTTTGTAGATGGTTGTTGAATCTCACATGTCCAAGAAGTCTAAAATAAGACAAACAATTTGCTGCTTTATCTACCAGCTCATTTCCAAAAAGACCAAAAAGGGTGACCTTTTGCCCAAATGTTTAAAATACTGACAATAATAGGATGCTTGCAGTTAAGATTATTTTTAGGGATAGCAAAACAGACTGAGAATCAGATATTATGACCACGTTAGATATTGTACTATCTAAATAACATATTCTAGAGCCTTTAATATAGCCAACTCTTCGGCTGAAAACTTTAATGATAGTTTATGGCATTTGTACATTATAGTTACTTTAGTCTGTGGGATTACAAAGGCAGAGCCTACTCCATTACTATCTTTTGATCCATCAGAATATATTTTATAGTAAAATTTAAACTGATCTAAAACTTTATTTAAAATGCTTTTATTAAGTATTTGTAACACACTGAATTTGGGAAAGATTACTTCCAGACTTAAATAAGTACTCCCCTATTCACTAAAAAGGTTTAAGAGTTAGATCAGAATACAATAATATTGTTCTGAAGTTGAGTTTTAAGTACCATGGCAACTACATGGTACTTAAAACTCAGAATTCAGAACAATATTATTGTATTCTGCAAAACAGTAGTATTAGGTTATCTATAGTTAATTTATTTATTCTATTTAAAAGGTTATTATTGCTGTATTGCATATTTTGTATTAAGAATTTCTTAGTAATCAGTATAATAATAAAGTTCCTTTAAAATTTGTATACAGTTGTTTTGTTGCTTGTTAGCATCTCGACGCTTTATAGTAGTGACGACGTCGCTTCATTTTTTTAGGCCACCATGTACTATCTAGCCCCGTGTAGGGCAAAGACACAAAATGGAACCTCAGAAACAACTACTCTGCTGGCAATACCACGATGGGCATTAAATTATACGTTAATCCAGCGCCATAACAAGGATATCATGATCCCAATATAGTAGACGTTGTGTTATAATGTTGTTGTATCGTGGAAGAAAAATGTATTATCATTATTGCTCTCAACAAAAATGAGGAATCAATAGTGTAATTCAATGCTGGTCTAAATTATTAGCCAGCGCATTAATTGTTTCTATAATTCATTTAGTGTCTTTGCCCTACACGAGGTTGGCTAGTCTATGGCGACTTAACTACCTCTAAAAAGTGCAAAATCGCGATCGTCATTTGACCAGAATGGACCATTGTGCTGCTGCGATGCAGGACATGTTCCAGACGGTGCATGGCATCCTTATTATGACGATGATCTAACCTGGAATACAAATGTATTAACATGAGCCACTGTATTAACTAACGATCGACGTTAAGCAATGGCACATTTTTTAAGAGTTCATTTGTCAGAAAAATGTTCATAATGAGGACGTATCCACCGTCACATTTGCTCATTCATCTGACCGTGATGTTATTTGGAATTCATATTAACTTTTCTTGATATTTTAAAGATTTATTGCTGCGTACGCGTTCTACGCTAAAGACGAGGTCTTTCCATGGCCTCATTCCCTTCTTCTGTATTGCCTAGAGTAAGATATGTTGACGACACATATGTTATATAGATATTTGGACGAATTTTTAGACTATTTTAAGAATATTCGCCCTTCAATCATGTTCACTATGGAAAAAAAGAAAATGCAAGCTAACCTTTTTTGATGTTCTAATAAGGTCGCGAAAATAATTTGACCTGGGCTATGGTTTACAGAAAACCCACTTACACGGGACATAGTTTCTTAGCATAATATCGGCGCGTTTAAAAAAAGGAGAAACGACCTGTTATTGTAACTATACCATAACAATTTTTGAGATATTTATTCGTGTAATTTTAACTGTACAACTCTAATTAAGTTTATAGTTTCTAAAAATTAGTAAAAAATAACTTATCAAGCACTTTACTATTGTAGCATTAAGTAGTTAATCCACACAATAGGAAAATAAATTGAAAAACTTAGAGTAAATGCTGAATCCAACATTACAACAGGGTTTTTCTTCACTAGGGCTAAACCATGTTCCTCGTTTTCAGATGATATTTGTCTCTGAGGTCCATAGAGTATTATGACGACTGTTTACACTTTCCATATCCCGCACTGTTTGGAAAACATTCGAACGTCGGGAAAGATATCCTATTTTTCCCTGTATGTTTGGAATGATAATTATGCATTTTGTTCTGCCTATATTCTCCATAAATAAGTAATTATTGTATATTCATTATTTGTACATATTTTTAAAATCAACACTACGTATTCAATGGTATGGAATTATCTTACACTACAAAAAAACTAAGCTAGGAGCTACGTTTGAGAATTGTTATGATCGTTTATCGTGCCATACTATCGAGGTTGCCGTTTTTAGGTAAGGTTTTTTAAGTTAAGATTAAACAGAAAAGATCCATTTTTATTCTCTTAATTTAGATTGTTAGGATATTTTACTAAAAAAGAAACTGTAGGAATTTTGTAAAAAGTATATAATCACATGTTTTAGAAAATAAAATTAATAAAAGTAATATCGCTTTGCTTAAAAATTAATAAAACAACAAGGGGCTAATTTAGCACTAATTAGATTAAAATTATTGGGTACAATGGCCGCACGTGACGCATTTTAGCCAATAATATTCACAAAAAAATGTATGCCACTGACTTTTCTTGTAATTGGTATTTTTTTTTTGGATTAAACATCAAATACTATTTCTTGATGTGCTTTCGTATCAAGAAACAAATTAAAAACCACTTTCCTACATATCCCTGGATCACACAATAATGGGTTTAACCTTTTTTTTTATCGTTTACAACAATTTTTGTGACAAATTCTATGACTAAAATAAACCACTTAAAGTGCCGTAAAAATAATATTAACAACTTTGCGTAATTAGTCAGTGGTGGAGATAATGACTAACTAGGGCTTTTTACTGCTACGGAAAAGTGACACAAACTAAACAATTTAAAACTATTGAAAATTATCACCCACAAGGAAAGCACATGAATCGGTTCTTCTTTGGAATGACTGCCGGACACGTTCAAAGTTACCGGGAGTTTTTCGTATTTTGTGGCATCCAGCGATTATGCGATTTCTTTTAACGTCCTTATCTTCCAAAGGGGTAAAGTAGCATAATGGTTTCAAATGTCCCCGGAAGAACAAATCCACTGGGTTTAAATCTGGAGATCTCGGAGTTCATTTTTGACCTGGTAGTTAAGCGCCTAGTCCAATCAAATCTATTGGGAAATGTTAAGTCTAACCGTTCGCGTACTTCGCGAGTAAAGTGCGCCGGAGCCCCATCGTACATGAAATACATTGAATTTCTTACTGCAAGTAGAACTTCTTGTAAAATTGCCTGTACATGGCACCATCTAATCGAGGGGGATGGAAAACAGGCCCAGTCAAGCAGTTTCCAATAATTCCTACCCAAATTTTTAAGGAAAAATGTACACAACATAAGTGATTATTATGAAAATAGATAATAGCATCGCGTGAGAAACTTGCTTCATCTATAAAGAGCACGGTGGCGCTGAATTCCGGTTGTGCTACAATTTTTTAAAGTATCCAATTACAAAAAGATATTCTTAATGGACAAATCTCGTGGCAACAAAACTTGAAAGCGTTGTAAATTATAGAGATATGATTGTTGTTCTTTAAAATTACTCAAACTAACTTATGGCTACCGTGAAGATTTGGGGCAATTTTCCGGGTACAGGTTTCTGGATATTGGTCTATTTCATGAAGTACAGCTTTCCCTAATTCAGGAGTTCAAATCGTTGTAGACCTTCCAGCATTATTACATTCCATGGCAAATGATCCTTTTTCACACAGTTGTTCAATGTATTTTCGTGAAAGTTCTTGCATGAGGCACTCGACGATCAGCATTTTTTTCTCTGCAAGTGCGTTGAGCTCTACAACCATTACCTTTGGCAATTCCATAAGGAAGATGAATATCAGCCATTTCATGATTTGTGTAGGTTAGGTTAGGTTAAAAGTGAGTGGATCAAACCGTCCCTCCACTGCGACTCTGGGGTCTATTGTGGCTCACACCTATGTTTACACTTCCCCAAGCAACTCTAAGTCCTCAATGAGTCTAATTATTGCTTTTGGGGAGGTATTGTTCAAATCCTCGGGCAGCAGGATATCTTTAGCAAAAATAGAGAACCTGATCCTGGCAGCTGCCGGGTATTCACATAACACATGTCTGGCTGTCTCGTCATCCTCCATACATAGGCGGCATTCGGATTCGTCTTCAAGCCCCATCCTCTGCATGTGATGTCTTAGACCACAATGGCCAGTGTATAGGCCTACTGCTGTTTTGAGCTTAATTCTATTCATATTTAACAGACTTTCTGTTATCCTCTTCTTCATAGGAAGGGGGATAAATACCTTTGCATGGGAAAGACCTGGCAATCCAAGCCAATAGAGATTAGCTTTTTCCTCAAGCAGGTCCAAAACTGCGCGCTTGGCCGGTTCATGGGATACTCCTAAAGCTGGTTCAAGTCCCACAAATCTCGTCTCTGCTCCTTTCTTTGCTAGAAGGTCCACAGACTTATTTCCCTCCAGACCTGCATGTCCTGGTATCCAGATAAGAGCGATTTTATTGTCGCTCCCCAGGCCAGCAAGCGCCTTTTGGTAGTTCCAGACTGTTTTGGATGTAAAATGACTCGCTTCAAGTGCTTTAAAAACCGCTTGACTATCCGAGAATATTTTTATCGTTTTATGTGTTGTTTGTTGATCCTGCAACATTCTAACACACACTTCGATAGCTTGGACTTCTGCTTGGAATATTAAGGTGTTATTTCCCAGGCTTACCGATAGATCAATCTTCGGTCTTACTCCATGTATTCCAGCTCCTATACCATGCTGTTGGTAACATGATGGAGTCTGTATGTTGTCCTCATTGCTTCCCACTCCACAAATAGGTGGAGTGGTGGAAGTTCCAAAAGGAGCTCCATGGCCGCTGTCGGAGTGGAGCGAATCACTCCTGTAATTAACAGGCAAGTCTGTCTCTGCAGTCCACTCAGTTTGGCTTGGGAAACACTTTATTGTCCCTTGCTCCACCAGGCTACAGAGCCATAGGTTATCATTGGTCTTATGACCGTTAGGTACAGCCAATATAGCTGTTTTGGTCTCATACCCCATAAATCCCCGCAGATTTTACGGCAGGTCCACAGGGATAGTTTAGCTTTCTGAACTATTTTATTCAGATGAGCATTCCAGTTCAGCGTTTTATCCAGGATAATTCCCAAATATTTCACTTCAGCTGAAAATGATATCACCTGTCCCCTTAAGGAAGGTGGTCGAATTCTCTCCAGATTCCTTTTTTTTGTGAACGGGACTAGTACCATTTTTTTAGGGTTGATAGACATCTCTTCCCTCTCACACCATGTTAGTGTAGTGTTCAGTACTTCCTGAAGGGTTGCTGAGATTTCCTCTCCAGCCTTTCCTTTTACTATGAAGACTAGATCATCGGCATATGCCTGCAGACCAACCTCCAACAGCCTTTCAACAGAAAGGAGGTTAGACTTATTGGTCTAAGCGAACTTGGTATAGGATCATTTCGACCCACTTTAGGTATATATATTACCTTAGTTGCAGACCATCTGGCCGGTATATAATTCCAAGCCAGACTTGCTCTGAATAGTCTTGTTATGAAAGGAAGGAGTGCGTCCAACCCGTTTTGTAGCAGAGCTCTATCCTCCCCAGGTCATTTGAAGGGTCGAAATGAATTTACGGCCCTTTGGATCGCCCTTACTGTAATTATTTTATTGGCAGTCAGCCAATCATCTCTGTGAGGTCATTTGTGTCGACCTACGAAATGGAAAGTTGACCGACTATCCATTATCAGGCTACCTGGGAAGTGATTTAGTGCTAAAAGCTCCAAAGTTTCTGGACTCTGGCACTGGTGGGTATATCTGATATACCCTCACAGAACCTTTTCCACGACTCTGTTTTGGCTTTCCTGATTGCTTTATTGTAGTTTGTTAGAGCAGTTCTATATTGGTCCCATTCACCTGATATTTTTGCTCGATTGAACAGTCTACGAACTTCTTTCCTTAATTTATTTAGGTTATTATTCCACCAAGGTGTATTTCTATTGTCTTTTTTAACCTTCAGTGGACAGTTTTCGTGATATGATGAGATTTTGGCGGTTGTGATTTGGTCCGTCACAAACTCTAGTTGTTCACGATTATTGATTGAGGTAGACACGTGGCAGAGATTGGATTGTAGAAACATTTTATAGCCGTTCCAATCTGTGCTTCTTGCGTCACAATATTTAACCTCAGGCCTGGGGCTTACTATAATATCAAACCGGATGTGTCTATGATCTGAGCACGATGGTTCATGTGACACCTTCCAGTCAGAAATTTTATTGCTAAGAAAGCTTGTACTAATTGTTAAATCGAGACGATTTGTTGTAAGTATAATTTATTTATTTAATTAAAACGAGAGAATATTTTAAAAGTTTTCAACACAATGAACTTAACTTTTTTTTCGAAAACAAAGCAAAGGATTCGAAAATAACTAGAACAATAGAAAAGTTTTATTTTAGATGTTTAACCCGAAAAAAATATAAAAGTCATAAGAAAAGTCGGTGGCCCACATTTTTTGTGAATAATGTTGTCTAAAATGCGTTCCAATATGCCACCGAACTCCATAATTTTAATCTAATTAACGCTACATTAGCTCCTTATTACTACAAATAACACTGCCAAACTTAACCATAATCGGATAAGGAATATGTAAGATATTAATAAAAAACTTAATTTTCTAAAAAAGTTTAACTATGTGTATCTTAGAATCTTTTTTTCATAAAATTTGCTTATAAAAATAACCCATTTTTTTACGGCAATTAGAAAACACCCTGTGTATAACAATAAACTACTATCATCGAAATTTTTTTAAAGAGATACAAATCTCTGTTAGCAAAACTGAAAATAAAAGAAACGCAGAAATATTTCCTGCAAAAAAAAGTTTGTCGACATGAACCACTGCATTAAGTAACGGACAACGTCACGCAATGGCACATTTTATAAAGCTCATTTATCAGAAAAAGTACATAATGAGGACGTAGCCACCGTCACATTCGCTCATTCACCTGACCGTAATGTTTGCGGAATCCATATTATTTCTATTAAAGATTTATTGCTGCATACAATCTGACGGATCTCATGATAAAACCGGAATACTAAAAATGGGAAACGGTATTTTGATGATGATATATTTATGTGGGATATAAACACTAACGAATGGCATAGGGCAACAGATTAAGAACAAGATTTTTCTCTTAAGACAAAGATTTATTATCCAATAACAAATAATTAATTACTGAAAACACAAACTTGACTTTTCTTATTTATTTTTAATCCACATTAAAACAAGTATTCGGAATTAAATTAAATTGAATTTACAGTAACTTGGAATTAAAGTAAACGAACAGTGAGAAAAGTATGTCTTGCAGAAGGAATCGAACTCACAACCTCCGTGTTTCTAGTAACGCAAAATGGATCATATGATAAGATCGTAATGTTAAAATTGGGAAATTGTATTTGGATGATGATATATTTATGTGGGTTATAGACACTAACGAGTGGTATAAAGTGATATATTTTTATTATCCAATAACTAATAATTAATTACTAATTACTAAAGCAAAAGCTGCTGAAATTGTTTTATTAATCAAGAAAAACTAAAACAACTATAATAAATTCAATAAATTGTTATTTCGCCCGCTGGAAAAAAAAAGTTTAATTTTCTATAGTAAAAATGCAACCTGTACTAAAAGTTCAACCTTTAGTAAATATACAGTGATATATTAATCAG
Organism: Kuschelorhynchus macadamiae; assembly: GCA_030620095.1. Taxonomy (NCBI): domain Eukaryota; kingdom Metazoa; phylum Arthropoda; class Insecta; order Coleoptera; family Curculionidae; genus Kuschelorhynchus; species Kuschelorhynchus macadamiae. Next base: position 88,170 of record JAUTXW010000105.1, read on the forward strand.
GGATATAAACACACAAAAATTATTCCCCAAATAAAAAATATATTATTCTAAACGGAAACTAGATTGTTCTTATTTCGAAATTTACTAATTAATTATGGAATTATGAATAAGTACATTAACATCACTATAGTATATTTAGTTTTAAACAATAAGTTGTATAAATTTAAAATTTGATATTAAAGTAAGCAGATGATTAAAAAAATATATAACTCGCGACCTCCGAGTTTCGAAAAAATCAAAAAGCTACATAGTGCTTGCATCTAATAAAAAAAATATACAGCATAGTAGAAGTCTGTTGCCTCAAAGGTTGAAAAGACACTACTGCGGTGTTGTAGATTGTTATTAGATTTTATATCAGACTTTTCCCTAATAAGAGACATATGAAATAGATTTTCCAGGTTAGACGACCTCAGCATTAACAATTATGATGAAAACATTGTAGATGTTTTGTAGATTGTACGCAGGCATTTTTTTTTGGATTACATGTACAACAAATTAGGAAATACATGTCAAAACTCAAAGTCACTGGTGGGTCAAAAGCATCGACTAGGTGGGCCGCTAAACCTTATCTTAAAGAAAACAAATTACTGAAAATCTTGAGAAAAACTGCTATTATAGGACAAGTCTGTTTATTAAATTTCCAATAAAAAGGACATTATGGAAACTGAAAATTTCTAAACAGGCATTATCTGTTTTAGCCTGTTCAAACAATTAAACAGATAATTTCGTCTTGTACATACAATGTATAGTTGTAGAACATGTTGTATTTAATATATATATTTTTTTAAATAAAAGGAACCTTTTTCAAATTACAAAAAACAGTGTGTTATTTATTATCTTTGTTTCTCTACCATTTATGAATTCATTTGTAGTTTACAAAAGCCAATTATTTTTTTTTGCAAAAAAAGACAGCACTTGCTACCTATCAATGAATTGATAAAAAATTAATTAAAAAAAATGTAGAAATATTCTGTACTATATATATATTTCTTATTCTTGTATCTGTGTATCAAATGTAAGGTTTCTAAAAGTTTATTAGTTTTTATACACTTTTTAAATAGTAAATACCAATAAATTGAATTTATATGTTTGTTCATTTATTAAATGGCAACTCTCTCGCTTTTAGTTCTGGTTTTAAAAATGTAAGAGAGAACACTACCTTTCTAGAATTTAATTGTTCACAAAAACTACAAACACTAGAAAAAAAGGCAAAAAAAAACTTGAGAATAACGTAAACCGATATTCGGAATCAATATGACAAACATCAGTGACATTGCCACTATGCTTTTTAATTGGTTGTCACCATGCATTTCAAACTTATTTAATTAGCATCGGAAAGCAAGAATATAGAATATGAGACTAATCTACAAAAGGGGATTTTTTAAACAAACATATGTTTACGAAGCGGTTTAGGGAAAAATCAGTCACGTTTTACTGTGTTGTTAGGTATCTTCCTGTGTACTTAATCTAAGATTCCAAGTTAACCTAGCATGACAGTAAACCTAGAATGGCAATGCCAAAGTTAACCTAGGATTGGAATGTCAAAGTATTTCTTTTTTATTTTGACACTGTCTCTTGTTGTTAATTTATTCACATTTTATACATCATGCCGAAGCTAATGAAGGAACAAAATTCAATAATTTTTACTCGAATTCTGGATGAGAGCAAAAAAATTGCAGAATATGGTGGTATCATTGAGAGACCAAAGGCGGGACGCCCACACCGAATCAAGACCATGAATTGGTGCAGTTCCTTACAGACAATCCTTTCCAAACAGCAGTAAAGGCTAAAGAAAAAAATCAATTTCCCAGGTCGGCAAATACTGCAAGAAGAAGGATACGGTTATCAAACCTAAGGAACAGTGCTGCTCCTAATAAAATATTCCTTACTGAATTTATTAAGTAAAGGTGGTAGAAATTTGCAAGGGAATATGAAAATCAAGATAATTTCTGGGAGAATGTGGTATTTTCTGACGAAAAAACTTTTCAATCATGCCACACTGCGGGTGTTTAGAGCTGTTGGGATGAAGTATGATGAGAGATATACACGGAAAATAAACTAGAGTGGTCTTTTTTTCTGTAAACGTTTGGGGTTGGATAAGTATCAGAGGTCCAGGAATGTGTTCAGTGATTGAAGAAAGGCTTATTGCAGATGTTTACTGCAATATACTAGAAAACATTATGTTACTTCTGTGAAGCCAGTTTCCGGAGAGAAATTTGTATTTCAACATGATAATTGCCCTATACATAGAGCTAGAGTAGTGCAAAATATATTGCGAAATCATAATATCGAAACCTTGCCCTGGATTTTAAAAAGCCTTGATTTGAATCCGATTGAAAACGTCTGGGGGCAAATGACCAAACGAATTTATAAGGAAGGGTTTCGGCCTCGTAGGTGTCACATTAAAAAAAATTCCTTTTTATAACATAAAAACGGTAAACTTGGCAGCAATGCAGAACTCGTCATTGGATCTAAAATAATTTCGTACCTAAGTGTACATATTTTCATTAAATTCAGGTAAGCGGTACCTGAGATATTTCGCCCTTTCTTTATTTTTGTTTCACGCTGTATATAGCATAGGGGGACCCATGAATATGTTTTGCACCGGAGCCCACAGACCTGTAGATCTGCCGCTGTGCTTACTTATTAGTTATCACAATATTCTACTAGCATCTAAAATATTTTAATAACTTATATGTTCATAATTTCCATTCTTTTTGTAAAAAATAAAGTCTATTTATATTTAAGGAAGTTCAAAGCGGAGAAAGTCGCAGATTAAAAGGTTATTACCTATCACAAATTGACCTGAGCGATGTGATTCGACGTAACGCTAAAAAGCCGTTAACATCCATAATTAATACCTCGCAAAACGTTAATTTCCCATGCGCTGTTTCCAAATACGTCCGTCACTGTCACAGTCACGGTCTTCTTGCCGGTTTCAAGAAACAAGGTTAAGCGCCGGGTTAAGCGTGTTACATAAATAAACTTGAAATAATCGCATCTGACTTGCTGAAAGCCGTACGTCTTATTAACCCACTTTTTGCTCTGAGATCTTCTTTCCGTCTCTTCGTCCCGATTCGGTTTTAGCGGGTAGTTCTTTTGTTTTGCTTCTTATTTTGTCGAACCTAAGGAAAATTATGAAGCAGACTATTTTTTTTTAATTGCAGCTATTTAAAAGCTCTTTTAAACTAGCCAAAGTTTACATTTGATCGATCCTCTACAAATAAAGAAAAAAATGGCAAAACAATTTCAAAATTGTTATTTTTCTAACAAGTAAGCAAACTGATATTTTTCCCCACGTAAAAGCAGTTAGACTCGTTAGGATAAGCTTTAAAGGTGGGAAAAACACAATATTTTTTCTACCAGGGTTCATAATTTGGAAACGAAAACCTTTAAATATGCATATTTTTGTTTTAAGGGGGAACTGCACTGATTTTAATAGGGAAATATGTATAGTTGGGCGCTAAATGCGAATTTTTATGAAAAAAATCAAATCTAGAATTGTAAAATAGAAGTAGATTTGTCCATTTTCGACCATTTTTTGACCACTTTTTGACGCAAATGCCGTCGCATATTTTTTTTCCACAAAATGGCTCTTTACCGCCTTGCATTAATCCTTTGTCTACGTAACTGCAAAATTTGAAATGGTAAATCGTACTCATGTCTTTGTATTTCTGTAGCGCGTGAACCCTTTTGAACCCATTTTTAAACGCAATGTAATTTAAATTGCCTACACATAACACATTTTTTTGAGGTCGGACGTGCAGGAGGTTTTCTTTAATACGTAGGTACCTTATATGTCAGTGATTATTTCTCTCGAATTGGCCAGGAAAATTGCTGACAAGGGTCGTAAACTATGTCTCGTGTATGTATATTGCCCTTATCTTCGATATCATTTAGGCATAATGTTCTGATATTTCATCTTAAGCCTAACTAATAAATGTCGATATTTCTTCTTTGTGAAATTTCTGCTTTTTTATTTAAATCCCACACTGTGTCTCTTTATAACTCTCACTTAACTTAAGAAAATATGCCAAAAATACCTTTTTTATAGTTTTCACATGCCATTCATACTGTTATTCATGCTTCTCCTTGGATTTTGCCAACAGGAATACCAAAATAGCCACGTTTGCAGCTTGCAAGATATCTTCTGCCTGTTTTTCTTCTAATGTTATATCCATTTCAAAAGAAACTTAACTTTGGTTTTGGTACGATTTAATACATCTCGATTTTCGACCTTTTTTGAGTTTTATTAGAAAGCCTACCTCAAATTTACAACATTTAAGCAAAAAAAAAAGCGTGGATGCAATACAATCTTTCACAAAATTTCTTTATACAAATTAGAATTGATTTGTCATAATACATTTTATGCGTGTGACTATTCTTGAAAGTTAATATATGTGAATTTTGAAAGACTTGTTTATTTCTAGTATATACTTATTAAATTAAAATTGTTTTTTTTTAAATTACGAATATGAATAATCTCTAACATAATATCTAACAAAGCACCAGGTTTGTTAATAAAACTATCGTTACACCGTTTTGTTTAAATTTAGGAATACTATTTGTTGTATATTTGAAGAAAACCAAGTAAGTTTGGCAACAGTGCATATAATTTAGAATCTGTTTTTTTGCCAAAAACTTCATAATTGAGAGTTTAGGATTGGAAAAGTAGTGAAATCTCTTGGTTGTTTATGAAGTTTTGTGATTTTTAGTAAATGTAGTAAATTTAAGGTAAGTTTCCTAACAAAACCAAAAAAACGTAAAAAATAGAAATGTATTAAATCGTACCAAACCCCTTAACTTTTATTAACGATTACAAAAAACTAGTTTTATTCTGACTTGACATTGACAATAATATTTGAACATGGTTTGTAATTTAGTAATTTTCACTTATAATCTCTCTAGTACTTCAATTATTACAGATAATTTTTTCGAGGTCACGAATCAGTACATGGGAGACTCGGTAAGAAAATTTCATAAAAGATGAAAAAAAAAACCATTAAAAGTGACGTTTTGGTAGTACATCAAAATAACAGTAGATACAAAGATGTTATTATCGTTTATCGTTAAGGGCGGTCCAGACGCAACGTCTTACGTATACAGGGTGTCCCACGACGAACTGCAACGATCGATTTCTCAGAAAGTAGGCTTTAGAAAAATTTGAAATTTTGGCAGCTAACTAAAGTCGATAGGGGCAATTCGAGCAAAATATTTTCAAGATGGCGGCACTTCCAGTTATACCGGAAGTAGACGTCAACTTTCTTATTTTAAATGGAACACCCTGTATATAATCGAATTTTTGAATTTCTCGAAAAATTCTAGGAATATTTTACGTATAATATTCTGTACCTAAGTTCAACTGTTTTTGAGATATTTTGAATTTTATGTAAAAGATGGCGTTTGCAGGTCTAAACATAACTATAAATATCTGCTTATCGAAGTCTCTATTATTTATTTGCGGTTGGCTTCCTTATCCAAAAGGGTACACTTTAGTGGCCCGTGCTGATATTTTCATAATAAATAAATATAGGGTGATCAAAAACTGACATAAATATACTTTACAAAATCGTTAAAAGTTACTTTTTTCAAATGGAAACCCCCAATTTTTATAATTTTATCTTATTTAACACTTAAAATAAGGGTGACTGTATAAAGTTGTCTATTCCAAAAATTTGTTTGAGTTATTGACGATTTAACATTTTTTATTCTAATAATACCAGACGGCTTCTAAGTTTTCTTGTCAGTTGGCCATGACGGGGAGGCCTGGCGAGAACAAAACCAATTGGTTACTATAGAAACGTAATATTTGTTGTCGTTTGACAATTACCTTCTAAAATATTATTTATTTATTATAGTAATTATAATAATTATTAAACTAATAATCATGCCGGGGCGATTAAATTACACACACGACGATTATTTAAATTTACTTATTATCTAGGGGGAGTTTTAACAAGAACATGTCAGATATTTGCTGATAGATATCCAGATAAACAGAAACCGTCACCGAACAGCGTTAAACAAATGTTGGAACCTTCATTTTGTTTCGAGCTCCAGTGGTTTGTAACAGTTTGCAGGACCTCAGGTATCTTTCAGTCCCATCGATAAAGGTTAAATTAAAACATCAATTACTGATCAATAACTCCAACCTGCCCTGAATGTATTTTAGTAATGGTAATACATGTTACACTAGTAAAATAGCCATGTTTTCCATTCGAAGGGATGTTATGCACCTGGTATTTAACTTTGTTCTTGCGCGTCTCACATATTCCCTGTTATTTTCTTTTTGTACTTTTAATGTCACTATTTTAATACTTTAACAAGTTTTGTGCTGTTTTCGTGTATAATTTTGTTAGACAATGTGAGGTTGGATTTTAATATCCTTTGAAATGTTTCCTGTCCCTTATATTTTTCCCTGTATATTTTCCACAACAAATAAATTTGAATTCCCGAAAATTTCATAATCATCCGTAACTAAAAACCATAGAAATTATAATATTGCTTTACGTTTATTATCAATAGAAGGCCTAAAATGTCTAACTTTTAGTGAGTTTTTCGTTTTTTTTTTTAATTTTAAAATATCGCTCACCGTTGTCAATATCGGACTTTTTTTCTTTAAATCACATTTTTTTTCTGTGGTTATTTTTTCTGGAAGCTTTATATATGGAATCAAGATCTTCCTATTCATTATATTGGGCATAGTTTTTTCGGTACATTTAGAAAAATGAAATCAACTTTCAAAATGAGTGAAAGTGGATCACGCGGAGAACGCTTCAGCACAAAGCGCCCGTACTGTAGTCTATGGAAGTAGGTAAAAAAAAGTTCAATACAAAAGTTTTTTTAGTTTTTCTTTAATCGACATCAACTTTGCTTTCTTAAACGTAACACCGTATATTACACATCCATCAAACTGGTCTGATCTGGCTGATTATAAATATACCAGGCTTGATACTTTGATATTTAAATACCACCATGAAATTTGACAAAAGCAATTTGTTATAGAGAAACGGGGAAAACGTTTTTCAGTATAGTGGACTTATTAGAAATACACTGCTTTTATAGCATGGCTTTTTCAAATTTTTCGGGAGTCTTTAAAGATAAAAGTATCAAATCTGGTATTTATCTACTTAGTCACCAAGAAAAGGCTCATTTGGAACTAAAAAACCACTAAAAATTCGTAAAATTTGAAAAAACTTTTTGATACCTATAAAAATACGAAAGTTAGTGGGGGGTTTTATTTTTATTTTATTTATAACTAAAACCCCTAAAGATTACCATGAGCTTCACTTATTGAATATATTGTAAAGCAATATTTATGCAGATATTAGCAAAAAAAATCATTTTTGAATTTTACTTTTGGATCTTGCAGAGGGCCTAACAAAGTAAACTTTGGCAAATTCAAAGAGTTCTCAAAGGGCTAAAATTTAAAAAAAATTGGTCTGCTTTCCAATTTTCCTGAGGTCCGACCTAAAAAAATGGACTGCAGCTGCTAAGAATGTCCGTTAAATGCTACAAATCAAACCAAATCTTGAGTATTGTTTTTCAGGGCGAAGCACTTTCACATCAACATTTTTGACTATGTCCAAAGAAGAGCAAATCTCCTGACTGATAATCGAAACATCCTAATAAAGCTTGTCTCACTGGAGCTTTGTTGAACTGTGGATAATCTGTCTTTGTTTGACAGATAACCTTAGAGTAAGAAACAAAGGTAAGCAGATAACTATATGGATGTTCCTCAGGCGCCCTATTTTCCATTATCTTTTCTTCAGTCACGCCTATCAGAAAGACACGGAGATCGACCCGAATGTCTTCATCCACCAAGTACAAGACTAATTCGTTTGTTGCTATACTTAAATATTTTTGCCAGTATTACATCTCATAGCAAAAATTAAGAAGTAATTCATTTTTTATTTTTACTTCCTCGTCAAAGGGAAGTATTGTTATCACGAAAAGATTACCCTCTGAGATTTTTGCAGATCTTCATGTTTCACGATCTCTAGATGCCCAAAAATATGTTTTCTTAATTGGCTTTTTGCGGCATAGCTAAAAAACTACTTACCCGATTGATTTCCAATTTTGGTCAAAAATTAGGGGTCATATGGGGATAAGCTGCTAGCATTTCGGTAAAAATTCAATATGGCGGAGCAAAATGACGGCGTGAAATGTAAATATCTAAAAAACTTTATCTAATTTACCTCAAATTTTTATTTATTGTTACGCAAAATTTAATTATGGACCCGAAAAAAACATAAACCAACAAATGAAATGTGTTTATTTGGCAAAGCTAAGATATACCTTTAAAACTTAAAATTGTAAACAATATAGTTTGCCCAACCAAACATCATTTCTTAGTACTGACTGTGAAGGTTCAACCTGTTAGGTGCGATATCCCCTGGTTTCTTCATATTCTATAAAATAACTTGAAACCAGTTTCATTTGAACTCTCTATTATAACTGTTTTTACATCAAAGTTCTTATAAGCATTAAGAAAATTGTCTTTTTTTTATATTTATTTTAGTGAACTATATGCTCTGTCATCGGAAAGCTGCTTGGGTAAGGATAAGTAGCTGAAAATTGACTTACAAGATTTATTTCAGACATACAGACCGACATGAAAAATTAAATAAATGCTTGTAAAAAGGCGAACATGCTAGAACTTCTATCAGTCTTATAAGAGTTTGCTATCATTTACTCCAAAGTTCAAAAGATTTAACCTTTTGTAATAAATTTCGAACTAAGCTGATCAAATACGTTACCTCAAGCTTCAATAATATTACCTTTGGAATTCCTAACTGTCAAACCACAACGATGCGTGCCGAAGAAGGAAAAGCCGACTCTAGTTTACAACTCCCTATAATAAATAATATTTCAAACTGCCAAGAATGCCATTCTTAATTATTCAGTAGAGTTGATATTTAGCGGAAGGGTAAAACACCGTTTTTTTTTTGCATAATCCGCGATTTATGTTTACCGAATAGCAAAACGTCCGAATCAGGTAAACCATAACATCCCTATTTGAATATAAAACAGCGCATTTGAATTAATCTTGGGCATATGTCGGCTCCGCAACGGTCGTTTCGGACATGGGACGTCATATAAATTATGAAATACATGTCGCAGACTCTATTTCCATTAAATCGAGCAGCTTTGACCGGCTCGCCGCTAACGCACGTCCGCTATTTCGCTCTAACTCTGACTACGTTTACACTGGGATTAGATAACCGTTGTGTGTTGAGCAGAATTGGGAGATTACATTTTTACTAGCAAAAAGTTATTCTAAAAGGTTTTAGTATTATAGTTAGCTTACCCAAAATATATAATAGTGCCAAATTTACGATGGTAGTAATCTGTCAATACCTTCGTTTCCCGATTTCACGAGAGTGATAATGCGAAACAGCGCAAGGTAAAAGGCATTTACTCGCAGGGCTTTTACATTTGGAAACCATCCAGCTGGGAAATTGATGTTATATTATAACCCAATTGTATTTTGGTGAGAATCTTTCGAAACGCCTCGTGGAAGGCAGACCTCTGTGTTTTAAGATAAGTAGTTCCACGTGTTTGGTTTAGCTGCTTTGTTTCGGGGGGAGGCGGGAGACTCAACCGATCAGTGTGGAAACGAACGACCCCACTAGAAAGGGAGCAGATGCTGTGAAGTATGAGGCCTAGTTGTTTCTGCGTTCTATCCTGTTCGTCTGCCTAGTTCTATATAGAATATTAGCAAAATGGCCGCTATGAGGCGGGAGTAGGAAAGTTGAGGGTATAGCTTGAAAGAAAAGATCATCTTGTAATACCAGATACCTCTCAAGGGGCAGTTAGAGGAAGCCAAGAGCTTCAGAATATATGAAGAAATTTAAAAAGATATTTGAAATAAATGCGGTGTACCGGGACTTCTCGTCCCGGCCGTATAGTCCTAGCAGCTCATGACCATAAAACTGAAGAAAGAACGAAAGAACCCTTTATATTGCATTTTGAAAGTGAAAAGCCATTAAATGTTAATAATTTGCAATTATTTATTGTTTAAGTGCTTATACACGAAAATTGATTTCAAGAAATAGTAAATATGCTAAAAGGTGTGTAAAATGTGAAATGTTTTGCGATATCAACTACAGGATTATTCATAATATTTCCTTGAACAAAAAATCCCTGAAATATAATTTATATTTCAGGATATAATATAAGAATTAAACATTGATGATGTTTCATTTGCTTTACATGCCAACAAGAGAATTAAATTAAGAACCTCAAGTTAAAGCAATTTTAGATTCCATATGTAGAATAGATGAAAGATAAGTGTTAATAAAACAGAGTAGGTGTTTCATGTTTAATTGCTTCAGTGTTATCTGTAACGCGGAAGATTTTAATCGACAACCATGATTTATGATTTTTAAGCGAAATATTTATGTAACAATTAAAAAAAAGAAGACATAAATGCACAAATGCACAACTAATGTTAAGTTGATATATTATTTTCAATATTTACAGAGTAAATAAGTATTAAATTAGAAGATCTTGAAACTGTTCCAATTTTACAGTCCTGAAGTAATTTTTCTTTTCATTCCGGTTAGCTTAAAACATTACAGGTCTTGCCCGAAAAAGTACAAAGTATTTACACATGGCGCGAGAAGAAACAGGTAAAATATCTTAAAGAAGCGGTATTTCTAGCCTATTTTGGCGAAAAAATCTGAAATCTGCAGATCTTCTACGCTATGATACACTTTTTAAGTTCTCAAATTAATCATCAAAACAAACAAAGATGTGGATATAGGTAATATTCAAAAGTAACAGCGTTTTTGAAACGGAAAAACGTAGGACACTGTCAAAAAAACTCAAAGTTTTTTCAAAAGCGGGTTACAGTTTTAGTCGATCTTCCGCTACAATGTTAGCTGTTCAGGAAAAAATACAACTAATATCAAGAGGCATGGCAGATGGAAATCCACTACCGTGTCAGAAGGCTATTTGAAAGAGTCAATAGAGAACAAAAAAAAATTGCAAATAAAATTTTTACCAAAAGAAAGTTGAAGGTGAATCTGTTTCATTTCCATTAACAAGTAGTACAACTTATAATAAACAGTTGACAGTAGAATTGACAACTCCTCTAAATGTAAACAATCCGACAAACTGTACTTTCCATATAAACGTTATAACCAACAACTCTACTACGCTACGCGTCGTGCGTAAAACTGCAATTGCGTGCGGAAATGTATCACTTTCCACACTAGTTAGGTAAATAAATAATGTAATTTATATCAAACACTATATGTATTTGTGGTGTACTATCTGTCGATTCACTTATATATTTATAAATCCAGGTTGATTTCTTTGAATTGGTTTTTCCAATTAATTTCTCTAGATTGTTGGACTATTTTGAACTTAGTTATGCCCCTGAATTTTGGTACTTTTTGGTTTTGGTCTGAACTTTTAGGTTTTCCTAAAATATTCTATTAATATTATTATATCTTCAGCTACAGCTGGGAAAATATTGATGTCCTAATCATAACGTACCTAAACAAATCCAGTAGCTTGTTCTAGAATAGATTGGTGTTCTTACTTTGTCATATTTTATACCCACTATACATGCTGGTCTCAAATAAGGGGTTTTCTCATATTTTTGGCGAGGTTTTAGGAAGATAATTAATTATTAATCGTTTTGTTTTGCCTTGTTATGTTGTCGCAATGTACTGAAACACTTTCAGTTTTACATTTTTGATGGAATTTAAGATATATTTATTAAAAATTTAGAGAATTTTTATAATTATGGACCTTCAGACTACATTCTACTTATTTAATCTAAATATTTTCGACCTAGACCCGTTCTAAGATTTATAAATAGGCATTGAAAATGGGAAAACGGTTGCCGGGTAAACCTAGTCAAACTAGACCGAATGCAGAATTCCCTCGGACCCGCGATGGCATCGTCGACATATTTTAAATCGCGTCTTTGAAAATGTAGCCACTTTTTATAACTGGCATTTCTCCATACACAGATTACTTTATGGGCATTTGTTAGACGAGCATATACACCATATTCCGTGGCATGCTGCTGACGGATTTACGACGACGATACAAGAGATCTAGGAAACGCTTTGATTCAGAAAAAAATTGCGACGTCTCTTGTTCAATGACCGATTATAAACAGATGTTGGATTATTAAGAGCGCTGTTAGATGTCAATAATTATGTTAAATCTAGGAGCTTATTATTAATCTTCATTCGCAAACCATATGCACCGTGTGATCATCTTATCCTGTCTATATTTTATGTTAAAATTCCGAAGATGCCTTAAAATATATAAAGTTGTAACTACTAATCTATATTTCTATAATATACAAATGATGTTATGCATACAGGGTGAAAGAGAAAAGTGTGGCTAATAATAAAATACCCTATATAATTCTATTTTTCGATTCTGTAGAAAATTGTCAATATAATTCATGTAACATATCATATATTGACAAAATTCAGTTTTCTTTGTGTTACTATATTGGAATATAATATTTCATGGATTGTAAAGTCCTCTCTTTTAGAAAACCAATATTACCTTAATTTCCATGTGACGCTGCTGTTATGTTTTAATATTTTTATTACTCGCCGAATGCCACCACTGTTATGATTTAATAATTTTAGTATTTTGTATTATTGTAAATGTAAACACTTCAACTTGTTTCAAATCTCTCTATTATCTTCTGTACAAGAGGGACACTTCTTACTTCTAACAAATCTTTACTCTTACTGTGTCTACTGACTTAATTCTACTGACAATATAGTACTGACATAATGACTGACCTGCTCTATACTGACTACTAGAACTTATTTTTATATGAACTAATTTGAGACGCAGTGGCGTATCTGTAAAATTGATTAAAAAAGGTGTCTATAAAAGTAATTTGGGGAGTATTTGCTACGCCACTGCTTACTGTACTACAATGGTTTCTTTTAATTTTTTTATAGCTGAACCTTCCCAAGCTTCTAATATAGGTCTAAATATTGCATTTACGTGTCAAACTATCTCTAGACTAATGAATATATAATACTTAAGACTATTCACAAATAAAATGACTATTAAATAATGGGGTCACAACACTGCACTCAATATCTATGTTACTTTCATTTTCACAAATAAAACGATTTTTTCGATAAAAAAATTGATTCAATTGGAAGGGCTTTAAGTATATTGAAAACAATAAAAGTACTACTGCAGCTGCGAAAGTACAAAGATAAAATTTCCTAATGTTAAAAAAATGTAAACAGATGCCAATTTTGAGTTTAGAATATGAATATGTTTTGTTTTGTACTAATTTTTAACATAACCAATGTTCTGCGAAACTGTATGCTGGCACACTTCCAAGCCACATAATTGTAGCATCATCAGCAATAAGTGTAAATTTACCTTTAATATTCAGAGCGGCTAAATCCTTTATAAAAATCAAGAACAAAATCGGTCCTGATACTAACCCTTGTGGAACCCCCACGAAATAGCTCCAATCTTCGAATGCCATTCATTGCATTTGACAAACTGTGACCTTCCAGAGATATAGCTCCTAAACCAATCAAGGAGGCTTCCTCAGAAGCCGTATCATTCCAACTTCAACAGCAGCGTTTGTGATCCACACAATCGAATGCTTTTGAAAAATCACAGAACACTGCTGCCGTTAGAGTTAAGGTGGACATTCTCCAAGAATGAGAAAATAGCATCACCAGTGCATTTTGATTGTTGAATCCAAATTGAGATTAGCTCAAAATTTTAAATTGAGGAAGGTGCTCCATTATTTGTATCATCACATTTTTTTTATACAAGAAGAAAATTGGGAGAAAATTGGTCGGATCTCCTGTGTGTCCCTCTTTGTGAATAGGCATCACCAGAGCTGTTTTCAAGCAGTCTGGAAATATACCTAAATAAAATGATTGGTTTGTAATATGCACAAGAACCTGTAGAATACAATCAGGAACATTTTCCAGTATTTTGACTAATACGCAATCCAAGGCTAACGAGTTTTTATTCTTTATATATTAAAATGTTTTTTAATTTCATAAATATTAGTATGGTATAGTGCAAATGTACCAGGAATATATAAATTTTGGAGATAACTGACAGGATCGATTGATGGTTTCAGTCCAGAAGTTAGGTTATCTGCAACAGAACTGTAAAACTTGTTGATTAGGTTGGGTTCAATTTCAATTTTAGGTTTTAAAGAGATGTTCCTACCTCTTAAGTTGTTTATTATTCTCTAGTTAGTTTTACTTTTAATACAAAATTGATTTAATTTTTTATTATATGATTATTTTGCATTTTTTAGTAAATGTCTGTACATGCGCCTATAAGTAGTAACACAAGTTAAAATAAAGTCATTTAAATGGTGTTTGCTTACTTCACACAAGAATCTTAAATTCTTTGCAGACACCCGTAGTCCTTTACTTACCCATTACTATTTATTTTTAATTTTTTTTATAGGAAATGATTTATTAAGCATGTCAGTATATAGCTCATTAAATTTATTATAAGGCTGGTTGTTAATATAAACTAAATTCCGGTTTACTCTTAAACAATTTAATATAAACATATGTTTAATGCCAAATTGTGATTACCAACTGACCTAAATTATAACAAAAGTAATAAATAGATTAGTGGCGTTAAACGTGACATACTCGGAATACTGGTTTTATTTAATTTTTATTTTTTGCTTTATAGGGAATCCGGATACTTATATAAAGTAAAGTTCTTATTCTATGTTCATGCTAGTTCTAAACAGATGAGTTCTTTGATTTTTTAATCATTTCTCATTGTTTAAGTTCGAATATATCCCAATTAAGTTAAAACAACTTCTAGTATTTGCCGAGAAATACGCTCAACCTAAAAATTATGTATGTAGTAACACAAATAATGTCGATTATTTGCAAACACTTAGTTGAACAAGCGAACGTCCATGTCAACATCGGAGTTATTATGCCTTTTGCAGTGCCGATGTCCCAATTCAAATAAGCGCCTTTGCAAACATTTACGCGACTTTTAAATTCGTCGACATGCAAAATGGTTTTCGCAAATAAGGAATTTGATTGTATGGCGAACGGCAGTGGAATTCCATATTAGTTATAAGTAGTCGAAAAGCTGCGTGTTGGAATGCTTATAATACAGGGGATTCCGTAAAATGGGCGAAAGTCAATTGACATAAAAGACAATGACAACAGTATTAATCCACTATTAGGGCTGGTCCATAAGCATAACAACACGGAGACCCAATATCTTGTGCTGTTCCATACATAAATTCATATATGTTTTAATGCAATGATTAAAGTAAATAAACATGTACTGCAAGTAAGTGTGATAAAGACAAAACTATCTATCCTCCTTGTCAAACCTAATGTTAGGCAAGGCTGTACGTTTAAAATGACAGGCTTCTTTTCTTCTGGCCTGTCTGTCTGTCTATCTCTCTGTCATGTCAGTGGCCATGAGCGTAATATTTAGTAATAGTAATATTTTTAATCCTATTTATATAACAATCTTTTAACTTCCATTCAAAATTAAAATCTATTATAATAGCGGGCATATTTAATAATATATCTAAGCAATTTTTTTACATTGTCCATAAAAATGTATACCTGAACTCGTTTATTTTTCTTTACTTTTCTCTTAATTTAAAACAACGTACTTTATAAGTAACTTAACTTTTTGTATTGGAATTTATGAATATGCAGCTAAGGGAAAAACGTGCAGATATGTAGTTTTGCTTTCTAATGAACGAAGAATCAAGGTGTCACGTACGCTAATTAATTCAGAAAAACAACAACATTTTCACTTACCCGAGAAAAAGGACGTTAGGAGTTAAATATTCGAAATTTTTAGACAATTCGCACATACGCACCATAATATATAACAACTCGCATAAAAAGTATCAAAAATAAGCCAAAAACTAACACATACCGCCCAGAAACAATGCTCCTAATCAACGAAACACTGCTTTGTTCGATTTTACTACTGACCATTCACAAAAATGTGACGGTGTTGCAAGTTTTTAAATAATAAAAGTGTATTTAAATACAGAACGGATTAAGCATAATGATAAATTTTATAATATAAATCGACATTTACCCTTTCCAAGTAATGTTATACTTTGTGAATAAAAGTTTAGTTATTGCTATGCTAGCTGCCGGTTTTAAATGTTTTTAAAATGCAATTAAAGCTTTAAAAGAATACGTTTGCATTATTCTGCTAGGGCACACCATACGAGAAGCGAATTTAGGCGCCTAGTTAGGCGTTTAAGAGAAACTGGAAGTATCCCCTAAGTAGCAATAAAATTATAGACACTTATTGGGCAAAGTGTCGACACGTAGTTTTGGACACGACAGATTTTTACGCTACTGTGTTGACACCGCGCTTACTTTAAGTAGAAAATGAAGCTGAAATGGAGACCAAAATGTATACCAGATACTGCCCAAAATATACCCAAAGATAGTCCGAAATGTGCCTTTACGTTCACTAAAATGTGTCCACAGTGTAACTTTGGTTTCCAGTAAGTTTCTAAAGTGGAGCTTTAATGTGACCAAATTGTTACTGATTTGTTTCCAAAATAATTTTCCATTTTTCCAAAATGTTACCGAAATGTGTGTTTATGGTTGCAAAATCGACACCCTTTTATTAAGTTTGTGGCCAAAATTATATATGTGCGTCCATTATAAAATTAAACTCATTATGGTTACAAAATATATTTATACTTAACAATTTAATTACACAATTAATCAATTATTATTTCTGTTTTCAATACGTCTCCAAATGAGAAATATGCTTATTTAATAGGTAGGTATAAGGGTGATATGCAAGCCTAACTTATCGACACACTTAAAATTTCTGATAACAGTTGATAAAATACTTGTAAAAACCACACGCGCCTTAAATCCAATGAATATTTAAAAATATTTAAGAAATTTTATTTATGTTTAAAATATTTAAAGAAAAATAGATGCAAAACCGTTTATTATGATTTCCGACAGAACATTGTGTATGTTTTTGCTCAAAATGAGCCAGAAATTTAAATTAAAAATAATTTTATTTTTTCCGCCATTGTTATCAAATTAAGCATTGTAGAATTTTCTTAACAAAACACGGCATCCTAATGATTGTGCCGAACTGAACACATGTTTCCTATAATAGTCTCTATTGTTTCCAAAAATTAACTAACTTGTACATATAAAAACCGGGGGCAACATTTTAGACCCATGTTTCCGATATTTGACTAAAATTCTACTTAAATGTGTCTGTTTAGTTATATAGGATTTATTTGGCATTCATGTACATAATGTGCCTAAAATGGGTCTGTTTTTTCAGACACATTGCGTTCTAAAATACGCCCTGTGGGTATGGATGGTACCAATTTGGGCTCGATTTGGAGACATTCCTACTACGAGGATTTTCTAACCTCGAAATTCTCAATTATTTCTATATTATTATTATTTTTCAGCCTGCCGTCACCGTTATAACCATGAATAATAAACCATCTATGTTCAAACTTAATGCTTACTTTATTGGCTTATCCAAACTATCAAAATGGTTTACTCTACATGTTTCTGGTGGCCATTGTACCAGTAATTACCTACTCCCATTGCTACAATATCTTCTTTTGAGGGCGTGTCAAGCAATGTTCTACTACAGCAATGTCAAACTTAAAGTCACTGATGGGCCAAAAGCATGAAGACCATCGACTAGGTGGGCCGCAAAACCTTATCTTATAGAAGACAAACTACTGAAAATCTTGAGAAAAAGTACTATTATAGGACAAGTCTGTTTATTAAATGTCCAATAAAATGGACATTACAAAAAATTACAAATATTAAATTCTTTTGCCAGATATTTGACATTTTTTGTCTTTATTAAGTTGTCTATTTGTGGCGCGAATTTAAAATTTTAAAATTTAAAACTGCGTCCAAGTGTGCGACCGTCATTTGCGATCTTGCGGGAGATTTGTTTCCTTTCATCAAAGAAAATAGTTGTTCATACTTATAGGTACTTTCAAACTGTTATATATGTACTTAAAAATACGTCGCCCTCTATATGTGACCATAGTGTACAAAAAACAACTGTAAATAACTGGTATTGAATACGCGCATACCTTTGAGAGTCAGTTTGAAATAAATGCTTGCTCATATTAGTGGTTTTTATTTCGGGATCCTAAAATCATATTATTTTAGGAATATTATTTACAAACAGAACACAAACACTGACAGGATTTTACAGGCAAATTTTCTCATTTTTTGGTACTGAACAGGCAAGTACTTATAAAATTCGAATGTACCAACACCATCAAATTTTTGTTCTAAATGGGTCTGACACTGAATCTCAATTACTTCCACTTGCAAGTGAGAGGGAACTTTATCAATATCGATAGCGAAAAGACCAATAAGTAGAGAAAAATTGTTTTCTCGGATCTTAAAATCCTGAAAACGCTTCTCAAATTCTGCCAGAAGGCTTCTCATTTTCTCTGAATATATTTTGTATGATATTGGGACACTTGTGCTTTCCTGACATGCCTTACAAGTCAGAAAATGTGACAGATTATCCTGTGCTAACTGTTTCTCCCACAACATCATCTTACACTTGAAAGCTTTCACATGATCATGCATATCTGTAATAATTTAACGTCGTCCTTGCAATTTCGTATTTAAATCCGACAAGTGTTTTGTGGTATCTGCCATAAATGAAAGATCTTGTAAAAAAGGTATATCGCATAATAAGTTGACATCTTCTCCTTTTATTTCTATGAAAACGCGTATTTCTTCTTTGAGTTTCCAAAACCGGTCGAGTACCATAGAACAAGAAAGCCATCGCACCTGTGCATAATATGGTAAACCAGTGTACTCACTTTCTAAATTACGTAAAAATGCAGAAAACTGTCGCTGATTAAGGCCTCGTGACCTTATAAAGTTTATAGTTTTTTTCACTGACTTTAAAACACTTTCCAATTTGATCACTTTTGAGCATAAAATTTCTTGGTGGATTATACAAAGAATATGATGAAAATCTGGTTTTTCACAGCCCGTTTTTCTGATCTTTGTCTGTATTAGTTTAACGAAGCCATGTTTTATTCCAGTCATTGAAGGAGCTTCGTCTGTTACAACGGAACACAGTTTTGACAAATCTAAATTGTACTTTTGCAGAAGTCCATAAACAGCTTTGAAAATATCCTTCCCAGTTGTTGTATCATGAAATTGTAATAATTCAAGTAATTCTTTATATACATTGATATCTGTATCAACCGCACGAAGAAAACCAGCGAGTTGCGCCACACCACACACTTCCGTACTTTCGTCACAGGCAATAGAAAATGCAATGAAAGAGTCTGATTTTGTATTTATCTGATCACTTATATTGGCAGCCAACTCAGTAACTCTTTCAGCGACAGTATTCCGGGACAAGGATATATTTTGAAATGCCTTCACGTTTCCGGGACTTTACAAGGCACTCTTTTATAAATTCACCTTCAACAAATGGTTTTGAGTGTTTCGCGATCAACTCCGACAGTACGTAGCTCGCTTGAAGGACAGATTCATTTTCTTGCTTTGGACGTGTAAACATAAGCTGCTGATCTTTCAACCGTGATTTTAACTTATTTAACTTTTCGTTTCTGACCATGCCTGTATACTTGTCAAACATAGTTTTATGAATATCATAGTGAGCTTTTATATTATATAATTTTGGGACTCCGACTGTACTATTACAAATCAAGCAAATAATTTTTTCCTTTCACTTCACCGCAAAAAACTCTAATTCCCACTTTTCTTAAAAGATACGATGCTCATCTACAAGTTTCTTCCACTTGGTTTTGAAAGAGACATGTTAAAAACTGTATCCGAAATAAATTATAATAAGTACTGTTAAGTGTTGTAACAATAAGTGCTTAACTAAACTCGAAACTCTATCGCAACTGACTCATAACTGACAAAACACTGAACGACTGAACTCAATCGAACACGGCTTATATACAGATTGTGATTTCTCGAGTTCTTTCCAGAATGTTCAGACAGCGTCATCTGTGTTTTTGCGCGATAGAATTTCATGAAACAAGCCAGATAACGTTTGGCTTTAGGTTTTAGGTTGAGTATATGTAGTTCATCCTCCTAAACATAGATGGCACTATGTACAATTGTACATTTTATTATACCAATCGTTGTTGAAGCGGCGCGCGCTTTCAAAACCGGTTTTCAACTAGTTCGCGGGCCGCATTATCTGGCTGTTTTCAAAACTGATTTGGGCAGCAGAAAAATGCTCACTGGGCCGCATGTTTGACATGGCTGTTCTACTATCTCTAGGTAGATAACTTGACTCCATCTTTTTAACAAGTTGAGTAGCTCATTTAATGCGTGATGCGTAATTTTATGTGTAAGTACCCATATTTTCAGATTCTCCATAAACGACACTTGTGTTTTTGGTTCACCTTTAAAATTATTGTTATCATCACTCAAATCATAATTGTACTCATCACCATTAAAAATATATTTTCAGAGTTGGAATCCAACGGTACATACTAACGTGGATTGAATGCTGTAGCCTCGTTTTCATCCCTGTAAACAGGTTTTTCCTTCCCCTCATACTACTGACACAATATTAGACCCATTTATGTAAAAATTTAATTTATTTTAGGTTTCCTCTATTTCCTTTTGTAGACAATGGTAGTAAGTTGTAATGTATACTTTTCGCGTGGTGGTTTCACTATTTTTAGGCAATTAAAATTATGGTTTAATTCGCAGAATCAACTTTATTGAATGTACAATCTACTTATCTAAGGTAAACTAACACATTTTGGAAACAAAATGGACACCAGGTGTATGAAATGAGTTCATATGAGACCTTAAATGTGCCCATTCAATACATTCCCGAAACAAAGTGAAAATTATGTTTTTAAAATGTGTCCATTCAACACATTTTTAGTAACAAAGCGGAAACAAAATTTTCGGACAAAATACAGACACAACGTGTTAGAAAAGTGCCCTTATTTTGTTACTGTGTCCAAACCAGTACGATACGAGAACATTCTAGGTATATGGTGTCTAAAAGATTGCCTGTTAGGCACAAACTTCTATTTAACATAATTGAATTGATATTGTGTCGACACATTTTTTAAAATTAGACACGGTGTCAAATAGGGCAGGATTCCAAGAACAAATGTAAACACTATATAGACACAAAAAACTGTGTCCAACTTCGAACACATTTTACTGCTTGGGGAGACCCGTTCCAGTTCCAATAAGACACTGTAGAAATTTGAATATGTCGATTGGATTTGTTCATAAAATATTAAGTAACTATAAGATTCAATCTAATTTACTATCACCATGATGGTTGTTGATCAGCATGGTTGTTGATCAGCAGTTTTCTCATCATTGGATTGGAAGGGCTAGTTTATTTCCTTGGATATCTCGGCCCCCGTATTTAATTTGCTTGTATAGTAATAACTGCTGTTTGATTGATCCTCTGAAGGCTAAACTGATGAATCCTAAATAATGGAAAACATCTCGAAAATTAGAACTTTTTGTTTCCTTTGTTACCTAGTTACCTACAAAGTGTTTTTTTTGTTGCTTGTGTGTCATTGTTGCTGTTATGTTGCTATTGCCTTAATCAGTTGGTCTCTAAACTTCGGTTCTGGTACAGTTTAGACCAGTTCTAAGCCCAAATAAAGTGTGAAGGGAGGAAAACCAAAATTAACAATTATATTGCATTATTGTTAATTATAAATAATTTAATAAAGCAGTAAACAATAACCTGCTTAGTATTTATAAATAACATTGTTTTCATTCGAACAAACCTAATATTTGCTTAAGACCGTTTTTAATGTTATTACGCATTTGGTCTAGAGAATACGTATTAAATCACTTATTTGGTACTCTCTCGAAAACAAATAAAGGTATCGATATGCGGTTTTCACCATAATTTCGGTCTTGTATTATTCTTTATAACTACCGTAAGAGAAGTATAACTTTTATCTTAAAATTAAATGAAAAAAATGGGTTAAATTAATATTGTTACAAACAACGCCATGTAACCCATGTGTGAAAAATTAGAGGTGTCATACGATCCGAATCCTATATATGCTCAAAATTCTTCTTTAAATAAGCCTAAACTCATTCAATTTGGAAAAGGGATCAAAATCGTAAATCAACAGTTCCCTCCACAGTGATATGTCAATAGTTTAAAGTGACAGAAAACTATCACAGCTTTCCAGAAACGTAGCCTGGGGGTCTAGGTCCTCCACCGAAACTTAGAAAATTTTCGTTAGATTTGACCATTTAGACCCCCCGAAATGAATTTCTGCTTTGCCCCCCTCCCCTCGAACTGAATTTCTGGATACGTGCCTGCAGCTTTTCAACGAGAGTATAAAGGATTTTTGTAGAATTTTTGAAATTTGTTGCTCACCTAGCACCTTGCAGTCAATTTAGAAACTTAAACATATTTTCAGTTTTCAGTTCATTCCTGGCCTTTTTGGCGACGGAAATATGGATAGTGAACGTCTTTAACTATGCATCCTGTGTAAATAAACATAATTCAAATGCAATTGATTAAGACGATACTATAAGTTAAAAAACATGTATTCTCGTAAATCTCAACCTCATTTTGAGATATAACTCGGGCTATAATAGATTTTCCGGATACAAGATTTTCGAAGACATCGTAAAATTCAAATATCTAGTACCTCGTCATAAATACAAGAGAAATGCAGTTGTATATCGTGTTACGTAAGGAACTTATAGCACTTAATGGCAAAATAACTAAGGTTTATGCGTGTTTCTGTCAAAATACGAAAGGTAACACTGTTCTAAGTCAGTTCGCGGACCGGGTATCTTGTCTTAATAAATTGTTGCCCGTTTTCCGCCCAGACCTTGTGCTCTTTGCTGATTCTTTATTATAATGGGATTTTGAAAGCAAAACTTAATGACTTTGTTGAAATACGGTGTGATAAAACGGGACGAGAAAAATTTGACTATATTGATTAGAGAATGAAACATATTTGGATAAGAAATAACGGGTTTGCTCATTCTAGACTATACATTTTCCAAACGGCTAGGGGTTTTAATAGTTTTAGGTATTTATAGGCTTTAGTGTTTTTACTTCGATGGCAAAATAAAATGGCGGACTAGTGAAATGTTAAAAAAATTATTTTCAGAAATCTTTTTACCCAATTTACCTCTAATTTTGCAGAAAAATCAAGTGTTATGAGAAAATCAACTGGCAAAATTTTTATACGAAACTAAGACGCCGACACAAAATGGCAGTTTAATAGAATATTTAAAAATTCAGCCTGAAAAAAATACATAAAGGATTGTTTTCAAATTTTGTGCAATAATTAATGTTGGTATATATAAGAACTGACAAAATTGTAGTACGAATTCAAGATGGCGGAACAAACTGGCAGCCAAAATAATTGTATTTAATCGTGAAAAAATTACCAAGTTTTTACATCCCTTTACGTTTTAGCATCCCTAGATGCCAAAACATATATCTTTAACAATCCCGTCGATATGTCTGTCTTTTTGTCGGTTTGTCAGTTCGCGACATAATTTAAAAAATACGTATAAGATTGAATTCAAATTTTGGTCAAAGATTAAGGGGCATATTGGGGTGATCTGGTAATATTTTGGTAAAAATCTAGTATGGCGGAACAAGATGGCGGCCTAGTAAAGAGATAAAAAAATTATTACCAAAAAATAATTATCCAATTTTCATTAAAATTTCCACAAAAATCAATATAGGTGTTATAGGAATGATCTGGGTTATACTTCATTATTCCTAATAAACGGAAAGATTCATAACGAAGGATGTTCCGGGTAAAGGAAATTTACCAGTTTTTTGTAGGTATATTTTGATATTTTTCCCTTGCGACATAAGCCTTCTCGTTGATAGATTAATTTGATTAAAAGAGTTCAGAGACAAAATTCTTTTTTAAAAATTATAGATTCTAACAGTATAACAGTTTTCTTTAACACTGCTTTGTAAAAACTAATTTTAACTTAATTATATTGTGATGGGGGTGGTTTGAGCAGAAGTTACAAGATGTTGTCTGACCTTTTTGAATATTTTCAGCTATCCTCGTTAGTAAGTACTCCTACTGGTACTGGTTCTAAATTTACCTCTTTTCCATGTTAGATTATATCGTAACTGATAAACCGGAAATGATCAGTAAATGTAACAACTTTGACCCCAGTCTCTCTGACCATTTTGAACAGCTTGTTTACTGCCGTTTTTCTATTCTTTTTAATACAACAGACACAGATGTCTATTTCTTCCGTAATATTCGTCTTTGTAGTGTTGAACATTTTTCATACTATTTTCACTCAGTTTATAAGGGACTCAAAGGTCACAATGTCAATGAAAACTTTAATGAATTCTTCTACAGCTTTTACTGAAGATTTCAGGTCTGCATACATTTGCAACAGAAAAAAATTATAGATAAAAATAAAAAAATTGCTTATTTACAGGGATTATATTATGAATTGGAGGAACTTAATTGGTTGAAAAACCATACAAATGAGAAAGCGATTTTGGAAGAGTATCAGTTTTTGGATAAACATTTAAACAAAAAACTTCAGCTAGGAAAACAACTTTATTATAACTTAATCGCTGATTCCAGGAATAAAACAAAAATGTCATGAAATATTGTTAACAATATTCAAGGCAAAAATAGTACCAAAAAAATAAAAGAAATCTCTGATCTACGTTATAATAAGCTAACAAAAAATCATAGCGAATTGCCTCGATCTTCGGAAGTTATCTGTCCTTGGCGATATAGGAAAGACTTAATAATCATTTTGATGGAAACTTTTGTAATGTCATTTATAAAGAAAGCTATACTTTCGGTGAGGGTTGACTTTTCAAAGTCTGATCTTTTTGATCAAAATATAGGAACACCTCAAGCGCTAATTTTTCTTTTGTCGTTAATGAGTTGCCCGAACATATTTGCTAGGGTAGAGTATTCTTGTATGCGGATTGTACCACAGTTGTTGTCTCGTATCCGGATATGGCTGCATTGAGGAGTAAAGTCAATTTTATTCTGAATGAATTTTCTTCCTGGTATAGGAAAAACAAACTTATAGTTAATCAGGCGAAAACTGTCTGTATGAAAATAAAAACTGTACACAAAACATCATGTGCTCTCATTTTTGATCTAGATGCTCACAAGATAGTTTTAAGTGCATTAATAAATTTTTTGGGTTTCTCCATTGATACTGATTTAACCTGGAAATTTCTAATTCTAAATGAATAAGAGCTCCTATGTTTTAAACTCTTTAAAGAATTATGAAAGCCTTCTAAGTGTTTATTATGCCTTTGTTTATTTTTCAGTTGGTTACAATATTGTTGTATGAGGTCAGTCATCCGACATCAACAGAGTATTTGTGGCACAGAAACGGGTTGTTCGGATTATTTTTGGTCTGTCATACTCAACGTCGTGTAGGGTTACTTTCCGCAAAAATAATATTCTTAGTGTCCACTCAATTTATTTACTAAAATTGTTGACCTATTTTCATAGGAACAAACATCTTTGTCGGCTTAATAGTTCTTACCATAACTATGACACTCGGAATACGTCTAATGTATCGCTTTTAATGCTCAATTTAGAAATGTATAAAAAAATCTCCTGTGTGTGCCGGTAGTCGTATTTTTAATCTGTTATCATTGTCAATATAAACTATCGCATCTACAAATAAATTTAAACTCGAATTAAAAAAACTATTAACAGCGGATTCATTTTATTCCATAAATGAATTTGTTGTTTATTTGGGGAACCTTAGATAATGTCTTCGACTAGTATCATTTACTAGCGACGTTTCATTTTGAATTAATAACCAGAACCATCCATTCCTAAATTTGACTAACGCTTTGTAAGTGTGTGACTACTCTGTATATTAAATAGTTAAGTATATGTGTGATGTAGTTTGTTATATATGTCATGTGCTGAAGTAAAATTTTATTAATTTTTACATTTTAATATTATACACCTATAATTTGGTTCTATCTACATATTGTAGTTCTCGAAATGTGATATATTTTGAATTTTGAATTTTAGACGGCTTTTAAAAACTGGATTAAAATATCTAATTGTATTTTTGAATAAGCCATTTAATAATAATAAAAAGAATAATTTAGAAACCAAATTGAAAGGTTACTTGAAAATTTCTTCTTTTAGTTATTAGAAAAACTAAAATATCCCCATAAGTTGAATTTTTTTAAATGGGACACCAGAGGAGACATCTTATACATTAAATGTTCATAAAATGGGCCTTTTCTTGCTGGTTATAAATATACCAAGCTTGACACCTTTTTCTTTAAAAATGCCCGAGAAATTTAAGAAAAACTTTGCCATAAGAGGCAGTGTGTTCGAAAAAGTTGGAATACGCTGTATTATATAATGGAGTCTATCGGAATACATTGTCTCTTATGGCAAAATTTTACTAAAGTTTCTCGGATGCTTCTGAAGAGAAAGGTATCAAACCTAGTATATAATTCTAACAACCTACAATTTGATTTTCGGTTCATTTCAATAAATTAAAAATTAAAAAATCTTTTAACGTTTAGAATGATGTCAAAATAGATTGAGCGCCCTGTAACACAACCAGAGAAACTTAAATTTATGTTTAAGTGTAGAATTGTAGAATATATTACTATTAATTGAATACCTAAAGACAACTAAAAACACTAGTTAATAACGACGAAAAGCTATCGAAAAAAGCTAGTTTTGGATTAGAGGTAATTACTTTCTTGGTCCTTTTACAGGGATATAAATTCATTAATTATAAGTCCATATAGATACACTCACCGGGAATCATAAGCTCGTTTTGTATTTACCTGAAATTAAAAAAAAAATATTAGAATTTTTATTTGATAAAGCGTGAATGATGTTTAAAAATAAATGCGGAAAAAATATATGTAATTTTTGCTGAAACATGATTTTCGCTTATTTCGATGAGACGCAAATATTTGGAAACCGTACATCAACTATATCAAAATTAAGTCCGAAATACGTTTTTGCCTTTGATACATGACATGATAATTGGAATTCTCTAGTGCTATTGAACCTGAAAATAAGATAATTTGATCCAGTTTGTCAAATAGTCTATCATCCACTTGTTAAACGGCTTTTAATAAGAAAAGATAATACTTAGACATATTTTCTAATAGGAAAATCAAAAGAGAAAAAAAACTTGAATATTATGTTACATGGTACATATAACAGGGTTGTTTAAAAGAAAGTTTGTTCAAAAGAAACGCATAAAAGTCATATCTTCTCTATGAGTCCTTTTTTAAAAAATCGCTGGAACACGTAAAGTGGTTTAAATGGTTGTTCGTCTTTCTGTAATATTTTAAGCATATAAGCACCCCAATTTTTTTTAAATGGCAACCTAGATCATGTTAAGTTAATGATATCCATCTTTCCCCATAAGTATTAAGGCAGGTAATATTCTTCTTCAACTCTTGATTTGTGTGGGGGCGCGTCACCATGCTGAAATGACATCGCCATTTCTAGTTACTTTGACCAGTTCTGGCAGATCTTCTGGCAAGAATTGCAGATACATTCTTCCGTCTAGCAAATTTTCATAAAAAAATATCCGATTAAATGTTAGCTGATTATACTACATCAAACCTTTATACCAAAATGTCCCTGATCTTCATCTGATGGTCAGTAATTTCCAGACGTATTAATATATGCCAACAAAATTGCCTCTCAGCTCTATATGTCTTTGCGAGAGATATTCTAAATTAAGCTGCTTGTAATTGTGCTAACCGTTTGCCCTCAAAATTAGTAGCAATATACGCGTGCCGAATAGAATTTCTAGGATGTTCTTCAATATAAAATTCTTCACAGCTATGCATGATCATCTCAACCCCTCTTTCTAATTTCTTTTCCTTTTCGGGAAAAACAGATCTTGATTTTGTTACAAGGTTCTTTTAAGTCTCTGGATATCTACAATGATATGACATGAAGGATTTTTTTGACACCCGCCACAGACTAACAATAAAACTATTTTTGCTGTATGAGTTATCATTATTAACAGTAAGTATCCAAACAAATAACAATAAAAGTTTCTGACATAAGTTCAGTTTCTGTTACAATGGCACTTCATTTCCTCGATTTTTGGGCTAATTAAAGTTTCTTATATAGGTACTTTCATATATATTGAAAATTTTGAATATAGAAAGCTAGAGACAATTTTTTCAAATTAGAGTTACTCAAAAAAAGTTTTTTAATTTTTTTTTTCAAAAATTGATAACGTCACAACCGCTATTTTGAATAAAAATATTCCTTAGTGACACTAATTTAACCCCCTGTATTCATATTTTGATTTGCACTTCCAGTTTCCCCAGAATAAGCTAGGGCCGTCGAGTTTGAGACGCCCTGTATATGTGCACGGTGCTAGTATAATATACATTTTTAGAACATCATTAATTTTCATTGACGTTTAAGCTATTTGTCAACAGTCCTTAAGGCAAATACTCGCAACATCAAACTAAATAAAGCCTTTATTGAGCTCCTTAGATAACAAAGAAAAACTTGTTAAATGTACCGCAACGATCGTATCTAGTATTGCGAACAGCCACAGGTCGTTAAAATGCTACAATAAATATATCAATTATTACATCAATAAAAATTAAAATCAATTTTTCATGTCTAATATAGATACCCCCCGGTGGTCCAAAATAATTTTGGGTTTATCCACCGTAGATAATGTTCTGAGAAATTAATGATATTAAATTTATATCTTACATGTTTATTACGGTTTTATTTTTTTATCATGGCGTTTCTGTTAGCGCAACTCATAGAAGATACCGTCACTTCAGGGCAAAGCCAAATGATGACGTACCCTGTAGCCTTTTGCAAGACATATCAAATGAAATACCTGGTATAATTGTTTATGTAATAAATATTTCCTTTACCAGGAGAAAATTTCCAGATCAGTTGTAAATTGCTGTCATTATCCCCGTTTATAAATAGTAAACCATTATATTAATCATCATCGGGTTTCTCAGTTTTTTATAGAAGAGGAATTTAGTCTTCTTGTTTGAAAAACGTTACTTGTTCAAGATAGTTTGGCTTTACTGTGAGCTCTTGTCTTAAGTCTTGTAATATCGTAAGTCTTGAGTGCATAGTGGTGATAATTAGTGGTTGAAAAACTATGTAGGAAACATATTGCAGATGGTGAGGTTTATTTACTCACGCGGTTTCTGGTGAGATGAAAATCGAAACAGGCGAATCAAAAATGCTTCAAAACCAGCCGATATTTTTTTGATATCACTAGCCATCATATCTATACGCCGCATAACAGTACGTGGCGATAAGCTAACTAACTCTTTCATCTTTTCTGTGCAGAAACATTTACTAGGCACTCTTCAACAAACTCACCCTCACAAAAAGACTTTGATGTTTTCGCTATTTTAGAACTAACTATAAAACTAGCTTTAACAATACTGTCTAGATTTGATCTTTGTGAACATTTGTTGTTGTTTCCCTAAATCTGTAATGAGTTTTTAAATTTTATTCTTTCTTAACTGGCCCGTAAGGAAATTATATTAAGCGAAATGATTGCTCGAGTATATATTGTATTCTTTTAAAACAGAAAATGTTATTTAAAGAAGTCTATTAACTTTTCTATTTTAGATATTGGTGTCCAAAATTCACCTCTCGAGCAGCTCTGGGTGAGAACAAAAATTAACGGTAAAAAAATTGGTTTTGGTACTTTGTATAGACCTCCTAATAGTAATTTGTATCTATGTCTGGATCATCTAGAAAGCTCTATTATTCAAATAATTCCTGAACTTGACTATTTAGTTTTTGGTGGCGACTTTAATGTCGACTTTCTCAACAACATAATTTATTGCTTGTACAAAACTTTTTAAATAAGTACGGATGTACCAATGTATTAGGTCAAGATGATATATCTGATCACAAAATGGTAACATGCAAATTAAAAATTCAAAAAAATATTAAACCTTCCCCTTTATTCTGCACTTACAAAGACTTCAAGAATTTTTCATATGAGGACTTCCGTCGCGATTTTAATTTAATTAACTGGAATCATATTTTTGATCTTAACAACGTGGACGAAATAACTGATTTTTTGGGTACAAATATTATACAACTTTTCGATATCCATGCTCCTTTAAAGCGTTCTAGGATTACCAAAGCTCCAGCCCCTTGGTTAACTACAAATCTAAAACTTATGATAAGTGAGCGAAAAAAAGCTCTTACTAGGTACAAGAAAAAGAAAACTGACTTAGCTTGGAATGAATACAAAACTCTAAGAAAGCATGTTAATATGGCCGTAAAATCAGAGAAAAAAGCTTATTTACAGCACTCCTTTCGCACTAATCCTAAAATGTTTCGGAAAACCTTAAACTATCTAAATCTAACGTCAAATAACAATGTTAACTCAATAAATTTTGAAAATTTTTGTACTGCTAATGAGTATAGCGATTTTTTATCCAGCAGCGTTCCGCGAAACTCTTTGGATAATGAGGAGTTTTTAGAAGAGAAATATTTTAACAAGTACTATTCTGAAAATATAAATAAATTTAACTTTTCTACTATTACTGACACAGAGGTAAATAAAATTATTACCAACATTAAAACTAATGCTTCCGGTTGTGATGCAATTAATTTGAAAATGTTGCTTTACCTAGTACCCCATGTAACCCCTTATTTAACATTCTTTTTTAATAAATGTCTGGCACACGGTAAATTTCCAGTTGCTTGGAAAATGGCAAATATTATTCCTGTCCCTAAATGTTCAAAACCCTCTTCTGTAAACCATTTTCGATCTATAAGTATTCTCCCTACCCTTTCGAAGGTGTTGGAGAAAATCGTTTATATTCAATTACAAAGTTACTTAAAAGAAAATAGTATTTTACCTTTAACTCAGTCGGGGTTCCGAGAAAATCATAGTACTACTACTGCTCTTTTAAAAATTACTAATGACTTGTTTACCGCCTGTGATAATAATCAAAATACATGTCTTATTCTACTAGATTATAGTAAAGCGTTTGACACAATATTACATGATATATTACACATGAAGCTTAAATACTTTGGGGTTGATCAAGTACCTTTAATCTTCTTTAAGAGTTATTTCTCAGATAGGAGACAGAGAGTGGTTCTGAAACAAGATACGTCAAATTATGTATGCTTGGATAGAGGAGTTGCTCAAGGAAGCATCCTCGGGCCTCTAATATTTTCTCTTTACACATCGGATTTCTCCAGGTTTTTAAGTCATTGTGAGACTCATCAGTATGCCGATGATACTCAACTATATCTATCTTTTACTAGTGCATTCTTTGAAACCGCAGCTGATCAGATTAACAGCGATTTACAAACTATTTCGGATATTCACGGTTTGGTTCTCAATGAAACCAAAACACAATTGATTTTCTTTGGAAAAGATAAGGCTATCCTTGAAATTAATCAAAACTTTCAGATTCAAATCAATAACAGCTTACTGAAATCAGATAATGTATGTAAAAAACTAGGTCTCATAATTGACAATGATCTAAGATTCTCAAGCTACATTTCCAGTCTAATTAAAAAACCGTTTTTTAAACTAAAACAGCTTTACATACATCGCCAAATACTTGACACAAACCTTAAACTAAAATTAGCAGACTCTTTGATCTTATCTAACTTGTCTTACTGTAACACCGTGTATTTGCCCGCTCTAACCCAAAAAGACAAATACAGCATTCAAAAAATTCAGAACGCATGTCTAAGGTTTGCCTATAATATTAAAAAGTTTGACCACATCGTCAAGTCTCACAAGTTCTGGATGGTTTAACATTGATGAACGTTTCACGCTTCAAATGTCTCGTTTAGTTTACAAAATTATAAATCACAAAACTCCAGTTTACTTGTATAACCTACTTAAAAGGGGTTCTGATATTCATAACCGTACTACTAGGCACAGTGCTGTAGTAATCTATGATCACTTACCACTAGACGTCAGGATGGCGCCCGGTCTCGCAGCATTCGATCGCAAATTAAAACAATTTATTAAATCTATTAGATGTCCATAAACTACTATACAATTCTACATTATAACTTTTATTTTTGTTATTAAATTTATTTATTTTTTCATAGTTTGTTATAATCTACTTACTCTTTCTATTAGATTTCTTTTTTTGTAACTAGCTATACTAAATGTTATTTAGCAAGTATTTTTAAAAGGGTGGTTGTATATGAGCAACCCTGTTGGATACCGCCACGCATGTAATGATTACCTGTATAATTTATTTGAACTGGAAAATAAAGACATTTTTGTTTGTTTGTTTGTTTCATTGCACAACAAACATATAGGTTTACCACTGTGCATGATAAAAAAGTATTCATCAATCTAGTTGTTTTGGAATTCACGATATTCTGTGTTGTCTTTCCGCTTTTTTAAACCAGATCTTGATAGATTTTTTTTCTTCTGAGCTGAAATTGCTTGAATATTTCTTTTCTTATCAGTTGTTAAGAAGTACTAAGTTGACACGCGGTTTATATATTACCCGCAATTTCACTGCTTTCTAAAAAAGATAACACAATAATAAATATTTTCATTTTTACGAGTGTGTTTCATGAGTTTCATCCCTATAGGGCTAAGCTCTATAGTGAAAAAAGAATGTTGATATATACAAACAGAAAAAAAAATGTTTTAACGCTTTTAAAAAAAACTCAATTCTTTTGTATAAAAATGTTTTCGTTTTTAGGGGTTTGTTTATCCCCATGTACCTCGTGTAATAAAAAATATATACAAGAAAATAAAAGAAATTTGACGTGTTTGACAGTTTTTCAAAATATATTAATATTTTTGTAATACATATTATAAAAAAACAACAGGTATCTACGCCAATTCATATTCCATAAAAATATTAAAGACTTACGTCCATGACACCCAAAATGTGAGACAGTTACTTAGATTATTTTTTATGTGGATTTAAAACAAATCGGTTTGTTTTTATACGGCCCATATGGTGCATTAATTCACTGACCGACAAAAAATGTTGTTGTTGTAACACAAATCAGAATAGCATAATCTAATAGAATTGACCTATCCAAATACGAAAATGACAAATAGAAAGTTGTAGCACGTAGGGTTTTCTTGTTAGAGTTGTAGCACCAAATCGAATGTTACGATACTTAATATCTATAGAAAAACTATGTTTACAGTTTTCGCCTATTAAACATACCATACATCTAAGAGAAAAGCAAACGAGAAAAATATTAACTTAAATACTTAATAAAACACTAATTAAACTTTATTTTTTCCGTTTCTGAGGTGTCTTCTCTGCTCTCCTCAAAAATCAACAGTAGTAACCCATCATGGCTGGATCCCATCGTCCTTGGTACCGAATTTCCGCTGTTCTGATATCTTGGCGAAACCTTTCACCCTGCTGGTTTCTAACAGCTCCTAAACTTTTAGGAAAAAATGACAAATGGGAATGGAGAAAGTGAATTTTTAATGATATTCTGGCACCAAGCGCTTTATAGGCATCTAAGAGTTCATTAACTAATTGTTCATAATTTTCATCCATATCGTTGCCTAAAAATCCGCTTACTACATTAACAAATGAATTCCATGCTCTGAGTTCCTGCCGGGTAAGCTTTTCCGTAAAATTGATATCGTTCAGCAATTTTCTGATTTGTGGCCTAATACAAATGTCTTCTTTTAATTTGGCATCACTTAACCGGGGAAAGACTTGTCTTAAGTATTTAAGTCCATCACCATATTTATTCAAAGCCTTCACAAAGTTTTTCATCAGCCCAAGTTTAATATGAAGAGGAGGCAAAAGGACATTTTTGGGATCAACAAGAGGTATAAATTTAACATTTTGAGATCCCGGTCGAAATTCGCTTCTTTATGGCCAAATTTTTGTTACATAATGCTGATTTAATGCACGACTGTCCCATAAACAAAAAAAACAGCAATATTTTGTAAATCTTCCTTGAAGTTCTACTAAAATTGCTATAAATTTTAAGTCCCCACATATCTGCCATTTATACCTATTGTAGTTTATTTGATCCAAAGTCGTGCGCATATTTTCATAATTTTCTTTAATTGCAACTGAATGGGCAACTGGTATAGAGGGTTTTCAATTTCCATTATGCAATGGCACAGCTTTTAAGCTATATTTAGATGAGTCTATGAATAAGCGCCACTCACGGGGAGAATGTTCAATATCAAGTTCCTGCATTAAACTGTCATCAGTATACGCGCACAACGAAATTTCCATACTGTAGAATTCAGAAAACATAGCATTTCTTTTTCTGAAATTCCTAATTTTTGTTTCTTTGGCCAATAAGTTCCATTCCACAAGAAGGGAACCCAGAAGTTCTGACTGTTGCTTGGATAACCCCAAAACACGTACTAAATCATTTAACTCACTTTGAACAATCAAATGTGGCTCGCCGGAACTGGGACCAGTGGAAAAGTGGGATCGGTGCACTATTCTTCTGAGCTGCCTGATGATGCATCATCTCCATTATCTCCCAAATTAATAGCTTGCCAATTTAAAGGCACTGGCAAATTTACATTATGAGGAACGGGTCGTATGGCAGATTGCAAGTTTGGATATTCTATATTGTGCTTTTCCTTTTTGGAATCACCTTCAGTCTTTGTCAGGCAAAAATAACAGTCGTCAGAATGATTGGTGGGTTCTCGCCATATCATTGGAACTGCAAAAGGCATACTTTTTCTCTTTCCCTTCATCCACTGCACCAATGATACACTACAACTAACACAGCACACATTCTTAACCCCATACAACATCGCCACAAAACTCCTTAAAAATTGACAATTTTATTTGATATTTTCTTATTATATTTAAGCTCGTAAAGAAATTAATTGGTATCTGAAAATGTTTATACATAAAAGCCTTATCAATAATACGTTCTTTGTTTAAAAATTCATTAGGATTAATAAACCACTAATTAACCGTGTTATTCATAGAAATAAAAGAAGTAATTAGAAGTGTTATTTGAAGACTGTTTTTTTAATATCCATGAGAAAAAAATAACAATAAAAAAAAGAAAGTATTTGATAGACGAGTCGCATGCAGCATTGAAAAATAAAATAGAAATACAAATCAAAGTAAATTAAAACAGGTTTTGTATTTTGTTCCCACTTAATTAACTATAATACAATTTAGACTTCTATCGTTAATACAATTAATATTATTTTTAATTTGAACGGTATTTAATAAAGGAAATATTGTTCGTATTGACCATAACACCTAGACACCATTGGGCTTTCTCCCTACCAATCCCGAAACTATCGTATTAACAGTTAAATAACCGACTTCTGCAAACATAGATAAAGTATATCAGCGTTGTTCCAAAATGGATTCCCTAATTAAATAAACCGCAAGACAGCAATAAGATGTGTATGGATACACTAAAGGCAAATCAACACAAACAGCAATTTTTGACCATAAATATATTAGGTACAATACAAAATGTAATATTCCCTTGGGACTGATCCTTGATCTGTCGGATGCGGATAAAAGGAGTGGCCTTAAGATGGATCAAATCATGTCTACGGAGGAGACAGCAAAACGTGGAAAATCAATACGTATTTACCTAACTAGTGCGGAAAGTGATACTTTTCCGCACGCCACTGCGTTTACCGAACGATGCGTAGCGTGCATAAAATACGTACCTATGTATTAGCAAATGCAGTTTAGTGAGTAGGGTGAAATGAAGTATGTTAAATTTTTATTTATTAGAATTGATTATTTCAGATTAGATTTGATCACAAATTAGAAGTTTAAAACATGTCAAATGTGATTTTCAGAATTCCTAAGCTACATTTACCTTTAGCGATATTCAAAAATAGTTACAAAACGCACGTACCCCCCCCCCCCCCCCCCCCTAGAAGAGTTATTTTAAGAGATACAAAAAAATATCAAATACAAAAGTTTTATGGATTTCCTTGAAATTTTTGAATCTGATGTCAAAAAATTTTTTTTTCATCCGTAAATGTCAAATTTTGACAGATGGTCATTTTTTTCTTATGGAACATCCTGTATACGAATTGACAGTTAAAAAGAGCGAAATTTTCTGATTTCAAATATATATGTTTAATATGTTTAAATAAGGCGTTATTGAAATATCGGGCTCTAAACATCAAAATAATAACACATTCAAAATATCATGGTAGACGCTGCATTGCGAATATTTGACATTTATTAAAAAACAATTGAATCAGACGCCATTATTATTTACTGTTAGTGGGTCTTACTTGTCAAAAAATGCCGTACAGCGAGGAAGAAATTATATATTTTATAACAAATTTAATAATTATACTTTATAGGTTCTCAACATGACCTCCATTATTATTAATGCAATTTGTATAGTCTTGTTCAATTTTTTGTATATTATTAACTATAAACTGTATATTATTAAAATTGAGATCATTTATAGCGGCGATGATTTTTCTGCGGAGCATCTCGACGTTTTCATTTCCCCGCTCATAAACCTTGTTTTGAAGGTAACCCCACAGAAACGAATCCAGAGGCGTCAGGGTGGCCAACGAATTGGCCCAGTACGTCCAATCCATAAATTATATTTTTGATTTAAAAATCTTATAACTGGCAATACATCATATGGTGGGGCGCCATCATGATGCCACACTATTTGATTATACTGCCTTAGGGGTAGATCGTCCAGCCTCTCTTCAATTTCGTTGGTGAGCATCTCCAAAAATTTTTGCCCGGACAGGTTTTCATCGTAAAAAATAGGGCCAATAATTTGGTTACTTAAAATACCACACCATACATGAAGGGACTGCCGTCCTTGAAATTTAATTTCCCTGGTTATTCGGGGGTTAGTTGTAGCCCAATACCTAACATTTTTGCGGTTATATACCCCTGCCGTTGTAAAAGTGCACTCATCGGACCACAGAACTTTCTTAAAAAAATTTCTATCTTCTCCCTTCAACACTAGCATCTCTTGACAAAATGCCACTCTTTTATTTTTTTGCTCTTCACTTAAATATTGAACAGGCAATGTTCTATAAGCATAATACTTATACTTTTTTAAAGTTGAGTAAATTTTTTTGGCAGACCAACCGAAGAAATTTTTGGCATGTTCTATTGAATTATTAGGGTTTTCTAGAAAGAAATAAATTTTTTTTGATATGAAATTTGAGAAAGAAAAAGATCTAACCTTCGAAATATAATAAAATGTTTAGTTCTTCGTCTTGATTGGCCACAACTGTCCGACGTTTTCTTACTAAAGTCTTTCTTGTGCGCAATGCTTGTTCCACGTTTTTAAAAGTATTCTTTGCTGGAGTGGGGCGTAAAGGAAACGTGCGATGATATTCCGCCTTTACGGCATTGGCATTATTATTATTTTTATAATATAAACGAATTATATCGCACTTTTCTTCCTCGCTGTACGGCATTTTTTGACAATTAAAAGCCAACTAACAGTAAATAATAATGGCGTCTGATTCAATTGCTTTTTAATAAATGTCAAATATTCACAATGCAGCGCCTACCATGATATTTTGAATGTGTTATTATTTTGATGTTTAGAGCCCGATATTTCAATAACGTCTCATTTAAACATATTAAACATATATATATTTGAAATCAGAAAATTTCGCTCTTTTTAACTGTCAATTCGTATACAGGGTGTTCCATAAGAAAAAAATGACCATCTGTCAAAATTTGACATTTACGGATGAAAAAAAAATTTTTTGACATCAGATTCAAAAATTTCAAGGAAATCCCTAAAACTTTTGTATTTGATATTTTTTTGTATCTCTTAAAATAACTCTTCTAGGGGGGGGTCAATATATGAGGAAAGACCCGGTACATATTACATTGATACGGAAATAAAAATAACAGTATATTTTAAAATTATTATTTTATTAAATATTTATTTATTGTTGGTTATAACGTTTATATTGAGTGTACAGTTTGTCGGATCGATTACATTTAGAGGAGATGTCAATTCCTAACACTTTTTATTATAAGTTGTACTACTTGAAATGAAACAGCTTCACCTTCAACTTTCTTTTTGGTAAAAATTATATTTGCAATTTGTTTTTTGTTCTCTATTAAGTATATTTCTGGATCTGACAATCCCAGGTATCCGGCAATATTGGATGGCATCTTCCCAAACGTATTAATTCCCACACATTGTATTGTGCATTTTCCCTTTTTGTAGTTTACAGACAAACGACGATGAGGTGTGTTCGAAAGACGTAGAGCTACATATTTCCTATAAAGCTGAAGGTGAACTCCACCAATTACAAATGTTCTGGAAATATGAGTTTTGTATCAGGAATTTTGATGATTAGTAGGGTCTCTTTGTCTTCAATGTTTTCAATGGTTAATTTAGTAGGATCTTCGCGACGACATGCACCTGCCAATCCAATACTAGTCGCAACTTTAATCAACAAATAGACATCATGAGGTACCTCAAATTTTTTTTTTAATTTCCGCTTTTGAAAAAATTTGCAAAAATGCTGTTAATTTTTAATATTTACCTATATCCACATCTTTGTTTGTTGTGATGATCAATTTGAGCATTGAGAAAATTCACCATAACGTAAAAGATTTGCAGGTTTCAGATTTTTCGTCAAAATAGGCTAGAAATACTTCTCCTTTAAGAAATGTACTATAACCATAAACAACTTCGAAATAAATGTCGAAAACTATACTAGTATTTAGGTCATGGAAATGTCATATTCAGTGTGTAGTTGATAAATTGAATGCTATTTGATATAGTCTCAGGTTTTTAGCTAAATATGAAAGTTTTGGCAAAAAGGTAAATTTGCAGTATATAAATTTTGATTCTAACGCATAGAAAGATTCTTCATTTCTCAAAAAGAAGCAATACAAATATTGTTTAAATTATTGACTGTTTATGCCGTGTGTATGCAGGAGTATATAATGTTTATTTTTAAGAAAGAGAATACAGCTTTTTACAAATAGTGAGACGCAAAACGTATACCCTACACGACCCATGAACTACACTTGTTCAAGGCATATAATATATGAAAAAGGTACATGATATCACTATACCACATTTTATAACATCTTACCAAACCACGTGAGAATTATCTCTAATTTTAAGAAACTGAGGGAGGCTGTTTTTAATTTACTTGTTAATAAAGAACCATATTTCGCTACTGAATATCTAGAAGAAATTGCTAGATTTAAATATGTGGTATATTTATTTTAATTTGACTTGATTTTGCAGTATGCATGAGTCATCAAATTCAACAAAAACGTATTTAAAATGTTTTTGTTTATTTGCAGATATTACAATTTTAATAAAAATGCTTTATAGTTCATATCTCAACTCTGACTGACTGTAAAATATAAAACACTATTAAAGAAAATGAAAATTACGTATTTTGCAGAATCAGGTTTCCTTGGCAGTGCATGGGTAACTTTGATCGATTTCTTAAAGATTTATTTTTTTACACACCTAAGTATGGGTCTTTTTGTGTTTTAAAACGAATTTGTTTCGCTGTAACATAACTTTCAACTGAGCCTTACTTAAAATTGATATAGAATACAGATGACGATTTTTCAAAAAGAAAGCCATTTTCTACAATTAGTTCTACAAGCCGATTGGTCTTGTAGCTTAAGCAACTGGAAGTAAACATCTTCAGTGTTTATTAGCTTAGATGTATAGCTTTTGTCCTAAAGAAAACTATCGAGTTCATTGAATAGATAATTTCGTAAAAGAAAAAATTTGAGTTAAGAAATCTTTAATTACCATAGCTTTTTCCGTTTTTTAATCTACTAAATTAATTAGTTTTCCTGCAATTTATCGTTGTGACTAATTTGTTGAACAGTATCTTGAAATTTTCGATTTATATTACGAAAAGAAGAATTGAGGACCGTTTTTTTAAAACTCGATAACTACATTTTTACCGAAATTGAGATATACATCGATTCTATATAAAAATTCAATGCCCGACCTGCTGGTAGCGTCAGATTCATGAAAACTCGATAACTACAAGAGTTAAAGTATAGCCAAATTCTTGCGGTTTTTCAAAACTCGATAACTACGCGGGGTTTTTAAAAACTCGATAAGTAACGACCCTGCTTTATTTGAATGAATAATAATTTAATTTCTGTCGCCGCGCCAGTACAGTTTAAGCTCTATTCTGGACCAGTGCTTCTTGTCACCAGGATCATCATCACGTGTTTTGTGTTTTGTTTTTCTTTTTAAAATATGAATGAAATAACTGAAGAGTATAGTAAAAACGTGACCCTTACAAAAAATGGAAGAAAATTTCGTGTTTCTAATGAAAATAACGATCAAGTGAGACCAAAAATTACGCGCTATAAAAAAGAGAGGTTAGGTGAAGTTGACATCGCATGTGATCATTTCGAGAACAAGAAAAAAGGCGTTGTTTGTAAAGCAGGCGAGCTGACAAGAAATGAAATACTAGGTAAGTACCTATTTTTTAATTCGCGCTTGAATATGGATTTTTATATAGACTGTCTAGGTTTTAGGGAAATGATATATGCAAATGACTTGAAAAAGATTGAACAAGATAAAATATTGCTGAAGTTTATGCAAGTTGTTGTTCGAAAAACTGTAGATGAAACTGATCTGAAGCGAAACAGAAAACTTTCGGTCAAATACTCCATTAGAACTTCTACTGGTAATGTTCCTGTTTGCGCTGCTACATTTCAAAAGGTTACTGGTAGGTCAAGATAATGCTATTGATTATTATTTGTTAATCTGAACTTGACTCATGTTTTAGGTGCAAGTAAAGATAGACTATCTGGTATATCGAAAAAATTTCTCGCAGGAGAACAGTTGGTTGAAAAGCGAGGAGGTCGTGTACCAAACCAGACTGATAAAGATATTTCTGAAGCAATAAAGGTACACATAGGAAGCTATAAATGCAGAGAAAGTCACTACTCGCATGCAAAATGCAGAAGACACTACCTACCTCCAGAGTTAAACATACAGAAAATGTTTAACGCATTTTGTGAATCAACAAAATTTAAATGTTCTTTGGCTAAGTACAAGAAAATTTTTTATCAAAATTTCAATCTTGGTTTTGGGAATCCCCATTCGGATACGTGTTTTATTTGTAAGGAGTTTCTAGTTAATATAAGGAAAAACAAGGTGCTAGAAACAAAAAATGAACTCCGCACCAAGTATAGGCTACATAGGATGAGAGCAAAGGCTTTTTTCAGATACATGAATACTCACAGAGAAAATACATATAAAGTTTGTTTCGATTGTCAGCAAAATCAACCATTGCCAAAAATGTCTGTTGGTGAAGTCTTTTATTCAAGACAAGTTTGGTTTTATAACCTAGGCATTGTACATCAACATAAAAAGCAATCAAAGGAAGATATCAGCTTCTACGTTTGGTTAGAGACGCAGTCAGGGCGGGGCTGCAATGAGATAGCTTCTGGTCTATTAGATTATTTAAACAAGCTTGAAAACAAATTATCGGATGAAGGCAAAAATGGGTTGATCTTGAAGAATAGTGTCATGATGACAGTTCTCATCTACTTTCTGGAAAAGTCTACAGTTTTTAAGGAAATACGCCATTTTTTTCCTATAAGAGGTCATAGTTTCATGCCCCCAGATAGGGTTTTTGGAAGGGTGGAAAAGGAGTATCGAGGACGAGAGGAGATTTTAGGACCGAGGGAGTATCACCAGATTTTGAAAAACCATGGAAAGGTCAATGTTTGGGGACAAGACTGGAATACATTTGATTATAAGTCAGTATCGCAGAATATTGTGAAGAAAAGGCTACCTTTTAAAATAAGTGAAGCTCGGGTCTTGACATACCAGAAGAGAAAAAGCACAGTGATTTGCAAAGTCCGTACTACGTATACAGGTTGTGATATAGAGGTCAGCAGTTTTAAAAAAGGTATCAAAAACGCAAATCAAATATCAGCAGCTCAGAAGCTACCAGCAGTCAATCACGTTAGTGACCTCAAGAAAGCCGATGTCAAAAAGCTCTTGCGGGGCATTGATCTTACTGATGAATTATCTTCTTTTTTTGATGAAGTTATGAAAGGAACTGCTCTCAGTGCTGACGATAATGCTGATGAGGTTGGGTTGTATCATGATTCCGAGGTGGATGTTTGACTTTGACTTATTTTCTGTGTAAAAAATGTTATTTTCTTTCAACGTCAGATAATGTGTTTATCGTACTTATCGAGTTTTCAAAAAACTGCGTATTTATTTATTTTTTGTTTAGTTATAATAAAGTTGATATTACATAATTTTGGCTCATTTATCAATTTCCATTTACTATAACTTTTCTTATAAAAATTTTCATTAGTTAATAAGTATTCTTGTGTTAGCCAGACACAAAAAATGCTCTCCTGAAAATTATTGATTTTGTAGTTATCGAGTTTTAAAAAAACGGTCCTCAATTCGCGAACCCAAGGATCACTTTGCAGTGAGCAATAACATTTTTATATTTTTCTCCGTCCGAAGTATCTAAGTTACTAGTAACGCTTTAAAACTGTTCTTAATATATTTATCAATTCCCACTTTATACTGTTTGGATGAGGAATAATTTCTTTAACTCTTATTTCTATTACATTTAGACTCTTAAAATAAATGGACGACTTGTTAACATATTCTACATGACGGCTTAACATTACAGACAAATTCCTAGAATTTAAATAAAGCTTATTTATTCCTACAATAATAATTGGATTGAGGTCATAATAATGAAATAAAGTACATGTACACTGTTGCACTTTCGCAGAACCTAAATTAAAAGAAATTATACCGGGATTATCATTTAGTTTTCTCACAGTTATTTTTTCTTTCGAATGAGAATATGAGGTGTAATAAATTGAAAAAAGAAAATAGGTCGTCGTCACAGTTTCTTTTTCTCCTGGCAGTTTACTAGAAAATTTTCTGAATTCCATAGCGAAAAACTACCTCCAGTTTTCCACATAGCAGTATTCCACGATAACATGACGAAAATATAGCAATTTGATTGTGAGTTTAAAAAAGATCTGTTTTAGATAACTCAAAACTCACTATGTTTTCTATTCGCTGTGGAGCCTACAAAGAAAAACACAATAAAATTGGGCAAATACTCTAGGAATATTGGCGTCTATGGTGTTTAGTCCCTTTCTCTGGGCCCCAGTGCTGATAGAGAGTCGCACATCACAAAGATTTGTAGCCCACTAGAACGTCCGTGTAAATAGTTAAGCAAATTAATTTAAGATGCGAGTTTCGGAGCTACACCACAAGTGAAAACGAATATTAACAGTTAGTCATTGTTCGATGCGTACACCGTGTTCCCCATAAAAGTATCCACTATACTCTCTGGAAATCTATAATAGACACGAAAAAAAGTTTCACACAAAAGTTTTTTAAATTTGAAGTTCTTTTAAAATATTATATTTCCGTGTATACAGGGTGTCCCAATTTTGCTGGGACGACATCAACTATAAAACTTTAAATGGGACAGTCTGTATTTTTTACCATTATTTGATTCTTTTTCAAAAATAAATATAAGCTACCACTTTAAACTATAGTCGATATATACGTAGTTTCCGAGATAATTAAGGTTATGTATGATTTTTTGAAAACTGGAGCTACTATTCAACTCACTATAAAAAATAGCAAAAATCTAAAATTGGTCCTTTGTGTGGTAGTATGTCCACCTATACAAGGTGGACATACTACGAAATCAATCTTGCACATTTTTAAAGTGAAAAAAGTCGTTTTTTCTTTAAAATAGAACACCTACTATGTTTTTTATTTATGCAAAAGATCACAAAAAACACATTTTTTTTTTATATATATATATATATATATATATATATATATATATATATATATATATATATATATATGGTCTATACCTAAATTCAATGGTTATAGAGAAAATCGCAATTTAACAGAAAATATCAGTTATTTCTTGAATATTGTGATGCTGCATACTCAAAAAAAACTATAAGAGGTCAACATAACCATTTGTTTTTACTTTGACAGTTATTTTTTAGTGGGGTTTCCTTGTATCGGTGTTCAGTTGTTCTATTTAAAAAAATGGCTCAATATTCAAGTCAAGAGCGACTAAATTTGTATAATTGTTATATTAAAAATAATAAATGTTCAACACTTGCATTAAGAAAGTATCGCCGAATATTTCCCACGGCAAGGATACCAAACTAGAAAATGTTTGACAAAAGTTGCAGTGATTTATCAAGAACTCATGGTTTTGAAATGTAGAAAAAGGGAAAAAGCCCGTTCAGTCGTCTCTGAAGATTTTCAAATTGAGGGTTTATTATATTTCATTAAATACCCTACCAATTTTTTAAGAGATGCACAAAGGGGTTTGAATTTTTCCATGAGGAGCATACTTCGAGCATTAAAAAAAAACAAAATATTTCCATATAAGTTTCGTCCAGTTCAATTTTTAAGTGAAGCTGATTATCATTATTGAGAGAGGGATTTTAAATACAATCCTTTGGACAGATGAGGCGATATTTTCCACTGCGGGAATGCATAACAAAAAAAAACTCAGTACTATTCGGAGAAAAATATACATTTGGTCAAGCAAATTAAAAGGCAAGGGCATCAAAGTGTTAAAGTGTGATGTGGTACATACAAAA
Source organism: Kuschelorhynchus macadamiae (assembly GCA_030620095.1). Lineage (NCBI taxonomy): Eukaryota > Metazoa > Arthropoda > Insecta > Coleoptera > Curculionidae > Kuschelorhynchus > Kuschelorhynchus macadamiae. The sequence continues at coordinate 132,756 of JAUTXW010000105.1, forward strand.
GACCGCCTAATAGGACCTGGGTTTTTTGACCACTATTTAAATAGACAAACATTTTGGTATATCAACAAGATCATGCTCCATACCACTGTGGAGAAGATATAAGAGCAATTTTAAACAAGCAATTTAATTTAAGTATATATAGTAACGGTAAGATTCCATGGCCGCCGCGAAGTCCCGATTTGACACCCTCAGATTATTTTTTATATGGCACACTTAAAGATAGGGTGCATAAAAGCGAAACAATTATTTTGTAAATGATTTAAAACAAAAAAATCCGTGAAGAAGTTATTAGTCTTAATAATAGTGACGCCGTCCGAAACGCTGTGGCAAACAGTCAAATGCAATATACACTGTGTATAGCAGAAAACGGACAGTCTGTGAAAAATCAATTATATAGTCATTTATTTTAAATTTTTCCAGTTTTTTTATTTCCGTGTAATCTGTGGTTATATGCTGTTTAAGTTGATACTTAAGAAGTTTGTTTCTAATATCAATTTTAAGTAATGGTTTTAAATTTAAAATTCAGCAAAAAATAAATATAGAATAAAATTATATATATATATATATATATATATATATATATATATATATATATATATATATATATATATATATGAGTATAAAAAGTAAAAAATAGGTATTTTTATGATCATTTACATAAATAAAAAACATAGTGCTATTTAAAAAAATCGATTTTTTTCACTTTAGAAGGTGCAAGATTGATTTCGTAGTATGTCTACCCTATATAATTGCGAACAAAAATTGTGTATTCCGTATATGCATTGATGCTTTATAAACTAAAAATTACCAGCTAAATGACCAATTTTTGATTTTTGTTACTTATAGTAATTTGAAAAGTAGCTCTAGTTTCCAAAAAATCACACAAACTTAATTAACTCGGAAACTAAGCATAAATAGATTATAGTTTAAATTGGTAACTTATGTTTATTTTTGACAAGGAATCAAATAATAGAAAAAATACAGGGTGTGAAAACATTATATTTTAAAAGAGCTTTAAATTTAAAGAAACTTTTGTATAAAACTTTTTTCTGTTTCTATTAAGTAAATAAAAGTCCGCCTGGATCTCTCCGAGTGTTCGGATGTGGTGAAGTAAAGAGACCCAGTGCAATTAATTCCTTTTTGATAAAGTCTAATTTCAACTAATATTCCCTTTTCGAAAAAAACTATGTTGGGATTTTTTTTAGAAGTCGGCTTATAGAGAACGAAAAATTCAGGATGTGTTAAAATAAGAATAAAAAAATCAAAAGGGTGTATTTTTTTAGGCAAAGTTTAACCAGCAGTTATTGTATACTGCGAGGCATACAAATACAATAGTTTTGGCTCTCACTTGTTTGATTCATTTTTTTGGATACCCTACACTTTTAAACCGGAAGATAATTGCGACTCTGCATACAGGGCTAAGACTATTCTGACTTACGATTTTTAAAAACTTTCTGCGTTGCCATCAAAGTCTAATTTTATTATAATGACCTTAAAGTGAAATACTCAGAAATATGGCACTCTTTTCCTATTTAAGTCGAAATGAAGAAGCGATGACACGTAAAAATTAAATAAAAAATATGATAAGAGAGAGAAAAAGAAATAAAACAGTATCAGTTAAAAGAAGAAGATCTAAGATAGAATGTAATGAAATAAACTAACACGAGGTGAAGTAGTTCAACCTATAATAAATTACATCTCAGCAGTGCGTTTTCCTCGTTTCTCTTCAACATAGATCCCATTTTTCATAAGGTAAGAAGACGGAATCCCTTGCTATTTCTAGCACGTATCGAAACATTATACTGTGAGATAGGGGTCTATGCAAATAACACGGTATATCAAGTGTGATGATGACATCTTCCATGTGCATTTCTAAGCCGCAATTTATTGGGTTTGTTACACATGCAAATAAGTTGCGGGTTCTTAACGTGTGGTCTTTGGTTATTTATTAGGAGAATACTCATGATTTTTTTACACTAACGATTGCATTAAAAGAGTTAAATGCCATACAAGTAAAATTATACCAACTACCTAAAAGGTGTTAGTTTTCACGTGTAAGCAAGGTATAATAGAAAATTGAATTAATTATTTCGCTCAGCGCGCAGAGGAATGTTTTATGCGGGTACCTTGCAAGAAAAGCAATGTATTGATTTATCTACAACAGATCTTTTTTAAGCTCACAAACAAATTGATGTTTCGTCATGTTATCTTGGGGATAAGTGGAAAACTTGATAGAGCTTTTCGCGACCGATTTTAGGAAATTTTCTAGAATGTTGTCAAAATTACTTAGTGAACTTCAGAGAGACAGGGATGGTTTTCTTTACTGAGAAAAAAAGCCGCACCGAGCAGTTTTAGGGTTTTATTAAGACTTTGTAAAGAAAATAAACAAATGACAATAGCAAAATGACCTAAATGAGCAGTGATTTTAGATGAAACATCCTGTATATTTTTAGTTTATTGAAAATAGTATTTTATCATGATTACAAGAATATAACTTTGCTTATTCTTAATACAACAGGTATCAAAAGAACTAAATTTAAAAATTGAAAAAATCGTGCCTTGAATTAAGTTAAATAAAACTTTTTAATAAGTCTTTGACAGTATTAAGGCAAGTTAAGAAAATATTGTTTTATTGTCCACTTATTGTTATCTCTTTCGAATTAACTGGCTATAATTTAAGAGCTAGAAAATTAATTGCTTTTCAAAATATATTTTTAAAACTTTATAAAAAATTCATCCTAATTTTATAATTTTTGTAATGTCCTAACACTGGAACCTGTGGTGGTAGTTTATATCATCTGGTGTAGGTAGTTTATATCATCTGCTGATGATGCTAACTTGGTTAGCGAAACGCGCGTCCAGAACGTAACAAGTTGTGGTGTAGTGTGGTTAGAACTCTTGTATTTTAATCTATCTTCCAGTTTATATCATCTGCTGATGATGCTAACTTGGTTAGCGAAACGCGCGTCCAGAACGTAACAAGTTGTGGTGTAGTGTGGTTAGAACTCTTGTATTTTGATCAATTTTTGTAATACTAATAATAGTTAGTATGACTAAATAAATCTAAAAATGTGCTTTGGAAAACATAGTACTGAACCGTATATGTATGAATAGGGTTATATTTTAAGCGGGGTGTACAAGCTAAATTTTTAGAGATCAAATAATATTGTGTAAAAAAGTTTTATGGTTTTCTCGGAACTGTCGGGATTTACTAAAAAATTTTACAGAGTGTTCCCTAGCTTCTCTGACAAAATAAAAGAGTCAAAACCTCACTTAATTTTAAGCCGAAAATGCAGTATACATTTTTTCAAATGTCTCTTAGTTTTCAAAATAGAGGGTGCTTACATTTATTTAAGGGTTTTTTTAATTTTTATTTTATATTTCCTTTACCCAATATTGCTGAAATTTTGTAACATTAGTTGTAACGACAAGGGGCTTATTTAGCATAAATAGATACAAAATTTTAAGTCCAGTGGCGTCCCGGGGGACCTTAACCAATATTATTTAGAAAAAAAATATACGCCACTGACTTTTTATGTAATTTTTATATTTTTTTCGTATTAGGCAAGTAAAGGAACAATTTTTTTATCCCTTGAGTTGTTTTAGTGTCTCGTTTTTTTTTCGAGAAAAAAAAAATAAAAATCAATCATGTCCATGGACCACACAAAAACCCGAGCAAAAACCATAAAATAAAAACCGAAAACATGTTTTTAATCGCTTGCAACAGTGACAAAATGAATGGGGATACTCCTTAACTAACTGTAAGATGAAAATTTGGTATAAAAGTTTTCGAATATTGCTTAGATTTTCGAAATATAGGGTGCTTCATTTTTTTTATTTTCTTAATAATTAATGCCAAACGATATTCTAATGATATTTGTTAACATAATAAGAGGTCAGAGCACTTTATTATAGGTCAATTTTAAGCTTTACAGTCAGTTCATTGGAGGAGATCTGCGTTAAGAGTACCGTATTAATCGAAATTACGTTTTCAAGTTTTCGATTAAAAGTAATTTACTTGCTAATGTTACACGCATTTCCTGATTACTACACCAATAATAATCATTATTGCTTGCTTCAGTTTCAATAGGAGTAGTATAAACAAGTTTTTTAAGGTGACTCCAGGAATAAAAATCTAACGGATTAATATCCCGCGAATGGTGTGTCCACGGGTGAGGTTCTCTTCTACCTTCCCAACGAGCAGGATATTGTTGATCTAAATAGTTTTTAACCACATTTAAGCTATCGTTCTTAATGCCACTGCTGGCACCATCCATTCTGGCAATTCATCCCTAAGGAAGATGTAATAAACATCACCAGATTTGGGAAAGAATACGGTCCAACTAAGATATCTCTAATAATCCCTGCCGAAATATTAAACGAAAATGTATACTGGTGATGTGGTCTGTAACGAAAAAATTCGCTTCATCTGTAAAGAGTATTTTTGAAGAAAAATGTGGGACCTTAAAGAATTTTCTTGAAACCAATTCCTCATCTTGTGGAGTACCAACTGTAAGTGATTGGCCACCTATTTTGCTTTTTGCAAAGCTACCTGTACATTCCAGACATGGTACTCGTCTATTAGGGAAACTTGCTAAACCGTACATAAAACGCATTTAAGCCATTTCTTGATTGGTAAACTCAGCCATTATGGAAAGTAAACTAATTCATACAAACTTGCACAAAACCAAACTGAGGTATGTACTGTAGTATAAATAAATTGGAAAACAATTCAAAAGGATATTTGAAAAATGTCAAAAATATTATAGATATGTTTGATACAAATGTCACGAAAAACACAAATGTGGTTGCCATGGAACGAAGCAAGTAACTTATATGATTTGAAGCAACAAAATGATAAAAACACAAAAATAACTCTTTATTCCAACCTACGACAATAAACAAATTGGATGAAACAAAATAGGCAGGAAGTAACGTACCTAGTAAGGGTTCTTACTTAATTTTAACTGTTTTCCGGTGGCTCAAAGTTTTTTAATAATTTATCAAAATAATAATTATTGCTGTACCTACCTATTAGGTAATAATTAGTGCGACATTTGCAATAAAATCAAAGTTATTTTTTTACTCTAAAAACGTAACAGATACGAAAAAATTGCAGGAGGAGTAGTTTACTCAAAATTGATTTACATCATATGCGATAAACATTTGTATTATTTTACAGGTCTGTATTACCGATTTTTGCAAAATTAAGGTACACTTTACCCCGATCTCTGCCAATGAACTAATTGTAAAGCTTGAAACTGACCTATAGTTAAGTGCTATAATCCCCTTATTACGTTTAGTAAATATCATTAAAATATCGTTTGGCGTTAGCTAATAAAGCGGAGCAACATTCGAAAAACTTTTATACAACATTTTCGTCTTAAAATTAGGTAAGGAGTATCCCCACTCATTTTGCCATTGTTGCAAGCTATTAAAAAAATCGTGTTTTTTACGGTTTTTGTGTGGTGTGGACATGCAATAAAGTGTTTTTTTTTCGAAAACAAAGCGAGATACAAAAATAACTCAAGGGATAAAAAAGTTGTCCCTTTAGTTGTTCAATCCGAAAAAAAAAATATAAAAAATACACAGTCAGCGGCGAATATTTTTTTCTCAATAACACTGGTTAGGGTACCCCTTGGGACGCCACTGGACTTAATAATTTTTATTTATTTACGGCTATATAAGACACTTATCATTAAAAATAATGTAACCAAATTTCATCAAAACTGGATAAAAGAAATTTAAAATAGAAATAAAAAAGCTATTAAAAAAAATTAAATACCCTATATTTTGAAAACTTTGCAATATTCGAAAAAAATTTATATAGCTTTTTCGTATTAAAATTAAGTAAGGATTCGCATGTTTTAATTTGGTCAAAGAGTTTAGGAAACACCCTGTATAAGTTTAGGAAACAGCCTGTATAAATGTATAAAAGTAAAAAATAAGCATAGACTATGTTACTCTAAATGAAACCACCTCTATGATATTATTTCAATAAACGGAAATTTTCTTGCTGATTATAAAATAATGATACCTCTATCTTTAAATATAGCTGAGAAAATTGATAAGAACGCTGCCATAAGAGACAGTGTATTCCTTTTTAATGACTTTGTGTACCTGTTTTATCTTTCTAGTCGCGTATTGGAAATGTTTTCCTGGGGGGGCAAGCATTAACATTTGGTGACTAAAAAAGTCCTTGCTATTCGTCGTAATGCCCTAATAAATAATTTTTACTTTCAAATATTTTGCTTGGGTTATTAGCTCTCTGGGGAAGCATTTGCCACCCCCCTAAATACGCCACTGTTTCTTTCTAACACATTAACCTTTATGGAGGGTTTGTGTCCAATTTTTCGATCGTCTTTAAAGATAAAGGTAATAAACCCAGATTTTGTAAGGTGGGGGACACGAAAGAAAACCGGGCGGTCCTTAAAATAAAGGTTCATAGTCTAAAGCAAGTGGAAAACACAGGGTTTTAAAAAAACATTTTCTTTAAATCCTCTCCCAATTCTGATGCTATTATAGATAAATAACTGTGTGAAATTTGATACACGTCTTTTATGCATAAAAGGGCATTTTTTATTAAGAATCAATTTTTGAAATTTCCACCAGTGGCGTGCATATGTAATTAACCTGGGTAAATCCGTATGCTCCTTAATGCATAGAAGACGCGTAGTTATCTACAATAGCATCAGAATTGGGATGAAAAAAAAATGTTTTCTTTTTAAACTTTACCATCTTGTATCTCAAAAGTTAAGACTTTTAGGACATAAAAACACCCCCTTTAACATCAGCACTCAATTAGGAAACGCCTTGTATAGCACTTTACAATGACAGCCCCTGTATAAATTAATATGACAAAAGGAGACAGACGGCCACTTTTGGCATACCTGAGTAGCTCAAAGTCGAACTGCATAAATTAAAATTTTGATAAATCTCGTTCACTGGATCTGATGCTGGCTGCCCTTGTAAAATCTGGACTTGTAAATCGTGTATCACTATACTGGGTGGTCCAATAATAGTAGACGTAGGCAGTAGCCCGGGAACCGTTAATGACAGAACTAAAGAAAAAATATATTTGTAGGTAACTCGATCAAGAAAAATCAAAATTAAATCATTTTAAAATTCGAAAGTTCGCCGTTTTTGCAACACAAAAGAGATACAGAAGTGCGGTACACGAAAGAAAACAGACAAATATAGATAAAGGTTCATTAAGCATAGTTACATTTTTTAATTATCTGAAGTGCGTATAGTCAAAAAGGAGTGCCATATTATTTAAAGAACGACGGAACACCACTGGTTTAAAGAGATTTCTTGTCCGACCTTCCTAAATCCATTGACTCCGTCCGGTTTTCTTTCGCGTCCCGCACTATATATACAGTGTATTCCATGTCCATGTTCAAGCGCTGCTTCACCTATATTCCAATTAATTAACTTAAAAATAAAAATATTTTTAAATTAATAGACATTTTATAATCTACATTTCTAGGATATTAACTTAACTATAGCATTATTATTTAACAAAATTAGTACGATACCCAAAAAGTAATAAACATTATAAAACGTAGCGCGCTGAATACTTTTTCATAAGACCGATGTAGTCCAAACCAACCGATGTAGTCCAAAAATACGGAAAGGCAGCACTCGTAAAAAAAAGTGTGTCTAAAATTTTCACTGGGAATTTTGACGAAAATAATTCTTTAAATACGTGTCCTTCGATTTTAGGAAAATTTTTAGGTAAGCCCCCATTACTTCTATTGATGTGGAAAGAAGTTTTATTTTGTACAAATATATGCTGACAGATAGAAGACGATCATTTATTATAGATAATTTCGAAAAACATTTATATTTATATAAATATCCTTTTATTTTGAGATCTAAGTGTTTAGCGAACACATAACATTATTGTATATTTTTTACATATATAATCCATTTACATGCATACATTTTTATAAATTGCTGCATATATGTGCGCTAGAGATGGGACATGTAACTCATTTTAAAGATGCGCTTCACTGACTCTGTCTCACTTTACTGAGTCAGCTCACTGAGTCGGCTCAATTGAGCTGCGAAAAGAAGGAGCGAAATACACTCCTAACGTCTTTTAACAAGGCTTCTAACTCATGAATTCACTCCTGGGTCACGGTTCTGCAACCCTCGCGGTTCGTAGTTGTAAAGAACAGAGGATGGGATATCGTGCTCGGCTAGTACGGAGAAGAATCGCCGCGACGAATTGGCCAAGTTTAGTGTTTTAATTTTTAACCTTATACAGTCGGACTATTACGGAAGCGTATAAGAGTCACAATTTTTTTTATTTTTAAATTATAAATTTGAAGTTGGAATTTAACAAAATTTTTACTTTGAAGTCAGAATTTACCAAAATTCTGAGTTTAAAGTCAGAATTTAACAAAATTTTGAGTTTAAAGTCAGAATCTAACAAAATTCTGAGTTTAAAGTCGAAATTTAACTAAATTCTTAGTTTAAAGTCAGAAAGTAACTAAATTCTGAGTTTAAAGTCGGAATTTAACTAGATTTTAAGTTTAAAGTCAGAATTTAACAAAATTGAGGGTTTAAAGTCAGAATTTAACAAAATTCTGAGTTTAAAGTCAGAATCTAACAAAATTCTGAGTTTAAAGTCAGAATCTAACAAAATTCTGAGTTTAAAGTCGAAATTTAACTAAATTCTTAGTTTAAAGTCAGAAAGTAACTAAATTTTGAGTTTAAAGTCGAAATTTAACTAAATTCTGAGTTTAAAGTAAGAATTTAACTAAATTCTGAGTGTAAAGTCAGAATTTAACGAAACGCATTTTTGACGTCTCCTGTCAAACCTGCAATTGGTGTCAGGAGATAGATAATTAAATATTAAGGCAGATAGGTGAAATCCATTTCGTTGCAACTAAACTCGTTTGAGATTTAACGAGCTTCAAAGGGTCAAAATTGTCCTTGTTCAAGCGCCATTTTCTCGAAAACAGTTAAATTTAGGCATGAGAAAAGTAATTCAATAAGTGCTTGGATTTTTTAGAAAAATATAAAAATTTAATAAAATATAGGGCATTTCATTTAAAAAACGGATGATGCCTCCGGTTTGAGGTAGAAGCGGCAACACCGCGCAATTTAAAATATTCTATAACGAGAGTATATTATGTTCATCTATGGCCAAAGCCACTTGAAACAGAGGGGGAGATCTGTCAGTATGTTTCGCGAGACACCCTTAAATCGTTGAAACATATATGAACCGTTTCTTAAGACTTATTTATCGCTTTGTATTACCTTTTTTTATTTTGTGAACCTTTTAATGTATATGGTTTCTTGCATTCATTTTGGCTTTTTTTTTTCAGCAATAGAAATAAATAAAAATATATAAAATGAACTAATTTAACATATGTTTAATTTGTCAGGGACTTATTTAACACTCAAAAATCAAAATAGGTAACTTTTATTTTGTACCCGCCCTCCATTTTATCATTTTTTACCTATCTGTAGTTTGGTGGAACAATTCATAGCGCATTTGCCATTATTCAAACAAGAATATTGAACTTGTTTTTTTGGTTCCAGTCTGTTATACAATCGTACGGACTAAATTCTGACTTTAAACTCAGAACTTTGTTAAATTCCGACTTTAAACTCAAAATTTTGTTAAATTCCTACTTTAAACTCAGAAATTTGTTAAATTCTGACTTTAAACTCAGAATTTTATTAAATTCTGACTTTAAACACAAAATTTAGTTAAATTCCGACTTTAAACTCAGAATTTTATTAAATTCCGATTTTGAACTCAGAAAGTTGTTAAATTCCGACTTTAAACTCAAAATTTAGTTAAATTCCGACTTTAAACTCAGAATTTTATTAAATTCTGACTTTGAACTCAGAATTTTGTTAAATTCTGACTTTAAGCTTAGAATTTTCTTAAATTTCGACTTTAAACTCAGAATTGAAAAATAAAAAAAATTGTGGTTTCTACGCTTCCGTAGACTATGCACAATTTCTGTTGGAGACTTATTATTTTGTTTAAGATAGGTATTAAAACTTATAGATATTTGTATAACTAATATTAAAAATGACTTCACGATATTGCCGAAAAAAAAATATTAATATGTTCTTTTCCATAATGTTAGATAAATAATATTTAATTTTATTGCATTTTTCAACCTACATTATTTTCTTAAATAGTAAATTGCCTTATTTTGTATGCGGAGGATACAAAATAAGGCAATAGGGAGTTCCAACCATATCTAATATCTATATCTGTATTTATTTTACATCTAAAGAGCCGAAATAAAAAGATAAAACTTAAAGAGTTAAGACCGCTAAGTCGTGCCGCATCGAGAATGTAACAAACAGCACATATTGCAATGCTATTCGACTCTTTCGGCGGTCGGTGACTCTCCGGCTCTTCATCGTCGCAAGTCGTTCCCGCTCCGTCACGCTGTAAGTGAGAGGCGAGTCAGAATCGAAAAAGATCTGTACCTCAGAGCTGCTTCAGTGACTCACTTAACTGAGCTGATTCTTTGAGCCAGCTCACTCCTGAGTTACACATATCTAATGTGGGCAAATTTTTTGCGAATTTTCTTGTGCATATATTTCTTGCTTCAGTGATCAGTCTCAACCAAAATTGGTATATATGTTTATGTTGGGCAATAGTATCATCTGAACACACCTGTATATTGGGAAATTAGTTTAAACTACAATAAAGTGTAAATTAGAGAAAAAAACATACATAAAATGGGAAACAAGGAAGCTTAAATAATATTATTTATATTATGTATCGAAATATTCCGTAGACAAATTATTCTACATGTTGAGGTTAATTGCTGGTTAATGCTTCATTAATTTAAAGTTAAATATTTTTATTCAGTTGCGAAAAAGCCAAAAAAGATTTTTGTTTGTCAATCTAAAACGCAACAAATAAACACATTTAAAAACAAAGTAAAAATTTAAATTTCGAAACATACATTATAAGCATATTTTTAGATTTTATTTCAACCTATATATATATTACAGAAAATTTAAACTAATATTTTATAATTTCATTTTACGAGTTACTTTTATACCATGAATGAATACATAATAAGCATTTGTTTGAAGTTTCATTTAACATGCTTCATAGTTTTGTATTAATTAACCCTGCTTGTGAAAATAAACGCTCTACTGCTACAGAGGTCGCCTGTATAGACAAAAGATCTTTCGCCATTTTGGCTAAATTTGGAAATTATTTATCGTGTACTTTCCACCATTCTAAAATATCTGTACCCTCTGGAGCGCGCTTTAATTGCAAATATTCTATTATTTCTTTTCTCCAATTTTCGGAATCACTTTTTTTTCGAATAGTGATGTATAATCGATGTCATAGTTATCATCGCTTGAGGAACTTGATATTATTGGTGATTCAGCAGGCACAATATAATAATTATCCCTGTACATTTTCTCAAAAAAGGTTATAGATTGATCTTTCAGGCGAAAAATTGAACAAGTAGAAATTTGTCTAATAAATAAATTTACTTTTAAAATCTACTCCACTTTTAAAATTTATAGTTAATTTACCAAAGAACAAAAATAGTTGATTCACAAGAAGTATTATGAACCAGAGCCGCCTTTGTGCAAGCACAACGTACAGACCTCTAAGAACGGTCCTGGTTAAGAAAGTAAATACGCATTAAAGTAATAAAAGTTTGGTTCAAAATAGCAAAGTTTACAGAATACGTAAGGGTGCTTTACTTGGCCATTGATCGTTTTCTATCTATTGAATTATAACGTCTGTCCCTAGAATGCCCAGCACGTTGCTTGCATGAGTTCGGCAGCATTATACAGTGTGTCCTTATTTTGTGTTTAATATATCTTATTCCATTTGTATATCTTTCGAAATGGCAAATAATTATTGTTCTGTGGATGGTTGTTTAAGTAACTCTAGTGATGTGTGGCCTTTCTGTTGATGTCCAAAGAACAAGGGATGTGCGATATTTATTTTGATACACCTACTACTGTCCGTATATCTTCATTTACTGATCTGTTGGCAACATCATTTCGAATTATAGATTTTTGGAATAATTTTTTATATAAATATACCTACATTTTTTCTACTTTACTGAAATGTTCAAACATTGGGTTTTTTTACATTAAATTTTTAAGATTGGAAAAACTCTGGGTTTCGAACATAGGCTTCTATGTTCTTTTGTTTAAATAACATCTCGGCGAACAATTATTATTTTTAAAATTTTGTTTGCGAGACCGATACCGAGACTAAGTAGGTCTCGGTCTCGGTCTCGGTCTCGCGAACCCCTAGCACTGAGCAACACACACACAAACTTCCCTTTAGAGAAAATTATATTAGTAGTGTCTTAGATTAGTCTAGGTTTTCAACGTAGCTGCGATTAAACATTTGACCAAACAATTTCTTACAAACATTCCTGGCTTCCAAATTTTAATTTTGTAGCATTCTGCTGTTCCCGCAAAGCTGTGAGTCGTAAAAAACGATCATCCAACGCCGATGTACGCCGGTGTCGACCTTGTCCTTTCCTTCTGAAATATTGTGCACTATCCCTGTAACGATTTACTGTTCGTGATATGCTTCTTTGATGAACAACAAGTTTGTCAAAAACCTTTGACATTGACCTTTCTCTATAAGGGTAAACACTTTAATTAATAGCTTCTTAACAGTTTAATGGCGCATACGACATTCTACATCTTCCAGATTTAAATGAATCTGACATCTAAAAGTCAGCTTTAACATCAGATTAATGTCTTTTCTGTCTAACTTTTTCACTTTTCCGAAGTTTCAAGCACCTGTTTGGAAATTTTCGAGAAAAATAAAATTTCTAGGAAACTTTTTTTGTACATTTCCTGAACTTCGCATCTTTACTTTATGGCAATTGATAATTATATCATTTAAATTTAAAACTAGCTTATAGATGGTGAAACCACTACAGAATTTAAATATTCATAAGGCAACGAGATATTTAAAGTTAATTAAGGTTCTAAATTTCTATGATCGTCAAAATGTTGTACTGTTGTTATCAGAAATACATATATGTTCCAAATTTCGGGTTGATTGGGTAGGTGTAAGTAACTCAAAATCGATTAAAAAGATTTGTCCAAGACAGACAAGTAAAATAAAATATAATTTATCTTCAGGTTCAACAGGCACAAAACAGAAATACAAATTTTTAGCCTCAAATATCGTAAGGTCATGTTAAACATTAAGTAATTCCTTATACGGTACTAACTGCAATATTTACCATCGAAAAAGAAATCCCAATGATATAAGTCTGGGAGCAACGCAGCCATTTAAACGTTAAGATCCTAATCGGCAAATTCTTAGCCTGCCTATTCTTCAGCATCTAAAAAAACTTTCTCAATAAGCACTTCCGTGTATAATGAATCGAACGTAAGAATTTGGAATCAGACTATCGATGCAAAAGATAATCAAAATTTAACACCGCATTAGATGTCATTGCTCACTGAAATAGGAAAACTGGGATTGTGTAGCAGATTCGAAGAGAATGTTCCATATATCAGCGTTTTTGTTTTTTTTAATAGCACATTAGATTAAATTAGATTAGATTAGAGAAAAGCTCACATGCCCAACTTGCGAAATAAATCCATAAAAGGACTTAAATATTTTCTAATTATTATCCAGGACAGATTAAAGAAAAGTTTTATTTTTTTAAAAGTCTAAATAAGACAATTTTGTCTTGCCAGGAATTCTTCCTATAATATTGTGTAAATATTCTTATATAACAAAATTGAATTATAAACTTATTAGTTTTATAATTGTTGTATAACAATTTATACAGTCTATATATTTAAAACACAAGCCAGATTTTTCAGCAAGTTCGTGAGAGGATCGTACTGCACCAATTTATATGATTTTTTTTTTAAATACTCTTCTGGTTACGGAGACCTTTCAACGCTAGTTTTTTGTATCGTTTTATTGTGTATTTTTTCTATAAAACCAATATGGTTTTCTTTAATAACATTTCTGGACGATATGGTGAATGCGCCCCATATTCTTATAATTCCACTGCAAACTCATCGCGCCATCTAGTGTTGTTTTATATTTCTTTCTTTCAAAACTTAAAATTTATCGGGATGACCTGCTAATATTTTGGTAAAAATCTAATATGGCGGGACAATGTTAAAAAACTTATTATTAAAAAAACCAATTATCCAATTTACCTGAAATTTGGCACAAAAATCAAGTGTTACATAGGAATGAATTGGTAAAATTTTTATATGAATCCAAGACAGCAAATTAAAATAGCGGCCTAGTAAAATATTTAAAAACTCAGCCTGAAAATACAACTTACTAAATTAATTTCAAATTGTGCAAAGATTAAGTGTGATATAGAGATAAATTTATAAAGTTATGGTACGAAATTAAGATATCATCATCATCCTAAAAAATCTTGTTCAATTGATTTTAAATTTTGCTAAAAAATTAAATATAACATTGGGACAACCTTGTACGAATTCAATATGTCAGTAAAATATATTTTGAACCAGAAAAACAGACATACCGGCAAGATTGACATGGCGTCGTCAAATATTGCTTACGTGTTTTTTTAACTAAGGGACTCTTTCCAGGCTTAGGTATTTTTTGTACGGACATTAGCAAGATAAGAATAAAATATGATAAAGATGACACTGAGGAATCTTTTATGTGAAAACTAACAACACCAATTGAAAGTACATGAAACTTAACTCTAGATGGCGCTTCTAGATTAAAACGGCTAAAATGTCACTTAGGGACTTGCATAGAGCTCTTCAATAATTGGAGAACCAAGAAGATGACAGAATAGAGACCATAATTGTACGCTTACAGGAACGCACCAAATTGATGGATTGATGACTTTATAAGAACGGCTGGAATTTGATAGAGGAATTACAGAATAGAATAACCTGGCAAGTGTTTAGGGAGCCTTTGGTACAATAGTGGACGATATACACTGTAACGATGAACAGACAAACTTATACATGTGAATTTTTGGATAAAATTCAAATTTCAAAATTTTTAAAAAGAATCAATATATTGAGTTGCCACTTTCGTCATTGTCTAACACTAGGACTATATTTTATTAACTAGAAATAACAAATAAAGTGGTTTTTAACAAATCTGTTTTTTACAGAGTACTGTCAAACTATGTCATTTTTTAAAATTTCCTTAACCGATAACTGTCAATTACGAAATGAGATATTTTATTTTTTTTTCTAGCCAAAATAATCTAATGTAAAAAAAGAAATTTCATTGATTTTTAACCGACTTCAAAAATAGAGGTTATCAATTCGATATTTTTTATGTATGTACATAGATTACCCAGAGATGGTTTGACCAACTTGAATGAAATTTGCTAGGAATATCTGGGATGTTGCCGAAGAAGTTCCATAGCAAGCTTATTGAAAAAAAGTTTAAAATTTCAGAATGACGCCATTTTGAACAATATATGCGTTCTCTTATATGTCCACCATTCTGTCAGGAAGAAAATTATGTATGTTACCAGTGGACCAGTGGCTATTGTTAAATTTAATTTTACACTAAAACTCGTATAAATAGAAGTAAAAAGGATGAAATAAAAAAAATTATAAAAAAATAAAACCGACTTCAAAAAATTCATTAAAAACTGAAAAATTATATTTTATTTCATCTGGAAACTTCACTCTGTGAAGTCAGCGCCAAACTAATAAAGACAGCGGGATATTATACATCAAAACACTCAGTACATACATATATTTGTATTATTATGTAATTAAGAATAACTTGGCGGTCTAATGTAAAATTAAAAAGTCTGTGTAAAAACTTACTTATTCAACTTATTTTAAATTAAGCATAAAAATCAGTATAGTTAGCAACAACAAACAACAAAAGTGAAGAAAGTGTCCATATTATCTCAAAGAGACTTAGTAATGAACAATTAAAAAAATATATACACAAAGTCTAAGTCTCAGTCAAAAATAAGTTTATATATTAGAAATAGGTTACATGTTTCGCTCTAACGGGCATCATCAGACCTAAAATGAATATACCTTACAACGGAAAATACAATTAAATAATATATAATTTTCCCATAAACAACACAGATTTTACAAAGTACATAAAACAAACATAACCAAACAAAGAAACAATAAAATACAAAACAAGGCTACGCTTGAATGCCCAATCAGAGACGTCGATGTAAATTTATTGGATGAGAGGCGGTAGGTCAAAACGAAAAGAGAAGAGATTAATCAGGATGAGCTTGACTAACTGTCCTAAAGTACATGCTACATTAATAAAAAGAAGAAGAATTGGTGAAAACGACAGAAAAAGCTTGAAGGTTATGCAAAATAAAAATATATAGTTATTCTTTTGAAATATTGTTAAAAATTAAAGGCTCAAAATTAAACACTTCATTTACGCAGGTAAGGATGAGGCTCTTTTTAGCTCTTGTTATCCAATAGATCCAACTTCTTACCTTTATCGCATTCGTGAATTATATTTACATTTTCAGATACGGAAAAACGATGTTTTGAGGATAACAAATGATTCGCAAAGGCAGATTTTGTATTAGAGATATCTGTATTTTGACGTTTTGTAACCAAGCTGTGGTGTTCCTAGATCCTTGTCGAAATTTTTCTACCCTGCACAATTAAGGGAATAAACTCCAGATTTCTCAAGACTATCCTTTTTGTCTTTGATTCTATGTGTTTTAAATGATATGGAGATATTAAATGGCTTAAAAAATTAGCTAAATGTAGAGATATATTTCCAAAGTATGTTAAAACTCTGAATTTGTTTGTATTAATTAGATTATTATGCATTATGTTATAAGAGAGTTTGTATTTGTTCATAAATTTATAAAAAAGTTTGTTGAATGTTTTCATGGGGAAACCATTGTTTAAGGCAATTTCCCTTATTATATCTGATTCTTTGGTAAAAGCAGCTTGAGATAGTGGTAATTTAAAAAGTCTGTACAAAACCGAATTAAAAGCTGCAAATTTGTTAGAAAATGGTGAGTTAGATGTGATGTGATGTTTTTATGAACAACTTAGAAAAGAAAATAACGTATAGCTCGTTTTCAGAACATCTGATAAGCTATAAAAGGAACGTGGATGATATTTGTATTGTTTGGAAAAGTAGGGAACAAGAATTGTTAAAATTTTTAGAATTTATTAATTCTTTCCATGAAAAAATATCCTTCACTATGGAGAGTGAAACTGATGGCGAACTTCCTTTTTTGGACCTTCTTTTAATTATAAATGATAACAAAATTAGTTGTGAGGTATATAGAAAACCCTCCTGCACTGATGATATCATTCAGTTTACATCTAACTAACCATTTTCTCACAAATTTGCAGCTTATAATTCGTTTTTATACAGACTTTTTAAATTACCACTATCCCAAGCTGCTTTTACCAAAAAAATTAGATATAATAAGAGAAATTGCCTTAAACAGTAGTTTCCCAATGAAAACATTCAACAAACTTTTTGATAAATTTATGAACAAATACAAACTCTCTTATAACATAATACATAATAATCTAATTAATACAAACACATTCCAGAGTCTTAACATACTTTGGAAATAGATCTCTACATTTAGCTAAATTTTTTAAGTTATTTAATATCTCCATACCATTTAAAACAAACAATACTTTAAAACAACAAATAGTTAGAATCAAAGACAACAAGGATATTCTTGAGAAATCTGGAGTTTATTCCCTTAATTGTGCAGAGTGTCCTGCTCTTTACGTCGGAAAATCGGGTATAAAAATTTCGACAAGGATCCGGGAACACCTCAGCTTGGTTACAAAGCATCTAAATAAAGATATCTCTAATACAAAATCTGCCTTTGCGAATCATTTGTTATCCTTAGAACATCGTCTTTCCATATCTGAAAATGTAAATATAATTCACGAATGCGATAAAGGTAAGAAGTTGGATCTTTTGGAAAAGATGGAAATAACAAGAGCTAAAAAGAGCCCCATCCTTACCTGCGTTAATGAAGTGTTTAATTTTGAGCCTCATTTGATTTTTAACAATATTTCAAAAGAATAACTATATATTTTTATTTTGCATAACCTTCAAGCCTTTTCTGTCATTTTCACCAATTCTTCTTCTTTTTATTAATGTAGCATGTTCTTTACGACAGTTAGTCAAGCTCATCCTGATTAATCTCCTCTTTTTTCGTTTTGACCTATCGCCTCTCATCCAATAAATTTACGTCGACGTCTCTGATTGGTCATTCAAGCGTAGCCCTGTTTCGTATTTTATTGTTTCTTTGTTTGGTTAAATTTATTTTACGTACTTTGTAAAATGTGTTTTGTTCATGGTAAAGTTATATATTATTTAATTGTATTTTCTGTTGTAAGGTATATTCATTTTAGGTCTGATGATGCCCGTTAACCTATTTCTAATTTATAAACTTATTTTTGACTGAGAACTAGACTTTGTGTATATCTCTTTTAATTTGTTCAACAAACAACAAAGTAAATCAAAATAACACCATATAAACATTTTCTGAAAAGATGTGTTACTAAATGACTATGTGCGGAACTATATGGGGACATATAGTTAGGACATATAAATATTCAAAACGAAAGAAGTTCTAAGTGAAGGAAATGTATTGATTTTTTTGATAAATATTTTCATTTATCAGTAATTTCTATTCGGTTAGGAACTATTTGAAATAAATAATGATAGTGAACAGTAACTGTCTTCTTATTAACGGCTATAATATTCTATAGCGGGCTCACGATGAGAGACGAGAATAAGTCAAGATTAATAAAATCTAACATAGCATCTTCGTTCTTTTAAAATTAACGGCATTGTGTATTTAAGTAAGAAAAGCCTCTCCAAAAATGGCAATCAGTCGATTTTAATCTAATTAATAGACTTGGATTTATCTGATTCTGGGTTGATTAGATCAAACCACGAAGCTCGTTAAAGAAGTGACCGTAAAATAGCTGCAAATACGCGCTGCGTGTAAACGAACATAGTGGGTTACTTTATGGTATATGTAATGTGTAAAATTCGAATGTATCTTCGGGAATTTTCAAAGGACTTCAATTTAAATGATCGTTATTTCAAAATATAAGTAGTATTTGCTGGTTGCATTATGTTAAATCTAAATCCGACTGATAAAAAAGCGGTAAATTACCTTTACCCGGAACTTCCCTTCTTAGTTCATGGGCGCCATTTTGTTGCATCATATTCAATTCCTACCAATATTTTACCAGTTTCTCCTGTAGTGATTTAGGTTCAACCCTTAAGGTTACGTCAATGATACGACTTGTTCGTTCTATCAATTGGTTTTATTCTAATTAATATTATACATTACAAATCATGCAATAGACAAGTTCATTGCTTTGCCAGCAATTGCTGACACAGCTGACCTACATTATGTTGTTAGTTCAATACACTTTATTGTTCAATAGTTATAATATACAGGGTGATGCAACTCCATACTACATCTCCCCTGAGACATTGAAAGAATTTACATTTTATTTTAATGGAAATTCTTTCACATGTCTATTGGATAATTAATAAAATAATGGTTAATATTATAATTTAGAGATGGTGCAAGAAAGAACAGAAGAAAGGAAAACAAGGAAGTAAAAGAGTAGAGAAATAGACGTATAGAAAAGCGGCGCCATAATACCTTAAATATAGTATAGTATAATTAGTATCCCTAGTACTGCTTACTATCTAGTTTCTTACTGAAAATACAATTTAGTTCTATTTTTATGAATTACAGTTTCCTTATTATCTTTTAATATAGTAACATTTCGGGTGTCCATTGTGTCATTTTTAACAACTAAATATGGACCTAGGAAACAAGGACTCGTTAATTTATTACCTACCTCATTTTTTACCAAAATCAAATCCCCTTTTTTGTATTCAATCGGATTGGCTCTGTTATCAAAAGTTTGTTTTCTTTTAATTTTTGATTTCAATAAATTGGTTTTAGCATCTTCGTGTGCTCGTTGTAATCGATACTTTAGTTCAAGAGGGTAACTTTCAAAATTATAAAGAGGTTCCACAGGATTACTTAAATTACTTGGTATGTTACGCTCTCTACCAAAAACTAGTTCAAAAGGGGTATATTTAGTTTCAGTGTGAACCGTTGTATTATATGAAAAACACCAATAGGGAATCCACATACTCCAAGTGTCGCTTAGATTTTCGGTTTGCATTCTTAGATATGCCCCTAAAACCTTGTGGGAATTTTCTAAGGAGCCGACGCTCTGGTGTCTATAGCTAGAGGCATAAATCTGATTTATCTTTAAGAGAACACATACTTCCTTCATTGTGGAAGAGATAAATTCCGATCCTCTATCCGAAGCAATCTCCTGTAGTATCCCATATCTCAAAATAAAGTTTTCCACAAAAGATCTTACGACCGATACAGCATCTTTATTTTTTAAAGGGTATGCCTCAACAAATTTTGAAATTTCGCACTGAATCGTTAAAATATATGTAAAACCCTTTATATCAGTGGGCAAAGGTCCTACAATGTCTAAATATACCTTTTGAAAAGAGAAGTCAGCAGTAGAAGTAATTACCATAGGTTCTCGCGTATAGTGACTAGAATGCTTCTGTTTTTGACATTTATCACATTTTTTAACAAAGTCTCTAACGTCCTTATCTAAACCTGACCAAAAATAATGCTTTTTTATATTATTTAACATTCTATTTATACCTGCGTGACCACTAGTGGGGAGTAAGTGAAAATCATTTAATATAATTTTTCTTTCATCCACATCCATTATTCTTTTTACTTCTTTTATAATATGTATACGGAGGCCCCTCCAATTTAACATATTTTTTATGCCATTACCTACGCATTTAATAAATTCCTTACTAGTCTCATCTTTTAAAATATATAACTCCTCTACTTTTGTTTTATTACTTATTTCAGTCAGATCCCTCAACATTTCGTCTCGCGCCAACATTGATCCGGTATTCTGACAATAAAATAAAGTAGAGTGTAATGGTACATAATAAAAGTTCCCCACGTGTTCTGTCACGTCTTTTTGCATAGATATTATGTTTGAGTATGTCGTTATGACTAGCTCAGTACAATGTTTTGGTTTTTTAAGAATTGTTACAATGTTCGGTTGATCAATCCCAACATGTGTATTATTCTTAGTTACCTCTAATTTTTGTTCTTTTACATTCCTGCACTGATTCCTAATCATAACGGCCACTAAGTTATTGTTTATATTTTTTAACTCGTCTGAAGTTAATTTTATTCTCGATAAAGCATCGGCAGTGACATTTTCACTACCTTTTACATATTCTACATAAAAATCATATTCTTCGAGCCCCAAACGAAATTTTGTTAATCTGCTTGAAGGGTCAGCTAAACTAAATAAGTATAAAAGTGGTTTATGGTCTGTTCGTATTTTAAATCGACGTCCATATAAATACGGCCTAAAATGCCTCACTGCCCAAAAGATTGCTAGTAATTCTTTATGCGTAATGGGATAATTAATTTCCGCTTTATTCAAAGTTCTGCTCGTATATGCTACAGGTTTATTATTTTTATTTGATAACACGGCCCCGATAGCAAAATTGGACGAGTCCGTTTGAAGAATAAACTCATTTTGCTCTGAAAAATCAGGATAATCTAAAATTGGATAATTTATAAGAGCATTTTTTAAGGTTTCAAAGCTTTTGTTACATTCATTCGTCCACTCAAATCTTGCATACTTTCTACATAGTTTGTTTAACGGTACAGATATTTCCGCAAAATTTGGAATGAATTTTCGGTAGTAGTTTGCAAAAGCTACAAACCGTTTTGCCTCGTCAGCGTTTTTAGGAACAGGGTATTCTTTCAAGGCTTTTACTTTGTCCGGATCAGGTGATATACCTTTATCGCTGACAATGTGCCCTAGATAAAGTATCTCCTTCCTTAAAAAGTCGCATTTTAAGGGGTTTAATTTTCAAATTTACTTGTCTTAACCTTTAAAAAAACATCCATAAGATTTTAATTATGATCCTCTAAATTTCTCCCAAAAACAATTAAATCGTCTAGGTAAACAAAACATTTTTCGTAGTTGAGACCTGCCATTGCGACTGTCATTAGCCTAGAAAAAGCACTAGGACTAATTTTCAACCCCATTGGCAGTCTTTTCATTTGCCATTGACCTCGGTCAGTCATAAAAGCTGTTACCTTCCTACTTTGTTCGTCTAACTCTACTTGATTGTAACTTTGACTTAAATCTAAATGAGAGAAATAAAGAGCACCTGCAAGAGAATCTAAAATATCATCTACACGTGCTATCTGGAACTTAATATCAACTAAATTACGGTTTAAAAATCTGTAATCTAACACGAGTCTTGTACATTTCTG
This sequence comes from Kuschelorhynchus macadamiae, assembly GCA_030620095.1. Lineage (NCBI taxonomy): Eukaryota > Metazoa > Arthropoda > Insecta > Coleoptera > Curculionidae > Kuschelorhynchus > Kuschelorhynchus macadamiae. Next base: position 155,084 of record JAUTXW010000105.1, read on the forward strand.
TCCCGATGAATCACTCTTCTTTGGTACTAGCAACACTGGAGAGGACCATTCGCTCTGAGCTCTTTCAATAATGTCATCTTCACACATTTGCGAAATTTGCCTATTTATTTCCTCTTTTTGGGTTTGTGCCAGCCTATAAGGTTTCACGTATACCGGTTGTGTACCTGGTTTGACTTGAATTGATTGTTTATAAATATTTGTAACAGATAGTTTATCCCCCGGCATATGAAATATATCCGCAAATTTAGCAGTAAGCCCTTCTATGGAGCTTCTTTCTTCGTGATTTAAATAATTTAATTTTAGCATACTGAACAACTTTTTTACTCTTTCGACCGAATTACTATTAGTACCAAATTGGCAACACTCATAGTCATTCAAGCTTTCGGCTTTAGGCAAACAATTTTTTAAACAAACCTCACTTTCATGCGTGTTCAAAATTCTAACCGGTACTTCGCCCTTTTCTGGTCGTGCTATTACACCTGCCACAAATACACCCTGGCATATTTCATTCGGTAAAACCACACACTCATCTTTTAGTCCCGTTTTAATGTATTGAATAATTTCACACCTGGGAGGAATCACCAAAATGTGATTATCTGTAGCATTCAAATTTAAGATTACTTCTTTTTTATTGTTTAAAAGAGTTAAAGTATTTTTTTCGTAATTTAATTTAGCTTTGTATGACCTTAAAAAATCTTCTCTAATTATTCCACTGGTATGACATGGTAATGTCTCGAATATATAACATTTTACTCTAAACTGTACACTTCCTACATACAGGTTTAAAAAACTATAACCTATGCAAAATTAATTTACCTCCTATGCCATTTATTTCTAATTTTTCTTTGAACAAGGGTATGGTTGAGTCTAAATCTGACAGTTTAATTGCGCTTAAAGTAGCTCCGGAATCTATGGTAAAGTTCACTTTTTTACTATTTACATAAAAAGATACCGCATTAGAGCATGTGTCCGAATATGTAAATATTTGTTTACTACATTTTTCATTTTTAGGGACGAAAAAAGGTTTCCCCGCTTGACGGCGAGTTATCTCCGTCACCTACATTTAACACTTGCTCAGCAAAATTAATGTTGTTATTCCGTCGAATTCCTCTAGACCCGTGTCGCGTAAACGACCGGCCTTGCTGACCACGAAAATTATTGTTGTTACCTCGGTTAAAATTGTTATTATATCTTGGAAAACGCTGATTATTACGATTACTAAAATTCATTCTATTATTAAAGCTGTTATTATTATGCTGTCTTGAAAATGTTTGTGCCCTATTATTAAAACTCCTATGAAAATTTCTGCTATTATTTGCTCTCCCCCTATGATTTAAATTAAAAATTTGGGGATTATCTGATCGTTGAAAAGAATTTGATTCATCTTGTGCCTCTCTTATGGCATTGTTTAAAAACTCGAAATTTCTTGACGATATAATTGTACTGAGTCTTTGATTTTTAAGGCCATTTGCAAACCTTTTTATTGCTGTTTTTTCATTAATAGGCCTTAAAATGTCATAGACTTCAGGGTCGTCGTTTGCTTGTGAAATTGTTAATTCGACAAAAATGTCCTCAAGCTCTTTGCCAAATTCTTCGATAGATTTATTATTTTGTCTGATAGAAAATAATTTGAAGTTTGAAGGGCAGTACTTGATTTTTGGGTCAAAAGATAAGTTTTTATGTCGGTTATAAGGGTTGCAAGAGACGCATAAGTAGATTTTAGCCTTAATTTCGCGTTACCTGAGAGCCTAGTTTTCAAAATAAATTTTATTAAATGTGGTTTATCGTCATCTTTAAGAATAGAATTATAAAATTCCGCTGATTCAATCAAATTTTTTATAGTTTCTTCCGATCCGTTTAATACAGGTAAAAGGCTAGATGCTACTTTTAAATCAAAAGACGACATATTTTCACTGGAATTAACACTTTTTTGTTGACTAAACGCTAAGATTTCCTTATATACTATCTTTATTTTTGAAACAATATTCTTAAGAACTAAAATATCGCTGTCATCTAATTCTGAATCGTTAATTTTCTTATTTATAACATAAATTTCCCCTTCTAGCTTGCTATAAATAATTTTAGCTTCATCGATTCTTTTTTCTGTTATAGGCAATTTTCGCCTTTCGTAACTTGATTTTACTAAATTATTCTTAATTACAGTTAAGGAGCTGAGAATTTCTTTAAGTTTATCTCCCATAAGAAACTATATTAGAACTTATTATTATCTTTTTTTTTTATTAATAAAATGCATATAACGAGTCCTTACTTCCTGATAACGATTACTAAGTTTAACTATTTATCTAATAAAAAAATCCTACAAAATAACAGAATAATATCACCACTTACATGTAGAACTTAGCGTTAATTTAGTTTATATTATGTATGCATAATTATTGTTTCTTCGTATCTTTAGCCATATTATTCCATATGCCATTACTGCTTTTTCCATTATTTTCCATATCCATACATTAACTTGTGTATACCTAAAAGAGAACCCTAAAATTTAATCATTTTCCTCTTGGTCCAAGCCTTCAGTGGATCTGCGCAAACTTCTTTGTTTACTTCTCGCCTAATTGTCTTTTTCAACCCTTTTTTGCATCGTTTTATTGCTAGATATGTTACACTTGCTAGTAACGCTGAGGTCAATATAATTAAAAGGTACTCGGAAAGAGAAAATCCCTTATTTTCATTGGTTATTTCTCCCCTTGAATCTCCATTCGACGCCTGGTTTATAACAATTTCTTCTTTAGAATTGGCCTTTCCCATCGCTTGTCGGTTGTTATAGTGGTAAAATAGTAACCCAGAGGGCTGGCAGGATCGCCATGTAGTAATTTAGGTTCAACCCTTAAGGTTACGTCAATGATACGACTTGTTCGTTCTATCAATTGGTTTTATTCTAATTAATATTATACATTACAAATCATGCAATAGACAAGTTCATTGCTTTGCCAGCAATTGCTGACACAGCTGACCTACATTATGTTGTTAGTTCAATACACTTTATTGTTCAATAGTTATAATATACAGGGTGATGCAACTCCATACTACACTCCTTATATTACATATGATTTTTGGGCCCAATTTAAAATAAATTCAATAAGTAGTTTTTACAATATAATATATAAACTGAGTTTATATCTTCTGCTGATGATGCTAACTTGGTTAGCGAAACGCGCGTCCAGAACGTAACAAGTTGTGGTGTAGTGTGGTTAGAACTCTTGTATTTTGATAAATTGATTACATAGCTAGCAGTTGACAAAAGCGCATTGCACAGCAATGATAAAAAACCGATGCCAATAGCCCAAGATAGGGATAATGTTGTGCAAGCGCGTGATATTTAATAAAAATAATTAGATATAAAGTACTAAAAAAACCCTAAAAAACATAGTTTTAGCCCATTAGAAAAAAAATATATAAATTAATTACTAATAGATCCGCCCGCGCATCAGCATCACTTTAAAAGATTTGTTTTTAACAACTTTTTATGTATAAGTAACAGCAATAAAAAAAAACACACAGGAGGCATCCCAGACTACAATATATATAACATACACATACACCGATGTTCACTGCATTTCTATTTCATTTATATACTGCATACAATTCCGCGTTGCTCAATCAAAAGTTTACATTTAATATGCTCTTTAAATTTATTATAAGAGAACTCGTTTACATTGTTAGGTAGCTCATTCCAAAAATTAACAGCAAGAAATGAGAATGATTTTTGAAATTTGGAAGTTCGGTGTTGTACGAATGGAGAATATTATTAAAAATTGTTCTCAGGTAAGGCGGTTGACCAGTTTTTAAAACTCTATATATAAAATTGTACATATGATATTTTCTACGATTCTTCATACTTAAAGCTGAGATATTATTTAAATATGGAGTTATATGATGTAAACTAAACGGTATATCGTAAGCAAACCGCATGCAAGAATTCTGTAATTTTTGTATCATGTTTGCCACTTGCATCGTTAGAGAGTCGCCATAGACAATATCTCCATAGACAGTATTAAACTGTCAAACAAGTAATATTTTGTTTTGGATGGTAGTAATCGTTTGAGGCCATAGACGCATATAGGCGATTTGAAGCTTTTTTTAAACATGCGAATCAAACTGTAAGGATGAGTCAAATATAATACCGAGGTTTTTGGCTTCATTCGTTACAGGTATTGTTGTATTTTGGACTTTAAGGTTTAAATTATCTTTAATTGCCTGTTTGTTTAAGATTATGTTCTTCAGCATAGATATATATATATATATATATATATATATATATATATATATATATATATATATATATATATATATATATATATATATATATATATATATATATATATATATATATATATATATATATATATATCTTGGGATATGGGATATGTTGAGATTTTTTGTAGGAAAGAAAATATATACCTGAGATTCATCTGCATATTGTTGTATTTTGAAATAGGCCAAAGAGCCGTTAATATCCGCTACATAGAGAGAAAACAGAAGTGGACCCAGTATTGAACCCTGCGGAACCCCAGCATATATTGAAATATATTCTGATTTTTTCATAATATCATTCTTTTCAGCTGCAACACATTGCATTCTATCTTTCAAATAATGTTTTAGAAATTTTACAGAGTTTATCGAAAAACCAAAATAGTGAAGTTTCGCTAACAATAATGTATGATTTATTGTGTCAAAAGACTTACTAAAGTCCAACTTTGCTAAAAGCGTGTTATGTCCATTGTCTCCATTAAACCTTATGATATTGACAATATTTGCAAGAGTGGTGGAGGTACTATGATGCTTGCGAAATCCTGACTGACAGTCGGGAATTATTTTGCATTCATTTGCGTAGCTGCATATCTGGTTATAAATATGTTTTTCTATAATTTTAGATAGAACCGAAAGTATACTCACTGGTCTAAGATCTGAAAAGTTTTTAGGATCAGCAACTTTTGCCAACGGTTTTATTACGGCTTTTTTCCATATGTTGGGAAAGATATTTTCCACTAAACAGCTGTTTATTATATTTATTAAAGGATTTAAACAGAAGGGAAGGCACTGTTTTAAATCTCTTATTGATAGCATGTCCTCACCAACCGCATTAGTTTTAATTTCATTTATATATTTTTGTATCTCAGTGGAATTTATCAGTTTAAAATATAGTTTCGTATTGTTAGAATACCTATTCGGACTGTAAAATTGTATTTTCTCCTTAGATACAGAATCAGCCACTTTAGACCAGTCTCTGAAAAACATATTTAGTTCTGTTGAACGCAAACGGGTATATCATTAATTTTATTATGCGTTAAACCTAATTGTTTTGCGTTATGCCAAAAATCTTTTCCTCCTTTTTGCGACAGCTGATTGTAATATGTAATTTTCTCTCTTAGGATTGCATGTTTGGTGTAGTTTCTGAGTTGTCTATAGCACTGCAAATTACCTGGAGTTTTATTTTTTGGTATTTTTTATGTGATTTATCTCTTAATTTAATTAAAAGTTTAATGTTTGGTGTTATCCATGCAGTGGTGCATATTTATTCATGAGATAAAAAATAAAATTAGTGAATAACCTAATTTTTTTATCAATATTGTCAGTGCAATAAATAACATCCCAGTCTAGATGCGATGCATCATTATCAAATTCATTAAAATTTATATTCTAATAGTTTCTACATTTAATATATTTATAAGGTATTATTTGCTTAGGAAATTTAAAGACTGCATAAATTACATTGTGATCGGTTACTGATTCAGACATCGGAAGCGATTCTGAACTGTAATATTCACTATTGTTATTTGTTATTATTATATCAATAAGGCTTGAATTATTTGTATTTGTATTTATCCTAGTAGGGTCCTTAATATGTTGAGTTAGATTGAAAGTGATAAGCAAATTCAAAAGTTTGTTTTGAATTTGCTTGTCGCAATTTTGAATGATTTAAATTAGTTAAGTGGCTTTTTAGCAATAATAATATAAATATTTCACTAAGCCGCGATGTTGTTTTGCCATATTGGATTTTTACAAAATAATATCGGGTCATACCCATATTAACCTTAATTTTTGACTAAAATTTGAGGTCAATCTGATGAGTAGTTTTTAAGCTATGCAACGAACAAACAGACAGACACACAAACCGACACACGGACCGACGGAATTGATAAAACATATTTTTTGTTATCTCTTAAATCTGAAAATATGTAAAACCTGAGAGATTGATTCTTTTTAATTGGTACTATAATTTTACTAGTTGTATATTCATATGTCACAATTAGTTATGGCATACAATTTGAAATCAATCAATTAAATAGTTTTTTCAGGCTGAATTTTAAAATATTTTATAAGCCCATTTTGGATTCGCACCAAAATTTTACCAGTTGATTTTTATTTAAAACATGATCTTTGTACAAAATTTGAAATAAATTGGATAAATAGTTTTTTAGTAATAATTTTTTTAACATTTACTAGGCCGCCATTTTGTTTTGCCATTTTGGATTTTTACCAAAATGTTACGAGGTCATACCCGTATGACCTTTAATTTTTGACAAAAATTTGAAGTCAATCTGACTGACAGACAGACAGACAGACCGACAGAATTGAGAAAATATGATTTTCGGCATCTAGGGATCCTGAAAGGTGAAGATCTTTCCTTTTACGAGGGAAGTAAAAAATCATTAGGCGCATTAAAAATGTTAAAATAAGCACTATCCGGTCCTTTCTACTGTTTTCGCGCGCTTTTAATACCCATATATATTAAGTTAAGTTAGGATAGTTGTGTGCCCAGGAACATATACATGGAATAAGTGTTCGATATTTTACGGGACAATTTCCCAAGTATTTTTAAGATAAAAAGTTCATACAAAGACGTGTCAAGCGTGCTTCGTTTCCAAGATACAGGGTGTTAAAGTTTTAATATTTCTTATTTAATTTTTATCAACCCTGTACATTTCTAAAGATAATTTATTTAACTTTGGCACACAATATAGGTGGACCAAAGTGTGCGAAGGAAGCATAATATATTTTCAAAAAATATACAGGGTGTTACTATTTTCCGGTCATGACCCAACAACACAAATACTTTCTTTATTTGAGTGGCATTGCAACGCCTGCCGCGTATTTCCTAGTAATATGTAAAATATATTCTTAAAAAAATAGTGGTATTATATTATTCTATTGTAACGTTACACTTTTACGGTAACTAATTATGATTTTGCTAATTATATTTTGTCATTTACCAAGATGTCAGGAACTAAGTTTTTGGAAGTTATTTAGATTCTTTGACTATTTTCATTATTATAAGTACTTAATATTGTATAACTGACAGCTTGGTATATTATATACATTTTATGTTTTATATTTACAGATGCTGAGGGTCTGGTTGTTGAAGCTTTCTTTAATGCTCACATATAAAAGGGCCATATTTTTATAAGAATTTCATTATTAGATGTTCATTCACCTATAGTTTTTCTATTATCTTACCTTGACATAATTTTGATCAGAAACAAATCCGTTATAAAAAACCTAGTTGGGTATGAGCTGTTGTGATACAAACTAAACAAGATATTTCCAATATTTCCATTGTAGCCTGGTAACGCTACATAAATTAGAAACATTTGGTATATACCTCCGATTTCGTTTGTCGCCTTTTAAATCTCGTTCAGTTCATTAAATGATTTGTCCTTTTGATAAAATGTAGTTTAAGATGTTACCTATATTGTTAAATGTCCGGTAAACACATGTCAGGGGTTCATTAAACAAGGGTTTGTGTTATTTATTTAAGTAGTTCTCCAAATGGTTGGTTTAAAAAGCCTTGTTTATTTTCGTTTCATAAATTGGGTTAAGTGACAACAAAGTTTGACGTTTTACTGTGTGCGGCGACGCTAAAATCCTTGCTTTGGCCTTTTCCATGAATTACTAAAAGCCATACGGTTCCGTCCGACCACTTTACTTTCATTTTTATAAAAACCTAACATTTTAAAGATTTAATTATTTAGGACGAGGCTTACGTAAAGATTATTCAAAAATAAATATTTAAATTGAATGTATATTAAGATTTATTGTAATAAATAATGTATTCTGAGTTGCCTATGCTTTTAAAAATCTTTTATTTTTGTCAAATAAATAAGGGGGAAAGAGACAAAATATAGGGACATTAAAATCAAGTTTTGCATCGAGCACTTTCAACAGTTTAGTTTTTTGGCCAAATTCCTACTTTTTTTTTTAAACCTTTTTTCTTACTAAACCTTAGCTGAAAATCATCTTGGAACGAGTTCGAGCTATCTCGTTTTGACTGTGACCGTAAAACTACCTTTAAAAAGGCTGGTCCTGTTTTATAGTTATTTTAAATTTTGTGTTAAACAGTGGTCAAATAACAGCCAGGTAATTATTATTTTAATTTATTTAGCAAGGTTCTTTCATTTAATTTTAATTTAAACAATAGGTTACAATGGATTTTTTCTCTTTTTTACAGCTCAGCGGCCACATAGCAAATAGCACCTTTTAGTGCACATTGAACTTATTAGCACATAGCACATTGCTATTAAAATCTTGCATCTTAGCGCACGTTTGCTTTTTATAGCCTTTAAAGCATTTTGAACATTTTTGCACCCACATGCTTGTGAGGTACTTTTCAGATAAACAATTGGTTGAAGCAAATAACCCTAAAGGTTGGGGTTACCTTTGAAGTTGAAGCAGTAATTCTTCATTAAGAAAGAGCCCCCTCTTTACCGAAGAGGTGTTGGAATTTTACCTCTAGCCGAACAACCAGGCCCCAGTAACTCCAGTTTTCCTGCCAGTTGGTGAGATTTTTTAAAAAAGCTTTATATTACAGTAGTACCTTTTATTGATCAATTTATCTTTTTCAAATTACCACACATATTTCTATTTATAAACAATTTAAACTACATTCTCTCATAAACAAGTATTTTTTTTAAATAAAGCAAATCATAATATTAAATAGTGTTTTACTGGTTGTTTCAGTACCTTTACGAACACACGGGTAAGGGGTGTATGAAGGCGGTGCAGTAAGTTCTGTTTTACGTGTGTTGGCGCCCTTCTTTCATATTTATAATTTTCACTTGCCTCCTTCATACACCAAAGAAAAGGATTGAAAATTTTGAACTCCCCCAAAGCCGAACTACCGTATAAGCTAGCCAACGGGTCGTAAGTGCAAACTTTTATTATTGCACTTACGTAAGAACTCTTTATAACGTGGCTTTTATAACACCAGAGTTTACGTTATACTATATTTTAGTGAGCAAATAGCAATGCTTAAAAGGAACTATTTCAATGTTTAAAAAATTAATGTATTTGCCTAATTATATATTATAATGTAAGATTAAATTTTAATCAAATACCCATGTTTATTTATTGGGCAGTCTATCATATTTTAATGTGCAAAATATTAGTTTTATTGCTCCAAGTATTTATAATAATGCGCCCTTACTTCGCACTCTTTTCAAAGTAATCCACCTATTCATAATTTCAGTTTAAATAATACAGATAATTAATGAATTCTAAATAAAACCGCCATTTTGATCCATCTTGTTGAATTTATACCAATTTAGCCCTATATCCAAGTGAAATGAATAAGAAATATTTATTACGTTGATTTTTTTAAAAATTTCATTTGGCCGCCATTTTGTGTCGCATCTTGAATTCGTGCCACAATTTTACCAGTTTATGTCTATAGCACACTTAATGCTTGCACAACCTTTGAAATTAATTTGATAAGTACTTTTTTTAAAGATTTTATTAGGTCGCCATTTTGTCTTGCTTTTTTGGATTCATACCAAATACTTCCAGTTAATTCCTATGTAACACTTGACTTTTTGTGCAAAAACTGAGACAAAATGGATAATCAGTTTTTTAGTAATAACTGTTTTAACGTTTCGCTAGACTGCCGCCTTGTTCTGCCATATTGGATTTTTATCAAAATATTACCAGCTCATCTCCATACGATCTTTAATTTTCGACAGAATTTTGAAACCAATTGGGTACGCAGTTTTTGAGCTAGGCTGCGAATTGGCGTACAGACAGACAGACAGACCGACAGACAAATCGACGAAATTTAGAGAACATATTTTTTGACATCTAGAGACGCTTAAACGTGAGGATATGTAAAACTAAGGAGAGTGATTTTTTTCACAAATACTAAAATTTCATTTGGCAGCTATTTTGTTCCAACATCTTGAATTCATACCAAAATTTTACGAGTTCATCTCGATAACTCAATTATTTATTGCACAAAATTTGAAATTATCTGTCTGCTGCTCATCATCAAGCTGAATGTTTAAATATTTTATTAAGCCGCCATTTTGTTTTGCCATTTTGAGTAGTTTTTTCGGGCTGAATTTTTAAATATTTTATTAACCTGTAATTTTTAGTAATATTTTTTTTAACAGTTCACTAGGCCACCATTTTGTTTCGCATATTGCATTTTTACCGAAATGTTACTAAGTTATCCTTAATTTTTTACCAAAATTTGTCAATAGGGTAAGTAGTTTTTTTAGCTATGTTGCAAACAGGCTGACTGACAGACCGATCGAAAGATAGACAAGAAGACCAACGAAATTGAAAAAGTATGCTTTTCGGCACCTAGGAACCTTGAAACGTAAAATTCTGAAAAAAAAAAACGGAGGGTGACTTTTTCACGATTATAATACTTCCCTTTTGCAAGGGAAGTAAACAGAACATGGTTACAGGTATTGTACGAGTACCAAGTGCCTTTTTACGCGACTTCGCATAAAATAGGAGGGTAATGTGTTTTAGAGTGATGCATGTTGTACTGTATTGTTTGTTACCACCTAACTACTGATAAGCCATAAGTGGGGAATCAGAAGATCCATCTCTATCTGCCGAGTGTTCATACCTAGGTTTCCCTAAACAATCAGAATGGCGGAAGTAGCACGTGATTTTGTACAGAATATAAAATAAATATTTTTATAGTTCATTGTAATGGGTAACAAATTGAAGAGCCCACTAGAAATGTGACACTTGAGCTGTGTGTCATTTATACATTGATCTTGGATGAAAGAAGTAAATACACCGAAAAAACCTTTGTTTTCTCTAGAGCAGCCATGTCAAACACGCGGCCCAGTGAGCATTTTTCTGCGGCCCAAATCAGTTTTGAAAACAGCCAGATAATGCGGCCCGCGAACAAGATGAAAACCGTTTTTGAAAGCGCGCGCCGCTGCAACTTCGATTGGTATAATAAAATGTACAATTGTACAGGGTGTCCCATTTTCGTAGGTTTTACGGGGTTTCCAGCTTATGAGTAGAGATAGAGAGATGCGGTTTTCGCGACACCGTGCTACTTTTCGATGAAACTAAAGAGGCCGCAAACAGATTTGCCCTAACCATTTTAGTTTCCGTGCTACAGGGTGATTTTGAAAATTTATCATTTTCGGACACCCCCTGTAACTCAGCTATCGTAAAATATATTTAAAATGTTTCAACTGGTATTTATAGATTTTTTCACGTAGAATTCAGTGGCGTACTCAGATTTTTGCTGAGAGTCATAGTTTTTGACATATTGGCATAACCTACTATTTTTTAAATGGGACACCCTATATATTATTTTTTCATCTTATTCTTCGTGTCGAGAGCTTTTTAAAAACATACCATAAGTCATATTTATTTTCATAAATAACATGAAAAAATGCATTTTTCTTTAAACGGATTTATGGCATAGCAGATCAATCGAAATAAGAGAAGGTGGCTGTGGAGCCATGGAAAAAGTTAACAAATATTTATTAACGAAATAACAAAGTAACAGCATCAGAAAAAATTAGGAAGTAGGTAAAAGGTAATAATTATAATTTCATTAAAACTACAAATATTGTTCAAATTGTAGACCATTATGTGTCCTATAAGTGTGACAAACTTTAAAAATTCTTTTTAATGCATTTTCTATTGTAAATGACTGTCTTTGTAACTCTGCAAAAGCGTTTTCGGTGGCCATTCTCAGTTGTTCTAAGTTTTCGTATCGCCTTACATAAACCTTGTTTTCTAAATAACCCCACAAAAAGAAATCTAAAACTGAGAGGTCAGGGGATCGTGGTGGCCATCGAACAGATCCGTGTGTTCCTATCCATCTTCCAGGAAAATGGTCGTTAAGCCAGTTTTGACTTATTCTGGCATTGTGGGCTGGAGCTCCGTCTTGCTGGAAATAAATCCTATTTAGTTGAGCCAAGGGAACATCATCCAAAATTACTAATGCGTCTTCTAGGATTCGCACGTGACCAATCGAATTCAGATTTCCTTCATATATTTGGTAAACTATTTTTCGGTTGAAAATAAAACAGGAGACATTGAATCCAAATCTGCCCTGACACTCCCTAGGAAAAATAACATGGCTGTTTTCTTGACTCCAAAATCGCGTGTTGTGTCTATTTAAAATCCCTGAACTAGTAAAATGTGCCTCGTCTGACCAAATAATCTTTTTTTCAAAATCGATATCTTCTGCCTTCATATTTATAAACCAATTGCAGAACTCCAATCTGCGCTCTGCATCACCAGGATGCAGATGATGCACAAGTTTGTATTTATAGGGTTTGAATTTGTGCTTTTTCAAAATTTTCTGCACTTTGGTTTTCGGTACACCCGCCTCTTCGTCTATTTTCCTGCAAGATGTTTCAGGAGCTGTCTGAACGAGGGCTAAAACGTTGACCTCAGATTCTTCGTTGTCTTTATTGTAAGTTCGTGATCGAGGCTTGTTAAAAGATCCATATTGGCAAAGATTATTTTTAATTTTTTGAAAAATTCTTTTTTCTGGTTGTCTTCTCTCGGGATATCTAAGATAAAATAAAGCGAACCAATAAAGTCAAAATGCAGGAAGATAAAAAAGAACTAACCTGTTCAGATAAAGCTCTGCCGCCTGATCAGCATCTTCATTAGACAATATAAAACACGCGTTCATATCATATTTCTCAAAATATTCAAATTTTTGATTCTGAGCCATATTAAAAACAATAATTATAATAGACGTCAAGAAAAATTTAAACGCAATAATGCCAAAAATGACAGCAGTAATGGCTGCCTGATCATATTTTTGTTGGCGTTGCCATGGCTACCACAGCCACCTTCTCTTATTTCGATTGATCTGCTATGCCATAAATCCGTTTAAAGAAAAATGCATTTTTTCATGTTATTTATGAAAATAAATATGACTTATGGTATGTTTTTGAAAAGCTCTCGACACGAAAAATAAGATGAAAAAAGAATATATAGGGTGTCCCATTTAAAAAATAGTAGGTTATGCCAATATGTCAAAAACTATTACTCTCAGCAAAAATCTGAGTATGCCACTGAATTCTACGTGAAAAAATCTATAAATACCAGTTGAAACATTTTAAATATATTTTACAATAGCTGAGTTACAGGGGGTGTCCGAAAATGACAAATTTTCAAAATCACCCTGTAGCACGGAAACTAAAATGGTTAGGGCAAATCTGTTTGCGGCCTCTTTAGTTTCATCGAAAAGTAGCACGGTGTCGCGAAAACCGCATCTCTCTATCTCTACTCATAAGCTGGAGACCCCGTAAAACCTACGAAAATGGGACACCCTGTACATAGTGTCGTCTATGTTTAGGAGGATAAACTACACATACTCAACCTAAAGCCAAACGTTATCTGGCTTGTTCCATGAAATTCTATCGCGCAAAAACACAGATGGCGCTATCTGAACATTCTGGAAAGAACTCGAGAAATCACAATCTGTATATAAGCCGTGTTCGATTGTGTTGTCGTTCAGTGTTTAGTCAGTTATGAGTCAGTTGCGATAGAGTTTCGAGTTGAGTTGCGCACTTATTGTTACAACACTTAAGAGTACTTATTATAATTTATTTCGGATACAGTTTTTAACATGTCTCTTTCAAAACCAAGTGGAAGTAAGAGGAAACTTGTAGATGAACATCGTATCTTTCCAGAAAAGTGGGAATTAGAGTTTTTTTGCTCTGAAGTGAAAGAAAAAATTATTTGTTTGATTTGTAATAGTACAGTCGGTGTCCCAAAATTATATAATATAAAACGTCACTATGATATGCATAAAACTATGTTTGACAAGTATACGGGCATGGTCAGAAACGAAAAGTTAAATAAGTTAAAATCACGGTTGAAAGATCAGCAGCTTATGTTTACACGTCCAAAACAAGAAAATGTATCTGTCCTTCAAGCGAGCTACGTCTTGTTGCAGTTGATATCGAAACACTCAAAACCATTTGTTGAAGGTGAATTTATAAAAGAGTACCTTGTAAAGGCCGCAGAAATTATAAGTCCCGGGAGCATGAAGGCATTTCAAAATATATCCTTGCCCCAGAATACTGTCGCAGAAAGAGTTTCTGAGTTGGCTGCTAATATAAGTGATCAGATAAAAACAAAATCAGACCCTTTCATTGCATTTTCTATTGCCTGCGACGAAAGTACGGCTGTGTGTGGTGCGGCGCAACTCGCTGTTTTTCTTCGTGCGGTTGATACAGATATCAATGTGTATAAAGAATTACTGGAATTAGTACCATTGCATGATACAACAACTGGGAAAGATATTTTCAATGCTGTTTATAGACTTCTGTAAAAGTACAATTTAGATTTGTCAAAACTGTGTTCCGTTGCAACAGACGGAGCTCCTTCAATGACTGGAGCAAAAATGGCTTCGTTAAAATATTACAGACAAAGATCAGAGAAACGGGCAGTGACAAACCAGATTTTCATCATATTCATTGTATAATCCACCAAGAAGTTTTATGCTCAAAAGTGATCAAGTTGGAAAGTATTTTAAAGTCAGTGAAAAAATTATAAATTTGATAAGGTTACGAGGCCTTAATCAGTGACTGCAGTGTTTCTGCATTTTTACGTGATTTAGAAAGTGAGTACACTGGTTTACCATGTTATGCAGAGGTGCGATGGCTTTCGTGTTTTATGGTACTCGACCGGTTTTGGAAACTCAAAGAAGAAACACGCGTTTTCATGGAAACAAAAGGAGAAGATGTCAGCTTATTATGCGATTTATCTTTTTTACAAGATCTTTCATTTATGGTAGATATCACAAAACACTTGTCGGACCTAAATACGAAATTGCAAGGACCACGTTAAATTATTACAGATATGCATGATCATGTGAAAGCTTTTAAGTGTAAGATGATGTGGGAAAAACAGTTAGCAGAGCATAATCTGTCACATTTTTTGACTTGTAAGGCATATCATGAAAGCACAAGTGTCCCAATATCATACAAAATATATTCAGAGAAAATGAGAAGCCTTCTGGCAGAATTTGAGAAGCGTTTTCAGGATTTTAAGACCCAAGAAAACAATTTTTCTCTATTTACTGGTCTTTTCACTATCGATATTGATAAAGTTCCTCCCCACTTGCAAATGGAAGTAATTGAGATTCAGTGTCAGACCCATTTAAAACAAAAATTTGTTAGTGTTGGTACATTCGAAAGTACTTGCCTGTTCAATACCAAGAAATGAGAAAATTTGCCTGTAAAATCCTCTCAGTGTGAACAACTATTTTCTTTGATGAAAGGAAACAAATCTCGCGCAAGATCGCGATTGACGGTTTTAAAAGTTACTTCCGTCGATAAATTCGCGCCACAAATAGACAACTTAATTAAAGACAAAAGATGTAAAATATCTGGCAAAAGAATTTAATGTTTGTATTTTTTTGTAATGACCTTTTTATTAGAAATTTAATAAACAGACTTGTCCTATAATAGTATTTTTTCTCAAGATTTTCAGTAGTTTGTCTTCTTTAAGATAAGGTTTTGCGGCCCACCTAGTCGATGGTCTTCATGCTTTTGGCCCACCAGTGACTTTGAGTTTGATATGGCTGCTCTAGAGGCTGATACAAAATTCAGACCGGTGGTCGGTGTTCAATGAGGTTGATTTTTGATTGCATTTTTGAATCGTAGGGGGCTTGATTCGAGCCTTCATATGTGCATATCGGTACCTCTTATCTTCATTTCCTTATTAAAATCTTAACGGGCAGAGTTCAATCCTTTAGCTTGGTTGAGAGATACTGAATGTTAAACTTTATCCAGATCCAATTGTATACTACATGGTGCTGACAAGATGACATGAAATTAATTTATTCAACATATTTAACGTATAGTACTTCTAGATATAGGGCAAATAACGTTTATAATGTAGCACCCTGTATATCGAGAACAAAGCATTTGCGGAACTATATTTATATAATTTACTTTCTTATATTTTGGGAAGTGGTTTTATTTTTATTTTTTGCTTTATACCGGGAAAAGTAAAATGTCGCCAAGTTAAATATGTTGTATGGCTTGATTTATGTTAATATACTTAATAGCTGTCAGTTTTTTGTTTTTTGATAATTTACGAAAAGTTACGTTTAAAAAATATATGACTAATAATATGCATCCAATGATAAAGGCAAAAGTTCACGATCGTTCAGCTAGATTAATATTTACCTGCATGTTAATACAAATCTTTTTTGTAAAGCACAAGTAATATAAAAATACCGGTGTATGAGGAAGAAGGCAGTCAGTTCCAAGTTAGTTCAGATTTCAGTACAAAGATGTAGGATACATTGTAGCTAGGGTAGCACACTAGTTGGTAAGACACGAATATTTTTGGTAATACACACCAACGCCCTCTTCGCAGGCACCTTCGATTTCCAGACCTTACCCCTTACAATTTTTTTCTGGGCTTATTAAAACAAATGTAATATCGAAGTGCTCCAAAAAAAGTGTTGTTCATGTTAATAACAATATTGATGATAAACCTATTTGGAAGGTTGCTACGTTGGCTGGCACGTTAAAAAATGAATAAATCAAGTAGGGGATGTTTTGCGAGCATTTTCTTTAAGGTTTAGTTATTTATTTCTAGCTTAAAATGTATCAAAATGTATAAAATAAAGAATATTTTTTAATAATATAATCTTTGATGAAATCAGCAAACAAAGGGGAGAAATACACCCTGTAGGTGTTCTATTCGAATAAAAGTACGTTTTTACCGCTTTTTCGAGAATACGACAAAGGTTTTTCTTATTTTATAGAATATTAGAATTAGAATTATAATCAATATAATTAAACGCACTAGTTTGCTAATTTACCCGACTTCATGGCTGCATTAATAAAAGGGATGTCAAGTTTGAAATTTAAAAAATTCAGAAAAATTATTTAAAATCAGTTTTTACGTTATCTCATCATAATTCTCGGGGCCGGATACTAAACATATCTAATGGGAACCAAACGATTGAAATTCAATAAATGCGTAATTCTCGAGAACATATCGCGCAAAAAATAAAATCGGTGGAGGTAGGCGCAAAGCGGTATGCATACAAAATTTTACGTTCGCTGAATACCCAATGGGAACAATGTTGTTTCCACTGGGTCCCGATTTATGTTCTTTTATGGTGAATGAAATACTATATCCTGAAATCCGCCTTGGCGAGTTTAATTTCCACTGTACATTGATTGTTTTGAAATTTGAATATAAAGAAGCTTAAATCAGCGTTGGGCTGCTGTCCATAATAAGTTAGATGTGAGTTAGTGAGAGCTGTTAACCTTATCAAAGAAAGAATGGTGATTCCCATGTCAGACACTAACACGTTAATAGTTATTTATATTATTTTCAGTATATTTGACATTTACCGGTTGCCGGCTGTGCAAAAAATATAGATAATGCATCAGTGGCGTACCCTTAAAATTCTCCCCCCCCTTTCAGAGATTACACTGGGGAACAGCAAAAATGTTTCCGAGACCAAAATAGCAAAATCTTACTAATCTTGTTATGTTAATTAACAATTGGTCTTGCAAAAGTCTCAGTTGGCTCTGGCTTTACATAGCCATAGTTATTATGATAATTTACCTACCTGCTCTTAATATATGGAAGATTCGACCATTAAATAGAATGATGATGAATGAGAAATAACTGGATTTAATATACCAGATGTACAGGGTCTACGGATTTGGTTGCAAAAGCAGGGTATCTCGCTTATTTTTAAAGATAGAACCTTGCGGTTTTCACGAACCTGAGCTAATTTTTTGTGAAACTCATGAAGCCGTAAACAAAATTTTCATAGCCTTCTTCGTTTATGAGATACAGGGCGAAATAGAAAATTTTGCATTTTGGGACCCCCTCGTATCTCGGTTATCCTTTAACTTAACGCAAAGGGAAAAATTGCTGCTTATGCAGTTTTTTACGCTGGATCCAGAGGCGTAGTCATATTTTTCATTTGAGTTGTTATTTTTTAGAGATGACCCAAAGTTGTGTTTTTTTAAATGGGATACCCTGTATATTTGTCCAGAAATTGATTTGTCCTTTTAAAAACTTCCAAAAATATATAATAGTATGGATCTATTTTAATAAACAACAACACAAATCCTAATTTTTATAATTATCATCCCAAATTTTGCAGTAGGCCATGCAAAACAATGCTGCCTTTTATTTTAAGTCGTTAACAATATCTACATCCTAACAATAAAACAAAATAAATATGTAATTAAATCTATTTATCAAAATATGTATTGATAATTTCGCACCAAAAAAGTACCACCTACCTAGATTTATGTAACACAAGAACAAAACAGTAATAAATTATTTTGTAACAAGCCTTTCAGCAAAAATCAACTGTCGTATAAGAACTACAGTAACCAAGGAAATCAAAAGAACTGTTCAAACTGATTTCCATTTTGTTCTATGCATGCTTCGCACAATTTTCGTATTCGTTTTAGGGAATTAAGCAAAATAACGAAATGATTTTGTAAATAGCGAAAATTGTCTCTTATTACATTTCCTAAATCTTGGACATTATCATAGTGGTCTTTGTAAATTCTATTTTCCAGATATCCCCATAGAATTCTTTCTAAAATCGACAAATCTGGGGACCTAGGGGGCCATCTTATAGGTCCATTTGTTCCGATCCATTGATTGGTAAAATTATTGTCCAGAAATAATCTCGTCATTCCAGAATTGTGTGCAGGAGCACCGTCCTGTTGAAAATAAATTTCGTTAATTTGCGCTAGAGGAACATCGTCAAGTAATTCAGGTATAGCTGCCTCTAAAATTTCTATATAGCGATTGGCTGTTAGATTTTCCCCAAACATAAAATTTTGTATGTGTTCCTAATATGAAGCAATTAGACCAAACCTGCCCTGCTGTCTTCTAAGAAATATTTGGTGTTGATTTTCCTGGGACCAGAATCTACTATTGTGCCTATTTAGTATACCAGTATTACTGAAATGTGCTTCGTCTGACCATATAATCTTCCTTTCAAAATCTCTAACCATATCGCATCTTTCTCGAAACCAATTGCAGAAGACTACCCGACGCTCTGCATCCCCTGGCTGTAAGTGCTGCACGAGCCTAAATTTGTATGGGTGGTATTTGTGCTTTTTTAGAATTTCTTGAACTCTAGTTTTTGGAATCCCTATGCTCTTTTCACTGGCCCTACAAGAGTTTGTAGGATAAGCTTCTGCATTAGCCAAAACCGTAATTTCCTCAACCTCCCGATTGTCTTTATTATATGTTTTCGTACGAGGTTTGATAAATGATCCGTGATTAAATAAATTCTTTTTTATCCGATAAAAAGTGGATATATTAGGTTGCCTCCTTTCTGGATATCTAAATAAAAATTAAGCAATAGTATTTGAACATACCTAAAAATTAACTATTTACCTGTTAAAATACATGTCAGAAGCCGCTTCAACATTTTCATTACTTAATATAAAACAAGCTAACGTATCGTACTTTTCATAATGTTTCTTCCATAATAATACAAATATATTTTTACACAATAAATAAATACAAAAAACTAGCGCTATTTTTTATATACGAGTACAAAATTGGGAAATGTCATTTGCTTCCAAGAAAACAAAAGCAAACGGCATGGTTTTGCATGGCCTACTGCAAAATTTGGGATGATAATTATAAAAATTAGGATTTTTGTTGTTTTTTATTAAAATAGACCCATACTATTTTTGAGAAGCTTTTAAAAAGACAAATCAATTTCTGGACAAATATACAGTGTGTCCCATTTAAAAAAACACAATTTTGGGCCATATCTAAAAAATAACAACTCAAATGAAAAATATGCCTACTACGCCACTGGATCCAGCGTAAAAAACTGCATAAGCAGAAATTTTTCCCTTTGCGTTAAGTTAAAGGATAACCGAGATACGAGGGGGGTCCCAAAATGCAAAAATTTCTATTTCGCCCTGTATCTCATAAACGAAGAAGGCTATGAAAATTTTGTTTACGGCTTCATGAGTTTCACAAAAAATTAGCTCAGGTTCGTGAAAACCGCAAGGTTCTATCTTAAAAAATAAGCGAGATATCCTGCTTTTGCAACCAAATCCGGACACCCAGTGATTTTTGTGAAACAAAAACATACTCTTAGCTCTCTGATAAAAAAGACTTACCACTTGTACTTTGGCTAAGTGGAAAAAAATGTAAGATGTCCTTTCGTTATTCCTATGATCTTCTTCGAAAGACTACGTTACTGACTGTTACTTTTGCTTGACATATCCCGCAAAAAAAACTTTTCGGAGGGAAAGAGCTCTGCGATACAGTATCCAAATTTACAATCCGCCATACGCCCGGTGCTTCAGAGTGACGAATGACGCTTCAAAAATATACCCTCGATTCTGATGATGGTCAAATGGATTCAAACGGTAGTATACCGGAAAATGTCGCCGGTCCATCAAACTCGTAAGACTCCGATTTGGTCTGTGGACTTCTCAGTAAAAAACCTCACAAAATAAGTCAAAGTACATTAAGTGAGCTTATAAGGGATTTAGAATTGCTCAAGAAAAAAATTAGCCTCTCGATTGCAATAATATAATTTACTGCAAGGTAAAGTAAAAGTTTCTGTGTAACGAAACCGTCAGAAAAACCTAACACTATTTTTTAACATGGAAAACAATTTGGTAGCCTGTAGCGCACGACATTGAGGGATTATTGGCAGCTTTAGATCTGGTCTATGTTCTAAAAAACTGGAGAGTTTTCATTGACTCCTGAAAAGTAAGTCTTAAAGCTGTGTTACTCTATAACGAAAACAAGTTGCCTTCAGTCCCAATTGGTCATGCAGTCCACATGAAAGAAACGAACAACAATTTAAAATTCTTACTGGAGACCATAAAATATGAATGATATAAATAGCAAATTTGTGGGGATTTAAAAGTTGTGGCGATTTTGTTTGAAATGCAGCTAGGTTATATCAAATACTGCTGCTTCCTTTGCAAATGGGACAGTCGAGCAAGATAGGATCACTACAGAAAGAAAATTTGGCCACCGAGAGTGTATTTTGAGCCAGGAAAGAAAAATGTAACCAGCGCGCCGTTAGTTCCCCCTCAAAAGATTTTACTACCACCACTTCCTATGGAACTGAAACTTGA
Organism: Kuschelorhynchus macadamiae; assembly: GCA_030620095.1. NCBI lineage: Eukaryota > Metazoa > Arthropoda > Insecta > Coleoptera > Curculionidae > Kuschelorhynchus > Kuschelorhynchus macadamiae. The sequence continues at coordinate 176,449 of JAUTXW010000105.1, forward strand.
ATATTTGTAGGTCCCCAGATTAAGAAACTTTTTGGGGATGCGCAATTCGATTCCATACTTGAATGTAAGAAAAAATAAGCTTGGGATGCCTCTAAAATGGCTGCAACAAATTTTTTGGGAAACATAAAAGCAGCAAACTACCTGATTGTCCAACTTCTTTTGGGTTACCAAAACCTAGGGTGTAATATGTCATTGAAAATTCATTTCACTCTGAGAGATTCCACCAGGATATTTCAACTATGTAAAGAAGGTATCAGGGAAAATGGAACTGTGAGATGTTAGCCGACTACCGCTGGACTATTACGAGATTTGCCCTAGGAGCTGCTTTCGAAAGGCAGGCTAAGAAGCGCAAAACGAGTGTATAAACTTTAGATTCAATGATAAAAATCTGCTATTTAATTGCTTTCATTGAACCAACAATATATATTATATCTAGTACATAGTACAAACCTTGTAAAAATTAAATAGAGGCCTTGCAATTACAAATTTTAGTCTCTTTACTGCAATAGATAAAACAAAAACATTTATCGTTCCCGTCTCCCATTCCGCGTCGTGATTTTTCGTGTATAAATTCTGACAGTGGTGAGGGAGGTAAGACCGCCAAATGCCTTACGTGTGCGAGACGTTGTTACCATATCAGTCGAATATTATTCATACAACGAAAAATTAGCACAATAATATCTATCAAATTTTACGTTTAATAACACTGGCCGACAAGATTTTTCTAACACAGGCCAACTCATTATTTTCACAATAGAAATACCCTCCGAATAATAAAAAAAATATTCAGAAAGCTCTAATACGTACCATTTTTTAATAGCCTAATTAGAACCTTTTATATTGGCAGGTAAACAATTTTATTGTGGGGCGGCTAAAACAGGTCCATTTTACAACGGAAAAATTACCTAGACTGGGTTGTTTACAACATTAGACATAAAATAAACGTTAAACATCACTCTTCTGTTGAGTTTCGAATTGAGTGCTTCTCTGTGTATCGATAAGCAAGTGTACGTGAAGACGAGAATGTCGAGTCAAACGCGCCAAAATTTTTCCTGAAAAATTTTGTTTTGTGGAGAATTTCTGGTGAAATCACAAGCCAGGCCATTTTTCGAAAATGTTAAAAAAGTCTACTTTAAATATTTTGGTGTGTTAATTGGGATCAAGATAAGCAGTGGGCTCCCCATGTGTGCTGTGTTAGTTGTAGTGTATCATTGGTGCAGTGGATGAAAGGAAAGAGAAAAAGTATGCCTTTTGCAGTTCCAATAGTATGGCGAGAACCCACCAATCATTCTGACGCTTGTTATTTTTGCCTGACAAAGACTGAGGGTTATTCCAAAAAGGGAAAGCACAATACAGAACATCCAAATTTGCAATCTGCCATACGACCTGTTCATAATGCAAATTTGCCAGTGCCGATTGCGCCTTTAAATTGGCAAGCTATAGATTTGGGGGATAATGGAGATGATGCATCATCAGGCAGCTCAGAAGAACAGTGCACCGATCCCACTTTTACCACAGTGATATAGACAGTTTAATGTAGGAACTTGATATTCATAGACTCATCTAAATATAGCTTAAAAGCTGTGTTATTGCATAATGGAAATTTGAAACCCTCTATACCAGTTGCCCATTCAGTTGCAATGAAAGAAAATTGTGAAAATATGCGCACGATTTTGGATAAAATAAACTAAAATAGGTATAAATGGCAGATAGGTAGAGACTTAAAAGTTATAGCGATTTTAGTGGGAATTTACAAAATATTGCTGTTTTCTTTGTTTATGGGACAGTCGTGCAATAAATCAGCATTATGTAACAAAAATTTGGCCAGAAAGAAGCGAATTTCCACCGGGATCTCAAAATGTTAAATTTATACCTCTTGTTGATCCCAAAAATATCCTTTTGCCTCCTCTTCACATTAAACTTGAGCTGATGAAAAACTTTGTCGTGAAGGCTTTAAATAAAGATGGTGTTGGATTTAAATACATAAGACAAGTTTTTCCCCAGTTAAGTGATGCCAAATAAAAGAAAGCATTTTTATTGGGCCACAAATCAGAAAGTTGCTGGGCGATGTCAATTTTACGGAAAAGCTTAACAGGCAGGAACTCAGAGCATGGAATTCATTTGTTACTGTAGTAAGACGATTTTTAGGCAACGATATGGATGAAAATTATGAACAATTAGTTAATGAACTCTTTGATGCCTACAACGCGCTTGGTGCCAGAATGCCAATAAAAATTCACTTCCTCCATTCCCATCTGTCTACGTACTACAACTTTCTATTTGTCATTTTCGTATTTGGATAGGTCCATTCTATTAGATTATGCTATTCTGATTTGTGTTACAACAAAATTTTTTTTTGTCGGCCATATTAAAGTAAAATCATTTTTAAATTGTAAGGTCAGATAAACAAAAATTCGTATATTTAATCTGCGCTGAAAACAACACCTGACTTCGACGTAGCTCGAAATGCCTTGATTTTTGAGAAAAACGCCGAAAACCAATGTAATGCGCATTACGGATGATTTTTGGGGGTCAGGCTCACACTTCGAATTCGGGAACTCTTTTAATTTTGAAAACTATCCCTTTGGTGTACATAATCTCTAAATGGCAAAACTTTATATATTTTTCTATTTATGCAAATATCAATGTACTAGTAATCGAGTTCTATTGTAATATGTGATTAGTAAAGTTACTGTCATACACAGAGTTAATTTAGTAAGTTATATCCGCAACAATATAATCCAGAAGAAAAGCATGTGCCTGCCTACTTTTGTAATTATAATTTATTGACAAAACAACCATATGAAATGGTATATTTTAAGCAACAATGGTAGGCAATGCCCACCGTGTAATATATTCATTTCTAATACGGTTCCCATGCGGGGCGCCCCATAAATGGCAGAATAACGCCTTTTGTGGCTAAGAAAGCTTTATAGATTTACTACTGTTAGGAAATGAATTGGGCGAATTTGCGACCAGGTTCGCGTTTCCATTTTTGCGAACGCTGTGCACGTATATAAGACGGTTAAATGAACGTGCGAACCTGAACCAGCCGCAAATATTCACTATGATGAGTAAAAAGATGTGCTGAGAGGACTTTCGTATGCAAAATTAAACAATAGCCAACTGACTATTGCGTTGTGCATTTACGTGTGCCTTACCGCGGATTTTTTTGTAACATAATTAGGGTACTTCATAAATGCATAAGTGTATTGTAGGTTGCCTATTAATGAGGTTAACTCCGGGACGTTTTAATTAAAAGTAGAAATTAGTGTGAATAACGCCAGATTTGACAAATAAATTTATTTGCAACAATAAGGGGAATCCATAACTTCCGTGATTTAATAAGTCTGAAATCATTATGAGAGAATTAGTTTTTATTTATGAGAAAAATGCCTCTAATCCATTTGGCAGTTAGTTGGTCAACCGGTATGAATATAAACAAAATATGCTTGCCCGATCGATGCCCTACATTATGAGTATTTTGTCAATTTAAATCGGATTTCAAGAAGGTGGCAAGCGGGTTTGTATTAAAAGCGATAATCTGACATTACATTTTTACACATAACTTGTGTTTACCTAACAGTGGTCAAACTTGTGCTTACCTAACAATGGTCAAAAATTCTGAATGTCCCTCTTCCCATGTTTTACTATAGTCGTTTTTTAAATCCTTAATTCTAAATTTAATTGTAAAAAAATTGGATTTTTACCTGTTGAGAAAATGATTATAGTCGTATTTGCATTTTTAGAAAAACCATATAAATTAATGGACATAATACTAAGAATACAGAAACAGGGTAGGTAATTTATAATCATCATAATGCTAATTAAATGGTTTTCACAATGTCGTAAGGCAACATTCCAAGATGGTTTTACTATAAAAAACAGCTCGGTAAGATATAAGGGGCATACTCAATAAAAGAAAATATGAATATCTGAAAAATTGCGTTAATTACTTATTTATGAAAACTACTCTTAACGCTAATAATAAATAATTATTTATAAAAACTAAAAATAAGATAACCAATAATATAAAAGTACAATAATAAAATAAAAAAAGTTTAAAAACAAATAAAAAAATCAGTAAATTTCTTTACCTGGAACTTCCCTTGTTGAATTATTAGTTTTATTAGGAAGAGGGAAGTGTGATTCAAGTTAGTTCATATATATATATATATATATATATATATTTATATATATATATATATATATATATATATATATATATATATATATATATATATATATATATATATATATATATATATATATATATATATATATATATATATATATATATATATATATATATATATATATATATATATATATATATATATATATATATATATATATATATATATATATATATATATATATATACTTGAATCACACTTCCCTCTTCCTAATAAAAGTAATAATTCAACAAGGGAAGTTCCAGGTAAAGAAATTTACTGATTTTTTTATTTGTTTTTAAACTTTTTTTATTTTTATTGGGCGCCATAATTTGAAATAAATTCAATAAGTATCCCATATTCGCATTTAATTTTTCTGCAAAATTTAAAATCAATTAAACAGGACTTTTTTACGTTGATTTTTCAAAAAATTTATTTGTCCGTAATTTTGTTTCGCAATCTTAAATCAAAACCCATATTATCAATAAGACCTACTGCGATGGTCCGCAGATATCCCATATATTAAGTTTCTGAATGGTTTTCATTAACGATCCTCTTGTTTTTATGTTCGAGTGGTGTACTATTTGGGGCTAGGATCCAGTAATAAAAACCAAGGCCCTTTTTTAAATTTCCAACGTTTCGTCAATTTGTTGTTACATCCTCAGGACACATAAATTTTTTTTTATCCTGCATGAAAAAATATGTAGGTTAGCAAAAAGTTTGTGTTTGTCAACCTTTCTGAAAAAACCAACTATTTAACCACTCCTAAGTGACGTACAATTATTTTTAAATTTTACTAATATGCTCGAAATTGGTACCATTTTCTCCTTCCTTATTCTGTGTTCCGTAACGCTGCGTATTAACGAAATTGGTTTGCCTCTTATTTTTGCTGCAGCCTGTTCTATGGGCCCAATCATTTCCTTCCTTGTGATTACCGGCGTTTTAAAAAGTAAACTGTTCATGTAACCCCATAAAAAGAAATCACATGGAGTGAGGTCTGGTGATCGAGATGGTCACACAACTGGACCATTTCCACCAATCCGTCTGTTAAGAAAAGTAGCATCTAAGAATTCTCACACTTTCCATCGAAAATGAGGAGGTGCCCCATCTTGGAAAAGCCACTGTTTAATTTTTGCTTGCTATTTAATGCTACTTCTTCTAAGAGATTAGGCAGATGCTTTTGCAAAAAGTGAAGATAGTTTTCGCCCGTTAAACGGTCTGGTAAAATATAGGAACCAATGAGTATTCCATTCACAATGCTTGCCAATACATTTACGGAAAATTTGTTCTTTGATAGCATGGGGATTATCAATAGCTCAAATATGATTATTGCGGTAATTATTGATTATTAATTTATTTAATATATATTTAATAATTATTTTCTTCAAGTTTTGGTTAAAAAATTAAAGGTCATATGATGATGACGTGGTAACATTTTGGTAAAAAATCCAGTATGGCTGAACAAAATGGCGGTTTATTGAAATGTTAAAAAAATGTTACTAAAAAACTGCTTATCCATTTTATCCAAATTTTGCAGAAAAATTAGGTGTGACATGACCATCAACTGATAAGTTTTACTACAAATCCAAAATGGCGGCCTAATAAAATGTTATAAAAGTCAATGCAGAAAACTACTGCTTCGATTATCTTCAAATTTTGCTCAAAAATCAAATATTATGTAAGGATGAACTGGTAAAGATGTTGAGACAAATTCAAAATGGGGCAACAAAACGTTGGCTTAATTAAATGTTTAAAAATATCTGAAAAAAGTACTTATGGGATTGATTGATTGATGACATCTCAAATTTAAATATTTATTACTAAAAATGTATAAATTGCACAATTAATATCGATTTTTAATCAAATCTTTTTAAATGTTAAAATTCGCTCGCAATCTACGCATTCCTACTCTCATTTTTTAAATATTAACTAGAAATGTATGATATGTATTCTCAAATCTGTACAAATGTTAATATTCCGCCGCCATCTTGGCATTACAATCTTGAATTTTTAAAATGTTGACAAAAATTCATGATGTGCAGTCTTAAATACCCCTAAATGCCGAATTTTAATAAAATCTGCAAACATTTTGAAATTAGCCTGCTATGTTGGTGCCGCCATTTTTAATTCTCAAATATTGACTAAAATTTCATAACTTTAATCCTTAGATATTTCTAGATACTGATATTTCAGCCGAATCTGTACAAATGACAAAATTCGTTTGCTATATTGGCGGCACCATTTTGATTTTGGTTGTGCATTCTTAAATAATCCCCACAAATGGTAAAATCATCCGTCCGACCTGTTGACATTGTCATTTTGGCACCGCTATTTTGAATTTTTAAATGCTGACACTCTTAAATTTTCCCAAGTAACAAAATTCGTCCGCCGTATTGGCGCCGCCATTTTGGATGTCAAATTTGAAAATAATCGGTAATGGAAGTGGTGAAAAATTTATTACAAGACTTGAACCAGACATACAAACATAAAATCAGACGAGTAGGAAGCCAATAAAAGCATTGATCATAGTTTAAAACTCTAACAATAGTATTCACTAAACAAGTTAAGTTAAGTAACTTGACAGTTACAGGTTTAAGATGACATGTTTAACAACTGAACAAATAATTTTTCTAAATGTCACAATTACAAAATGACAGTGATATAAGGCAAACATAACTAAAAACTCAAGTTTAATATTATATAAATTACTAATTTCCTTTTAAACTTACCTAACTTATTGGTTTGATTTTAATAGTGAAGTAGGGAACGATTATGTCTTTGATATTTTTAAAAATGCCTATTTATCTCATTAAGAAATAGGTAAGAATCCTTCCTTTTTTCAACGATAATGAAGCATGGCCCATTTCTTCATTTTCGTACATCAAATATTTTAACAGGTCGTCATTTTGTTTCGCCATATTGAATTCATACCAATATTTTTTTGTATCAGACGTAATTTTTGTGGAAAATTAAAGTTAATCGAGTAAGTGGATTTTTTAGCTATACCAGAACAGACCGACCGACCGACAGTAATGGAAAAACATGAAGATGTGTAAAAACCCCGAACGATGATTTTTTCACGATTAATGATATTTCCTTATGCGGGAAGTGAAAGCTCGCGCCGCCACTGGCATTCATCAACAAATGGCCACGGCTTGAACATGGGCCATCCCCACTTCTTATTTTATGGTAAATATTGGTCGATAGAATGTAAAAAAATAGGGGAACCATGTTGGCGCATACCCCTAGCGTGATTTAAGAATGAATTGGAATCTCTACTTTAATTACTCTAAGGTCTAAACCCAAGAATCATGATTTCATAATTGACTCCAGCTACGTTTTAATATATTTATCAAATATTTTAAATTTTGATCATTCCTGAAGATAATAGCGTAAAAAACCTGCAACTTGTATACATATTTTTTTATTTCCTAAAATATACAAGGCTGTCAAAATGTAATAAACTGTAAATGTAATGTAATGAAATATTATATATTACTTATAATGTAATTCCATAATATTCATATTTTATTACACTTTACGAACAGCCAATAACTGTACGCAATTTTTAACGCAGAAAGGTTCCGACTGCACAAAATAATAAATACGACCATTCACGATAACAATAAAGCCTAGAAGCCAAACGGCTCTCCCATGAAGTTAGCTCCATCACACCTACACAGGTGCTTATTAGTGGAACCGGAGCTTAGAATTATGGTTCCGACTGACTCGCGGCTACCTCGACTCATTCACGTGTTACGTCTCTTGAGGATGTAGGAAGAGCGTTAAAAATACTTTAGCGGTATGTGCCTTTCTTTGTTTGTGCGAAAGGACATGTATGTAAAAGACCCTTACCTTAATTTCTCCTAAGAATAGTTCAATATTTTACATTGGTTCTAACAATTTATAATGCAAAAAAACATATATAAACTGTCAGAAATGTTTCAAAGTTTGCTCTAAGAGTTATACAAGGAGTTATATAAACAGGAAAAATTCAACTATAGTTTTTTTAATGGTACATTGTCGAGCATGAAGTTGCTGAAGAGTTGCCCAATCCAATTTTACTGTTTAATTGTAATTCTCTTAACAACTTCATTCTGAACTATAAACCATACAAAACATGAAAGGAAACATCTACCACATTTTATTATATTTATTTATTACTAAAATAAACCCATAAAGAGAAAAACTAGTAAAAATATTAAGTAAATAAAAATGTTGTTATATAAAGGTATAAAAATAATAAACATATACAACATACTGCACTTCTACAAATATTTTAGAGGATTTATTGACTATTTAAAATTTTGTCCAAAACTTCTTTCCATCCGATTTAAATCTCCGTTTTTCATTTCGCTGATTTAGATATAGTTTTTTGACTACTTTATCTGTGGGCAAAATTATTATGCATTCTGAAGTTTAAAGCTCGCTACTCGCCTATTCGTTCATTCGTCCGCATAGTGTGGAGGGTCTGGTTCATTCGTTCATTTCGTTTCGCGACAATTTCGTCTTTTGGGCAGATAATCAAGAATGCGTTAACCACGGTGAACATTTTTACGAGGGATAAACCACCTTTAGAAACTTTACACAAGAATCCCATTTTGCAGGGAATCCCACAAAATCTTGCGGAATCCCACAATTTTTTATTATTTGTTTAGTGATATAAAAAAATTGTAGAACCCATCAAAAATTTCAAATTCATGAAATAAAATGGATATTTTTAAATTTAAATAAAAATAAAAAATAAATTAACAATTGTAATATAAAATCCCTTTATAAAGTACATATGTATTTATCAAATAAATGTATATTAATTAAATATGCAATAGTTTAAATTATTATAAACATTAAAATAGCTTTTTATTTATACATTTTTTATTTATTTATTTATTTTTCTACATTTTAATAAGACAATATAAAATATAAATCTTTTTAACAATGGCCCAAAAGTGGCTAATTTTTTATTTTCAATTTTATTGTATAGTTGTGTTCATCTATTTGGTTAATAACTTTACCAATAAACCATCGCTGGTTGTAAAAAACATCATAAAACATTTCGGGAAAAACATCAGGATTATACATCAATATAAATCTAGAATCATCATATGATATATCTTTTTTCTTTTGATGATGATTGAATGCTTAACAATGATACATTAAATATATCAATATTTTTAAAAGGTTTCAGAATTATACAAAGTTATAATTTTGCAATTTATAGTACCTTTGTAATATCCAACATTATAGTAGATTAATAGGAAGTTTAACGGCCATTCGGACAAATAATTCTGCCTTTGATAAGCTAATTCAGGGGGTATGTTGGATCATTATACTGAAGATAGCAAGTTAGGACAGTCAATGAAGTCATTAACAATTTTAAATAAAAAAATAGCATCAGAAAATATTCAATGGCAGTTTGACTATATACGGGAAAACATAGCGTAAGTATTTCAAAGTTCGAGAATATTTGCATTAAAATTATACGTTCCATGTGTTTTGTAATCTAAAAACTTAAAAATTTATTTTGTATTTTTTCCAATTTGTTTCTGTAAACCTCGTACTGAGGCGACCAAATAATACATGGAAAATTTAATCTACTATATATGTAAGCAAAGTATAGAGTCTTTAAAGAATGTATAGAAGATAAGTCAATGAAGTCATTAACAATTTTAAATAAAAAAATAGCATCAAAATAATTCCTTCGGTGTTTTTAGGGAAAACATAGCGTAAGTATTTCTTAGTTCGATAATATTTGCATTAAAATTATACGTTCCATGTGTTTTGTAATCTAAAAATCTTAAAAATTTATTTTGTATTTTTTTATTTTGAATCTGTTTTTGAAAACCTCGTTTTGGTATAAAAGGCGACCAAATAATACATGCGAAATTTAATCTACTATATATGTAAGCAAATTTGTTTATAGTATAGACACAGTCTTTAAAAGAATGTATAGAAGATAAGTGTCTACAAGTTCGTATAATATAATCGCCAGCATTTTTTTTTTTGCTGCAACAAAATCGATATGATGGTTACCCAATGCCATTTTTTTGTCATATATCACACCTAAGTCCTTAATCCTCTCCACTAGTTTTAATATCGTTCCATTGAAATTGTAGTCGTAGGAGAAAATATGTTTAAAATTTTGTGTGAATGTTATAAAACAACATTTTTCAAGGTTTAGAAATAATTTATTATGTGTGCAATAGTTAAAAAAGGCATTATTAGGTCATTTTGAACATAAGAGACAATCATTTATATTTTTAATATTACAAAAATCAATTCATCCAGAAATCGTATCAGCATACAATAAAAAGTTAAAAGTTTTAAAGCATTCTTTGACATCATTTAGATATACTAGGAACAGTAAAGGGCCCAGGTGTGATCCTTGTTAATTTTTGGAAGTAGAAAATAATTGCGAGTGAGTTATATCCATTTACAGCTACAATTTCCAGGAACGCTACTTCCACAATAATCATAGGACGCCAGCCACTTCAGCATTATAAAACATCATCATCAAGAGCAATTCTCTGCTAATTTAAGTAATAATACCTTTGTTATGATCTATCTTCGCCGGTTTCTTGAGAACAAGCTTTACTGAAATCTGTATAGACAGAATCTTCATGAATCTGACAATCGATTGAGGAAAGTATATATTCAGAGATTGGATTCAATGGACCGCTTAGGAAAAAAACCATTTTGTTCATGGGGATAATTTCTTTTTTTACATAGTTTAATAAAGTACGATGTACTAAGCATTTTCCAATAATTTGCTAAAAATATTCTTCAAAGAGTTTACAAATAGGAAAAGGGCGATAGTGTAGATACAGGTTGCATTTTTTTCTAATTTTTTTATGATTTGGTTTCACAAAGTGTGCTGTCAATTTGTTAAAACCTAATTATTTTTGTTGAAATTATTAATTATGTACTAAAGATTTATGTAAATAAGATAATGGAGAGTCATATTATTTTAATAAAATTTTTAAAAAGATTTATGAAGCACATCTCTTGAAAAACATTGACATGGTGGTCCTAGATTGGTGGCCACTGCCTACATACTATTATCTAAAAATTCTTTCAAAAGATAAAGCGATTTCTGATTTTAATAAGAATGGACATAGTAATTACTTTCACGCCACTGATTTTTTTATAAAGCATTTTTATTGATTCATTTGTGTGGTTTTGAAAACTTTTAGTCGTTATTGTGACAAGATTTGATTTGTAGCGTTTAATACAATAATATTCCTCTGCATGCATGGTGATAAAAATTGACCATGCAGAGAACGGTTTTTATTTTTTAAAACGTAAACCGTGCGTCCTATTACACAAAATTATAATACATTAAATTGCTCAAAAATGAATATTCAAAAATAATTTTTATTAAAAAAAAAATCAGTGGCGTACCATCAATTTTTTAGAATTATTAGGGATGTCGGACGCCACTGGTGGAAATTAAAAAAATGTTACATCAAAAAATTCCAAATAGATGCATAGTACCTCTATACCAAATTTCATTACAATATCTAGAGTGGTATTCGAGATATTATCGAAAAATTATATATGAAAGTTTAAATCAAAATTTACACCGTTTAAGACACATGTTTATATGAAGTTTTCTTCTTAAAATAGACCCAAAAATCACGTCCTTAAATATTATATAACAAAAAAACAATAGTTAATATTAACAATAAAAGTAACAAAACATAAAAACTAATAATTTAAATGCTTTATTGTGTACCCCATTATTCTCGAAGCAACATTGGTATTCTCTTTGCAGCCTTTGCAAAATTGCAGTTGTAAATTCATTTTCTTGATTAAGTCTATTAATTTCGTTCCCAATTTGTCCCATAATTTCATCAATATTTCTTTCTACTTTGGTATACCACGTTCTTGAGATGTCCCCAAAGAAAGGTGACCAAAAGTGAAAGATAGAAAGTGGAAGAGGTTCATTCCTTCCAATCCATTCAATTATTAGGACAATATAAAATATAAATGTCTTTGCCAAATTAAATTCCGATATTCCTCCACTTAGTGATTCATTATAAATTATTGGACCCAATTTTTTTATATTCTTAACACCAAACAATTTTTTTAAACAAATAAGGGTCGTTTTCTTGCCGTCTTATAATTTGAGACACAAATTGAAAGCGACTTTCTTTCAGTGCAGCTGTTAAATGCTGAAGTGAAAAAAACAGCTGAGTTTATAAATTTGTAAATTTTTGTGAACGGTTCCCTACGGCCGCGGCGTAGAGGTAGACGGCCATACCGAATGTCAAAAAAAAAATCCGTTTTTTCTCCTCAATGAAAGACCCTGTACAAATCAAAATATGGATAGAGGGGATTAATTGAGCCTATGGCATATTCTTATAGTAAAAAAAATTTAAAAGTTTGAAAATGGCAGTTTTGACATATTGATATATTTTTTTTCAGGAACATCTACTTCTGATGACCCTTGACAATTTCTTTGAGTAACTTTTATAAAAGAAATATTCTAACTCTTTCTATTCAAAAGTTATAAGACAAAATGTTGAAACAATATAAGACATTTTGGTAGATTAAAAATCGAAATGAAGTGTTATTGTGAGTGTTAATGAAACTGAACTTATGTCAGAAACTTTTATTGTTCTTCGTTTGAATACTCACTGTTAAATATATAATTCTTACTAATGATTGCTTACGCGACAGAAGCGGATTTGTCTTTAATATATGGCGAGTGTCAAACCCTTCAAGAGCTGTTTTGCTATATCTTGAAAGATCGTCATGTTTCTGATTAAAACATCCTAGAAATTCTATTCGGCAAATCTGTCTTCCTCTGAATTTAAAAAGGACCTCTGTGCAATTAATTTTAAGAGCAAATGGATGTCAAGTTTTTTCATATTTTTTCAAAAATTTTGTTTATATTAATGAATGTCATGACTTGAACTATCATATATTTTCAAAAATTTTGTCCTATAAAAAAAAAAAAGTTAGAGAATTTTTTCAAATAAAGTTACTCAGAAAAATACAAATTTTCAAATGTATGGAAAAAGAGGTGTGGTCCTAAAAAAATGTAAATGACGTAAAAACTGCCATTTTGAAAAATCAAAAAATGTATACATTAAAATATACCTTAGTGACACTCATTTAATACTTTACTATCCATATTTTGAATTGCACTTCCCATTTTCCCATAATAAGCCCGGCTAGTCGAGTTTGGGACAACCTGTACATTCAACGAAACTTTATTTTTTGACTTGTGCAATTAAATTTTAGGATTCAAATTCCTCAAAGTAGAGCAAGTAGTAAAAAAGTCTTTATATAATACGTACTCTGCGCCTGTAGTAAGCTTATTCAAATATAGGGTCTAAAAATAATGGACCATCATACTCGCAAGCCTTTAAGTGCTTTCTATCATCTCTACCGGCATAATTGACGACGTTTCGCCCTATATGAGGCTCATCAGGCCAATGCAACCGTGTGGTAGAGATGATCGACAACACTCAACGGTATGTTGAATATAAACGATGAAAATATTAGGCAGTGAGATATTATAACCCATAGAGTAAAGAGGTGCCATCTATGGGAACAAATGCGAGGTTTGTAATTGATGCCTCTAGTAATGTTTAAAAACATTAAACTAGGCGCGACATACTCAGTCATTTATTGTTTTTTGGGAAGCCGTGCGATACCAATTATTTTATTGGCGAAAAGACGGCCCCCAAAGGTATGAAATCCATGATGCCGGCTTTTTAGACCAAAGTGTTAATAAAAAACCAAAAGTATTAACGTCCGTAGATACATAAATAGAAAGAAATTAACGGCCATTGCACAAAATATTCTGCCTGTAGTAAGCTTATTAAGTATAGGCTCCAAAAATAATGGACCATTATACTGACAAGCCTTTCAGTGCTTTTTATCATCTTTACCGGTATAATTGACGACGTTTCGCCCAATATGGGGCTCATCCGGCCAATGCAGCCGTATGGTAGAGATGATGGAAAACACTCAACAATATGTTGAATATAAAGAAACCACTTAAAGGCTTGTCAATATAATTGTCTGTTATTTTTGGACTCTATACATGAATAAGCTTACTACAGACGGAATATTTTATCCGAATGGCCGTTAATTTCTTTCTTATTTATGTATCTACGGATGTTAATACTTTTGTTTTTTATAATACGTACTTTCAAATGCATGTAGTTTTAAAGTCCCTGCAATTATTTTATATTTTCAAGGCGTCTAATTTGGATTAGTCTAAAAAAAATCTATACAGAAATTAAATCTCTTTTCGTTTTATAAAATTGGCGCGCGGATTTTGAAGTGAAAAACCCTATATATTCTACAATATTCACTCTGAAGTTTTTAAAATGAACAATAGTTCCTTTATATCAAAATTTCAATTATCTGATACCAACCTAAGATAAGAGGTTTGCTCCCATGTTAAAATTGTTCTGATTGTTTCGCAGGTCGTCGGCAAAATGTTAACTTCGTTGTCGAGTTGATGACGAGTTAACTGTTGTTTCCGCAACGGCTTTTGCTACTTGTATCAAAAGTCTGATTTATTGTGATTGTAAACGGGAATGTAGGTAATAAACTTTAGACAAAGAATATCGAGGAAAAGACGAATAAAAAATATAAAAGAAAAATGATGCATGAAGATAATAAAAAATACATTGACTTACTTGCATATACAGGGTGGTCTAAAAGTATTTCGTTGGAAATACAATTTCTGAAGAGACAGGTAAATGAAAGTTGAAGCGTTGTCACAGTAAAATAAGAACTAAAATTGGATTTTATTATTGTGTCAGTTAAGGTTCAGTTGGGCCGGAACCAACTTATTTTAAATAGCAAGCTTTTTTTTCATGACACTATGTATTTGATTCTCTTGCTATTATTATATCCCAAGTTATATTTGGTTACAAAAACACTCAGAATAGTGCTTTCTACTGTGTAGACTTTTAACAGAAAGGTTTCTTTGGCTTTTCTCGGGTCGACATGGAATTAGCTTATTATACCTGATTTATTTATTACTTATTCCATTAGAATTTTAGAGTTAAAATATAATAAAACAGGCAATATTTTTCAGTTACAGGGTGTTCATGTATATTTTGACACCCACCTACAGAGTTTATTATTCAAGATAAAAGAAAATGTTAAATATAAAAGTTATTTGGTTTTACCCAAAACCAAAGTCTGTCAGCAAAATAAACGCATCCACTTCGTTATTTTTAATGGAATATCCTGCATAATATTATTTCAGTATCCTCTTGCTAAATATAAAAATACTAGGTTTGATACCTTTATCTTTAAAAGCAACTCATAGAACCGATAAAAGCCCTGCCCTAAAGGGCAAAGTGTTAGAAAGAGAGAGAACATACACATTAGTAAAGTCTTTAGTAAGGAATACACTACCTCTTATGGCAGGGATCTTGTCAATTTTCTTCAACTTTCCAATTGTCTTTGATTTATTTTGTTGTCAGTCTGATTTAAGTAAAACCAAATAACTTTTATATTCAACATTTTCTTCTATCTTGAACAATATTCTATATAACGTAATTTGTTTCGATCTTTTTACGTATATACGTTTTTAAAATTCACACTTTTTATTAATGTGTTATGTCATATATCTTGAATATCCTTCACTAGCTCTAAAACGGATTAAATTAAAATAATACCACTATACAAACTTAGGCTTAACCAGTTTCCATGCGCTTTATTTTAACTATAAGAAAAGTCAAATTCAATTTGTAAAAAAATAAGTCTGCTTCAGATTCACAGACTTCTTTCAGCATATATTATTAGAAAATAAATTTTATTAAAAAAAGGAGAAAATATTAGGAGTTCCTTTAAACTGTTCTACTTATTTCCATAAAAAATATATTTCAACATCTTTAACAAAATAAAAATTTCGTCGAAGTCCGCATTCCTCAATTCCTGAAATAGCTTCTGAACAAACGGATCATTGACATTATTTTCAAATTTAGAAAACTGTAAAATGACTAAATTGTTTAAAACTAGTTTCGTAATCGAGATAAAGTTCAGTGACATCGTTGCGCGACGCATAAGGATTTTTTTATGTTAGTAGACTTTGTTTGTTATGTTAATAATGAATTGAGACCAGATAAAATATACAATTTTTTGTTTTATGAAGGTTAAAGTTAATAATTTAATCTAAAGTTTCTTTACAATCATTATGATATTTATTGTTGTCTCTAAGTTTCAACCCTTATTAGTAATCAGGCTAAACAATTTTCTTTTCAACGAGACATTGACTTATAATTAATTTTTATTTTATTTATTATCTTATATTTTATTTTATATAATAATCTAGGAGGAAATATTTTATAAATAATCATTTTAATTTTTGATGATATCATAAATATTGCTTCTTTTAACATAAATGTATTTCAAGCATCCCTAAAAAATATTATTAAGGTACCCTTAAAAAATATAATTATTGCATTAATCATTAATTCTCTAAAGTTTCTAGCAATATCTCTAATAGTTTCTTCATCTATATCCGTTAGTGCTTCTATGAGGAAAATCATTCACACTGGCCGACAAAAAAATATTTTTTGTTGTTACACAAATCAGAATAGCATAATCTAATAGATAGGACCCATAGAAATAGAAAAATGACAAATAGAAATTTGTAGCACGTAGCGTTTTCTTGTTAGAGTTGTAGAACCATATCGAATGTTACGATACTCAATATCTATAGAAAAAATGATTTCAGAAAATTCTTAACCCTGTTTATTGACTATGTTTACAGTTTTCGCCTATTAAACATACCACACATCTAAGAGAAAACCAAACGAGAAAAATATTAACTTAAAACACTAATTAAACTTTATTTTTTCCGTTGATGAGGTGTCCTATCCTCTCTTTTCAAAAACCAACAATAGTCTTTCATCATGGCTAGATCCCATTGTCCTTGGTACCGAATTTCTGTTGTTCTGATATCTTGGTGAAACCTTTCACCCTGCTCGTCAGTAACAGCTCCCAAATTTTTAGGAAAAAATGACAGATGGGAATGGAGGAAATGAATTTTTAATGACATATTGTTGCCTAAAAATCCTCTTACTACATTAACAAATTAATTCCATGCTCTGAAGTTCCTGCCTGGTAAGCTTTTCCGTAAAATTGACATCGTCCAGCAATTTTCTGATTTGTGGCCCAATAAAAATGCCTTCTTTTAATTTGGCATCACTTAACTGGGGAAAGACTGGTCTTAGGTATTTAAATCCATCATCATCTTTATTCAAAGTCTTCACAAAGTTTTTCTTCAGTCCAAGTTTAATGTGAAGAGGAGGCAAACGGACATTTTTGAAATTCGCTTCTTTCTGGCCAAATTTTTGTTACATAATGCTGATTTATTGCACGAGTGTCTCATAAACAAAGAAAACAGCAATATTTTGTAAATTCCCCCTGAAGTCCAACTAAAATCGCTATAACTTTTAAGTCCCCACATATCTGCTATTCATAACTATTGTAGTTTATATTATCCAAAATCGTGCGCATATTCATAATTTTCTTTCATTGCAAGTGAATGGGCAACTGGTATAAAGGGTTTTAAATTTCCATTATCTAATAACACAGTTTTTAATCTATATTTAGATGAGTCTTTAAATAAGCGCCACTCACGGGTAGAATGTTCAATATCAAGTTCCTGCATTAAACTCTCTATATCAATACACGCGCACAACGAATTTTACATACTGTAGAATTCAGAAAACATAGCATTTCTTTTTCTGAAATTCGTAATTTTGTTCTTTGACCAATAGGTTCCATTCCTTAAGACGGGAACCCAAAAGTTCTGACTGTTGCTTGGATAACCCCAAATCACGTACTAAATCATTTAATTCACTTTGAACAATCAAATGTGGCTCGCCGGAACTGCGACCTGTGGTAAAAGTGGGATCGGTGCACTGTTCTTCTGAGCTGCCTGATGATGAGTTATCTCCATTATCTCCCAAATCAATAGCTTGCCAATTTAAAGGCGCAATCGGCACTGGCAAATTTGCATTATGAGGAACAGGTCGTATGGCAGATGGTAAATTTGGATATTCTGTATTGTGCTTTCTCTTTTTGGAATAACCTTTAGTCTTTGTTAGGCAAAAGTAACAATCGTCAGAGTGACTGGTGGGTTCTCGCGATACCACTGGAACTGCAAAAGGCATACTTTTTCTCTTTCCCTTCATCCACTGCACCAATGATATACTACAACTAACACAGCACACATGGGGAGCCCACCGCTTATCTTGATCCCCAATTAACACACCAAAATATTTAAAGTAGGCTTTTTTTATACTTTTGGAAAATGGCCTGGCTTGTGATTTCACCAGAAATTCTTCACAAATATAACAAAGTTTGTCAGGAGAAATTTTGCAACTTCGGCGTGTTCGACTCGACATTCTCGTCTTCACATATACTTGCTTATCGATACACAGAGAACCACTCAATTCGAAACTCAACAGAAGAGTGATGTTTAACGTTTATTTTATGTCTAATGTTGTAAACAACCCAGTCTGGGTAATATTTCCGTTACAAAATGGACCCATTTTAGCCGCTCCACAATAAAATTGTTTACCTGACAATATAAAAGATTCTAATTAGGCTATTAAAAAATGGTACGTATTAGGGCTTTCCGAATATTTTTTTTATAATTGGGAGGGTATTTCCATTGTACAAATAATGAGCTGGCCTTAATTTTTTTTAAGTGCTATTTTGCAATGCAGGATAGGTATTTTTGTAAACGTAAATTTTGATGAGCCAAGAAAATGTTATTTTTTAAATATAAATTTTGCAAAAGTAATGAAACAAAAATATCTGTCGTTTTGCTTACAGAAAAGTGACTAACATTTTCGACGCCCAAACATTATTTTATACAATTTTGATAATTATTTAAGTCAAAAAAATTGCAAGTTAGCTTTATGAACAATATTTAAATAATCCTTTAGATTTTTATTGCTATATTTGAAATATATTATTTTAAGTTGTCCTTAGAACGTATGTGATTTAAGGAACTAATGGTTTAAAACCTTATAGCTTTATGGCCAATTTTCCTCACCCCTCCTGAAACCCATACTTAGCCTCTAGCGACAATTTTCTTTAGTCGAATCTTAAAGAAGGTGTATGGAGTTCCCTTGAAAAGTGACCTTAAAACTTTTACAGAGCTTTCACTAAAAAAAT
The DNA here is from genome assembly GCA_030620095.1 of Kuschelorhynchus macadamiae. NCBI lineage: Eukaryota > Metazoa > Arthropoda > Insecta > Coleoptera > Curculionidae > Kuschelorhynchus > Kuschelorhynchus macadamiae. The sequence continues at coordinate 195,795 of JAUTXW010000105.1, forward strand.
TGGAAAAATTCTTGGAGTCCTAAATTCCTTAATATGTGAACTAGAAGAATATACTTAAGGTCCGTCAAGAACTTTAAATCCGTTAGGTTGATAAATAGATTCTAACTAAATATAGCGAGAAACAATGTTAAAGCTGTAAAATGTATGTGACATCACACAACATTTCACCTATGTTTCTCTAAGTTCTTTAAATGTACAGGAATATCCAGATAAAAATGAACAGTCTGAATGACTTCTTTCTTCTTAAAGATGGAAAACAAATGGTAAATCTGAAAGTCTTGTGGATTTTTATGGATTATTTATACAAGAAGTATTATCGAAACAACAGATTATCGAATAGATATAATATAAAAACGAAAAGTTTTATACCCATTTGATTGAACATAACCTATGCGGTCTTATAGCTATTTTTGAAATATATAAATTTAAAATTTATTTCACATGTGTGTCTGAACATAGCCTATCAAACAAGACACCTTTTTATAATATATAAATTTAAAATTTTATATAAAAATGTGTATTTTTTAGCTTGCAAATTTTTGCAACTTTTATATTTAAAAATTTTTCCACATTGAAAATAATTGTATATTATAGTATCAGTCATGGCAAATAAAAAAAAATTCTCGTAGAGGTCTCTATCTGCTTTCCGTTCGTCAGAATTATTGTTTACCCAATTCCTCGCGGGGTAAACAAACAGCCAAAATGCGTTAACAAATAAAGTCAAAAGATCAGCAATTTGCACACATATTTGTGATGACGTAGGATATATTTCTACAAAATTTCGGATCTATATGTTGCAAATTGCATAAGTTATTGACTTGACACTTACAAAAAGGCTCATTTTTAAGTGTTTTTCGCAATGTTGTTGGAAATTTATTAAAACTTTTTCACGGCATATATCTCAAAAAATATCTTTGAAATAAAACATTTTTTATAGAACTTGCTTATTTTGATCAAGAAGGAAATAAATCAAGTTTTGATACTTTGGGCAATTGTGTATGTGTAACTTTTCCATCCACCTTGCATCCCAGATCCAGCCCCTAGCGACTACTGCCATCATAAATATTGTTTCTTTTAACATAAATCTATTTCAAGCATCCCTAAAAAATATTATTAACGTACCCTTAAATAATATAATTATTGCCTTAATTACTAATTCTCTAAAGTTTCTAGCAATATCTCTAATAGTTTCTTCATCTATATCCGTTAGTGCTTCTATGAGGAAAATCATTAATAATTTAGTTTCGAGGTTTTTAATTTTTTTTAAATGCTATTTCGCAATGCAGTATAAATATTTTTGTAAATGCTTTTGGTAAGCCAATAATAGAATATTATTTTAATAATGAAAACTTAAAGGGCTTTACACGTGCGAAAGTAATGAAACAAAAAGGTCTGTCGTTTTGCTTACAGAAAAGTGACTAACGCACAAACTTTATTTTATATTTAACTTATTTAAGTCTACAATTACAGCATTCAAATTAAAATTGCATCTTAGCTTTATGGACAATATTTAAATAATCTTTTAGATTTTTATTGCTATATTTGAAATATAATAATTCAAGTTGTCCTTAGAACTTATGTGATTTAAGAACCTAATGGTTTAAAACCTTATGACCAATTTCCCTTACCCCCCCCCCCCTATTCGAATCTGAAAGAAGGTGTATGGAGTTCTTTTGAAAAGTGTCCTTAAAACTATTACAGAACTTTCACTAAAAAATTTACCAAGATTCTTGGATTCCTAAATATACAAGAATTTTGAATCCGTTAGTTTGATACATAGATTCTAACTAAATATAGCAAGAAACAATGTTAAAGCTGTAAAATGTATGTGACATGACACATCATTTCACGTATGTTTCTCTAAGTTCTTTAAATGTACATGAATATCCAGATAAAAGTGAATTGTCTGTATGATTTTTTCTTCATAAATGTGGATTTTTATGGATTATTCTGTATTCATACTATACATACATTCATGCCAGGATTTTTATCGCATTTTTGGAATCAACGAAAAGTTCTAGACCTATTTGATTTAACATAGCCTGTATGGTCTTATAGCTGTTTTTGAAATATACAAATTTAAAAATTACTTCACATGTGTGTGTGTGTGTGTCTAGCTTGCAAACAAGACAACTTGCTACTTATTTTGTGTATTTAAATCAAAGGTAATATCAAAATTGATAATTTAGAAGCACTTAGTTTTAATTAAATTTTTTATGTAATATTAGATATACGTTCGTCAGAATTATTGTTTACACATTTCCTCGCGGAATAAACAAATAGTCAAAAGGCGTTAACAAATAAAGTCAAAAGATCAGCCATTTGCACACATATTTAGGATGACGTAGGATATATTTATACAAAATTTCAGATCTATATGTTGCAAATTGCAAAAGTTATTGACACTTACAAAAAGCTTATTTTAAAGTGTTTTTCGCAATGTTGTTGGAAATTAATTAAAACTTTTTCACCGCGTATATCTCAGAAAATAGAGTTTAAAAATATCTTTGAAATAAAACATTTTTCATAGAACTTGCCTATTTTGATCTCGAAGGAAATAAATCAAGTTTTGACACTTTAGACAATTGTGTATTCATTTTCCCTAATTATTTTATATGTACTTTTACAAAAAAACATCATTTAGGTGACGTTAGTCATTTCGCAGTCATTGTGAGTTAAGAATTAATGGTTTTAAAATTTATGGTTGTATGACGAATATTTAACAAATGCCTAACTTTACCATCCACCCTGCATCTCAGATCCAGCCCCTAGCTCCCACTTCCTATATTCGAATCTTAAAAAACTTGCCTGTGATTGTATTGAAAGGTGTACTTAAAACTATTACATAGCTTTCATTAAACCATTGGGATGATTCTTAAATTCTTAGATATATGGATTGAAAGGATCTGTTTAACCTCCGTCAAGAACTTTATATTCGTTTTTCAAGATAAGAATAACCACTGTTTAAGCTGTAAAATGACAAGCTATGAGAGACATTTCATGCATGTTTTCCTAAGCTTTTTAACTTTGCAAAGCAGTGACAATAATTCGGAACATAACAATAAAATTCCCGTTGATTTCTCACGAACTTCAAACGTAAGAGCATCACGCAATCGAACTGTTACGAAGCGGACATTTGATACCTGTCAGAGGTATCAGTTGTTTTCTAGTTTGTATTATCTATAAAACGGGTCTAAGGCATATCCACATTACGGAAGAGAAAAGATTAAGAAGTCACCCGTCTCAAGCCATTTACTAACACAAGATGACTGAACACGCGATGTATGCTGTATTTATATGATATACATTTCAGTTAACACATTAATGTTACCTTGTACTGTACAGGACGTATTGTTTTTGTTAAATAGGTATAATTTTTTTTATTTGTTCAACGTAGGCAAGACAATTTTCGAATGTTAAGTTACATTAAAATTGGAGAAGCTGAAAAATATCCCTTTCTTTCCCCTTAGAAAATTTTATAGAAAATAAATTTTAAAAAAATATATTTTATCGCCACGATATCAGAGAATCCCATCACCAGGAACAGTTCAGTCTAAAAGTATGGGCAGGAATAGTTGGAGATTCTTATTTAGACTACTTGCAAAATAATTTATCCGGTTTATTGGAGCTTTTAAATTTTGGTGGACGCATGTGGTTCATGCACGATGGTGCTGTTAAGATAAGAAAAATTAAACCTGCTGTATTAATACTAAGAATATAAAAATTGTTTAGATTAAGAGGCAAGCGTTGTGTTAGCATATCTTTGCTTATGGCACTTTCCGTTTCATTTTGTCGGCGTCTAGTGCTGATAAGCAAATAAGCTTTATCCCATACTGTGTGTATGTTTTTTTTTTAAACAGTTTACCAATATACGTTCCCAAGTAATGAAGTAGTGTTTTTCGTTTTTCCTCACATGCAAGTTACCCTGCATTTTCTGTTCAAAACCTCAACAGGTTATGGGCCCAGGTCACGTTTGTAACTTGATGTGATCAAAAGGTTTGGGATTACGTGCCTTAGTGTGTGCCTAGTTTTTTTTTGTGCAGTGCATTCAAAGGTTAGTTTAGTGTCCTCCAAAATGGAAGGTGACAAGCCCAAAGTCGAAAAACTTCGAGACGCTGATAACTGGCAACAATGGCAGTTTGTAGTTGGTACGTTACTAGATACTGAAGATGCTCTGGAGGTTTTCGATGGAACTTTCGCAAAACCAGAATTTACAGTGGAGAGTCAACAGCTGAAAAAATGGACGAAGGCAGACCGTATTGCAAGAAGGCTTATTGTGACGACTGTGGAAGACAAACCATTACAGTTTCTAATAAACTGTGAAACAGCAAATTAAATGTGCATGAAATTGCACAGTGTTTATGACCCAAAATCAGAAGAGAGTCTAGGGTTAATTCAAAAACAGTTTTTTGAATTTAAATGGGACCCTTCGAGTACTGTGGCAGCACACATTTCAAAACTGGAGCAGATGGTGAGTAAAATGAAAAAGCTCGGTGGTGCAATACCTGATTCGATGTTGATGTCCAGAATTTTGTCAACATTACCGTCCAAGTTCAACGATTTTCATAGTGCCTGGGATTCAATGGATTCAGCAAAAAGGAATATCGAAACCCTGACAACCCGTTTGATGACTAAGGAAATGCGGCTTCAAAAACAAGAAGGTGAAGTTGTAGAAATGACAACAGCGTTGGTGTTGAAAACCAAGTTCTCCAAGGATTCCAAGGATTTCGGTAAGAAGAAAATAAAGTGCTATACGTGCGGAAAAACGGGTCATGTGCGTAAAGACTGCTCGGGTTGTGCGATATGTGGTTCGAAAAGACATTTACAAAAGAAATGTCCAAAAGACTCGGATGGGCAGCATGGTGAAAAAAGACAATCCGAAAATGAAAGACAAGCGTTTATCGGGAGTGTCGAGTTAATGGCAACGGCTGATATCTGGTTAATCCGGGTGCTTCAAACCAAATTACAAACCGTCGGGACTGGTTTTATGACTATAAAGTTTTTTCGGAACCTTAATGATACGCGTCGGGAATGGTAAAACAATTGCTGCGTTAGGTCGCGGAAACATTAATACTGAAACGTATGCCAATGAAGCGTGGATACCGGGAACGCTTTATGATGTTCTATATGCACCGGATATAGCACATAATTTATTTTCACTGAAGACGGCAGCCAAAAAGGGTGTTGATTTCATCATTGAAAATAATGGTAAGCGATGCATGTTTTTACGAGATAAGAAAATAGTGGCTATCGGTGTTGAATTAGAAAACTTATATCGTATCGTATTACACGTTTCGCGTTGCTGCCGCCGGCAAAAAATTGCGACGCTAATATTTTTGTTACAAACACCGGTGTTGATAGTGTCGATACACTGAACTTATGGCATTAACGGTTGCGTCATCAAAATAAACGACACGTGAAAATGTTTATGAAAAACATGGGTATTGAACTGACCGTGGACAATGAAGATTTATGTGATGCGTGCGTGTTAGGGAAACATCACAGACTTAAGTTTGGTGCGCAGATAGACACTGCAACGTAACCAAGGACAATCATTCATTCAGATGTATGCGGCCCAATGCAGGTGGATAGTCCAGACAGAAAGTGGTATTTTGTATTTTTTAAGGATGTCGGATACCTCGAGGATATTAGTGGATATCGTGTGTGACATAAATCCGAGAAAAACATGATGTCGTTTTGAGACTTGTGAATGATGTACGGTTTTTTTTTAAAAAGGTATAAAGTTTTATCGCCCACAGCAAAATTCAGACATATTGTCGCAAGAGAAAACTGCGTATATTTTGAACAGAAAGAAATAACGGAAGATAAAAATGATAAATTGAAAGTATTTGACACAGATTGCTGGCGGTGATGCAAAAATTGCTTTTTGTCCAGATAAGAAAAATTGTGAAGAGGAAAACTGTCATTTTGAGTCATGATGTAGTTTTTAAAAAGAAGATCGTAGCATTCAGACAAAAATTCGAAGAGAAAACCTTGAAGAAATAACGGAAGATAAAAATGACGAGTCTTCTGGCGGTGATGCAATTGATATTGCAGATAAGAAAAATTCTGAAGAGGAAAACTATCGAAATCTAAGAGATCAAGTTTTCAAGAGGCAGTATCTTCTGAAGATTCAGAAAAATGGATGGAAGCCATGAATGACGAGATGAGTTCTCTTTTACAGAACAACACATGGACTTTAGTCGATAAACCAGAGGATAAGAAGATTATCAAAAATCGTTGGGTTTATCGTGTTAAGTACAAGGAAGGTGACATAATCGATCGTTTTAAGGCGCGGTTAGTTATCAAGGGCTATGCGCAATGTGGTGGTGTTGATTACATGGAAACATTTAGTCCTGTGGCTAGATTTGAAACAATCCGTGTTGTGCTCCACGTCGCTGCGTCGGAAAATCTTCATTTAAGGCAGTTTGACATAAAGACAACTTTTCTATATAGCGATTTAGAAGAGGAGATCTATATGCAGCAACCAGAAGGCTTTGAGGATGGTTCGACTCGTGTGTGCAAAGCCTTTACGGATTGAAACAGGCTCCAAGATGTTGGAACAAACGATTTACAGAATTTCTACAAAGTTGTGGATTCAGGGAGAGTTCTGCAGATCCTTGCCTGTACATCAGAACAAATGGTGATCAGAAAATGCTGCTGTTATTCTATGTAGATGATGGACTAATTGCGTCAACTAGTGAAGAAAAGGCCGATGAATTATTGAATAAAATCAAGTGCATATTTGAAACGAAGATAACGGTGAACGTGAGTTCTTTCGTTGGTGTTGAAATCAAAAGATTAGAAAATGGCTCCATTTTTATTGGCCAGAGTGACTACATAAAAAGAATCCCAATGAAATTTGGAATGACAGAGTCAAAGCCTGTGTCAACTCCAATTGATCCAGGATGAATGACAAATGATTTGCCACCAAGGACACAAACTTTCCATATCGGAAAATTGTCGGAAACTTGATGTTTCTGGAAGTCGTTACAAGACCAGACATTGGATTTGCAGTTAATGTTGCATCAAGGGTGCTGGAAAAACCAACAGAAGCACACTTTCAGCTGGTCAAACGGATTCTTCGTTACCTTAGCGGTACACAAAATGTTGGACTTTTGTATCACGGTAATGGTCAACTAGAAGTGTTTTGTGATGCTGATTTTACAGGCAATAAGGAGACACGAAAATCCACTACCGGTGTAATCTGTAGAGTTAGTGGGGGGGTGCTGCAGTAACCTGGCAAAGAAAAAAACAACAGTGCGTTGCGCACTCCACGACAGAGGCAGAATATGTCAGTGCGGCAACAGCGGCAAAAGACCTTGTGTGGTTGGTGCGTATTCTAAAAGAAATCGATGCAAGTGCGTTAATAAAATAACGGACGGTCATGTGTATTGACAATCAAAGTGCTATAAGGTTGATTAAAAATCCAGAGTATCATAAACGTACAAAGCACATTGATGTAAGATGTCACTTTGTACGTGATTTGTATGAAAAAGGGCAATTTAATATTGTATATGTTCCCAGCGAATGTCAAATTGCAGATATTATGACAAAGTCCCTGTTTAAACCAAGATTTGAATATCTGCGATGTGAACTTGGCTTAAGGCTTAGTAAGTGTACAATTTTTTTTAAACAGATTTAATATTTTTAATGGAGAGAGTTTTTCGTTTTTCTGTTCAAAAATTAAACCTGCTGTCATTTTCGTGTAACAGTGCGCGGACAATTAAATTTAATGTTTCCGAATCCGTGGATTGGTCGAGGAGGTCCTGTAGCTTGGCCTCCACGCTGCCCAGATTGCATCCCACTTGATATCTGAAGACATTAGTTTACGATCCAGGGCCAGTGTTTTCAACCCAGCTTCTCCATAAAAGCATAACTGATGCCTTCGAAGATGGGGGAAACTCCAAGAAATCCATGATGAGAAGTCTGGAGAGTTGTGGAGGAGGTCCTTTACAAAACCTCCTATAAAAAAGTCAAGGTATAGTTCCTCTCTAATTGTTATCTTTTATTGTTAAAGATTTTTTATGAATTTGAAAAAGTTACTAAAATGCACAGGCGAAGCCTACTACGTTTCGATAAGTTTCATTTTGATCATGTTTATCCTTCTACCTTATTGGTTATGTCTGAATAGACATTTTGCTAAATAACTTTTAAACGGTAGAAAATATCGAAATTCTGCAAAAGGCCAAAAACTAAAAAATTAGAATGAAGAATAATTTTTCAAAGTAAAAAAGCCTTAAGGAATCATGACCCACAAAAAAGTAACACCCTGTACATTTTTTAAAAATCTATTATAGCCATTTTGTAGAGAATGATTGCAGGACTTTGTGTACCAAATTTAGATAATTTATCTTAAGAAATTACAAAGTGCATTAAAAAGACTAAAAAAAAATCTCTCTATCTTGTAAACGAAGAATTTCCGAATCTATTTCCATAAAAATTTTTTTTTATATTTTAATGCAAGGAACCTGCTTCTAAAATATTTGAACTGAATTTTGAGTCACCCTGTATAGAAACGTCACTTATCTATAGAGATTAATAAAGAATTTAACAATACAAATTGCCAAACACTGAAATGATTAGTGGAATTGAAATGCGTAACCCTAAAAACTACGAAAACTATACGAAATATGCCAAGATATCCTTTGTTGGTTTTTTGAAGAATACATTATGGTGAAAATTAAAATTGTGGGTTTTAAATTAATACAGCAGAACCTATACCAAAAAATGGTAACGGAGCTGTCACAGCCAGATGAGAAATCGAAATGGTTGCTTATTATTGAAAAGTTTTAAAATTGCTTTAAAACGGGTATTCTAAATATTTAGATAGAAACTTATGGGCTTTATCTAGATGGTTTAAAGCATTTATAGCTACAAAAAGCTATCCAATGAGAGGTTTGAGGAGCAATATGTTGCCCCTCACGATGATATTTAACGAGAAAAGAGAACACTTCATCATCAATTTTTGGTGATAATTTTATTTTGGTTTAAGATAATTTTTAGCCACATTGAGCTAACATCATTAACCAAACTCTTGAAGCGAATGCAGTTATTGGATGATATGGCCAGCCAAATCTCTCGATCGAAATACAATAAAAAACGTCTGGTCCCTCTTAAATTGACACTAAGGCAACGCAATGGATGTTACAAACAGTGGCGGCTCTTCCATAGGGTCATTTGGTCAATGACCCCCCAAAAATATTTCCGAAAATAAATTACTCGTTTGACCGTCCCTCCTAATAGTTGTAATAAAACGCGAACCTTAGGAAAAGTTAAATACGCTACAGTATTAGCCGCGCGCGGCGCGGCGGTTCGAATGGTCTCGTTGCGTTCCTTAGGCATAATAAAATACGCTATACTAAGCTAGGCTGGGCAGTCCGAATTGCCCTGATTACCTTAAAGCTTGACGAAAGTACCCGAAGATTTCACAGCTACCGAGCGCCAGCCGAACGTGAGAGCAAATGGAATATGAAATTGCGATTTAGGTCATCAGCCGGTCTCTTCTTATAATTCGATCGATCGGTCGCAGCATCACGTTTGCATGCGGAAGTTAAATTGTTCAGAGGTCTCACGGTCGATATTCTAACTCGATATCGTTTTGGACGTTTTTAATCGATGAAAATATATATGTTTTTTGTAATATATATTTTTATGATCAATGTGTGAGTTTTTAAATATACAGGAAATAAAATGTTGGTAGTGACTAGTGCAAAAAAATAAACAACTAAAAAGTGCTTACGAACTTAATTTTGCAAAAATAATCGATTTCAAGGTGGTCTATGCAAAAAATTAAACATCTAAAGAGTGCTAACGAACTTAGTTTTGAGAAAATAACCGAATTCAAGGTAAGTGGTCGCAATTTTCCAGAACTTAGTATAGGACAAACTAGTAAAAGTATGTACGATTTAGCTAACTGGATATGTAGTTGTGAAGTCTCTAACTCATTTTACTGTTATGTTTGTTTGTTGTTTTCTAAGGACTCGTCGGACTCATTATGGTGCAAAACCGGTGTTAAAGACTTAAAACACTTAAATGAAAAAATAAAAAACATGGGTTTTCTGCAGATCACATGAAATGTTCGGTGAACTATGCTACGGGAGGAAGTGTTGATATTCGCACTCGGCTAGACACAGCTTATAGAAAATCCCTTAGAGATTTTAATGAAAATGTATCCAAAAATCGTTATATTTTAAACAAAGTTATAGATTGTGTGTAAAAATCCAGGGGTTTTTCGAGGGCTTATAAACTTTATTGAGGAGTTGGACCAAGATAGACTATCCACTTTAGCAATGTTAAGTACCGAGAAATTGTTTATTAAAGGAATGTGCGTGCAATTTTAACGAACGTGTCACTCAGCATTTCTCCAATTCTAAAGAACGAAGAGTAGACTTCAAGAGAATTTAAAGACAGGATTTTCATTTTTATTTTAAGTATGCCTATTTTTAAATTTGTTATTGACCTCTCAATATAATTCACCACGAGCCGCCACTGGTTACAAAACTACAGATCAATTGACCGAAGCAAACGAGGCCGAATGGAATCGAATTTCCCAATAATCTATAAATACCCTTATTGATTGAACATTTTACAATATACCTATCAATTGCACGGTAATATAGTTGATCATAGTGCGATATCTTAGTTAATAGCTTTCATTAGTACGGTCAATGTAAGTGAAACTTGGTTTTTATCAGAATAATTTCATTAGTTAACACCTGCTCAACAAAACTTAGTAATAAATGTTAGGTGCTTAATATAACACGCCATTTAAACAAATAGTGCGTTTTATATACGAAAGCAATTTGTCTTGAATGACAAATTTGCACATTAAGTGTTAACTGGATTGTAATTTTTAATTGGTATACGTTTTAAAAAGTGAAGTGATACACGAACAGTAATCACGAAAACTTTCGATGTTTTAAATTCTCTTTCACCAATTAAATTGAGTGTCAATGGAACCGACTTCAAAAAAATGAACTAAAAAATAAAAAATAATATTATGTTTCATCTGATAAATTTTCGGTTGCCAAACTTATTCTGAATTACCTAATATTAAAAATATATTTATGTACTTTTAAGTGTTTTATTGTCTAATACCACGAGTGCCATCTCTTACTGTCTTTATTATTTTGGCGCCGACCTCACAGAGTTAAATTTTCCAGATGAATTAAAATAATATTTTTCACTCATTAATAGATTTTTTTAAGGTCGATCTTATGTTTTGTATGCAAGTTGACGAAATAGTCACTGTGTTCACAGCATATCATGAAACATATAATAACATGTCTTATACAATTCACAATGGTAACATACATCTTTTCCTTCCTGACAGAATGGTGAACGCTTTAGCGAACGCATATATTGTTCAATGCAACATTGAATAAAAAAGTTCAAAATGGCTTCATCTCGCCATTTTTAACACTTTTTCAATATGCTTGCTATGGGACCACTGCTGTAGCATCCTGAATTTTTCCAGAAAATTTGATGCAAATTGGTTATACCATTGCGGAGAAATTGATGTATAAATAAGTCAATATCTCTGGTAAAAACACATTGTTCGATTTAGAAATAAAATATCAGATGCTTGCTTTATTTGATATGGAGTGCCTCAGGGTTCTGTAATAGGCCAAAGTTTAATATTTATTCCTTAAACTTTGACTAGACCCTCTTCCTTCCCTACGTTAATGACCTAACTGCTCTTGACATTCAAGAACTGCTAATGAAACCATTGTTTTATGGTCCCATAATAAAAGTCTGGATTCACTAATTAGCATTGTATCTAGGGATGTTAAGATAATTTGTGAATGATGTGTTTCAAAGCGTATTTGTCTTAATGTCAGGAAGACTAGTGTGCGTAGTTTTAAGTTTAACTGTGATTATGTACATTTAGATGACAGTGATATCCAAAGCAAGCAATATAACAAGTTTCTGGGTTTATTAATGGGCAAAAACCTTAAATGTGAGGAACATGTAAGGGCGTTGAATGTGAGGCTGGCCCGGGGATGTTACACAGTTAGGATTGCCTGTAGCAGGTTGGACAAAATAGATGCCAAATTGGTGTATTTCTCATTAATTGTAAGCCATCTTAGATATGGAGTATTATTTTGGAGTTTTTGAGGCCAATATCTTTTTGTTTCCACCTTTGTATTGCAAAAATGGGCAGTAAGGTATACTGCATGAGAGAATCATGCAGGCCTTTGTTCGTACAACAGGGGAGATTTATACTAACCTGTTTGTTTATATTGGAAATAGAAGCTCCTGACTATAAGAATATATATATCTTGAAAAATACATATAACACACTGCATGGTAACCATTTACCATTGTCCATTCCTAAAAGTAGTCTCACCAAGGACTTTTTAAAATATGAAAGCATTAAGATTCTTAACCACCTTCCAACCGAGGTAAAATATGTAGGATCACAGATAAAATTTAAAAAGTCTGTATCGTCTTTACTGAAAAGAAAGGCTTACTACAATTTAGAAGAATTTTATAATGATAACTTTAACTTACAACCTTATCGTCACATTATTTGGTGATCCTATAATCTTTTATTCTTAATTTTTAGTATATTGATGTTTTTTCTTTTATTATGTAATGTTATATTAAGAATACTATGTATTTATGATAATAAAGCATGTTTCAAATTTGAATTTGACTTATAGCTCATTTTAATTGTCTCCAAAAATCCTATTCAATGAATTGCATATCGCGATTTGTGATAAGGTAAACGAAGTTCAAAATGAATTCTCGGGGCCATTTTTGAAGAATTATTAATATTACTTTTTTTACTCTTTTAAAGACGATACAAATAAATAACACATTATCTTTTTAACTTTGAATACTTTAATTAATTTTAAATAACACTTTTCAAAATGTAAAATAAATATATTTTTTTTAGAATTGCCTAATACCTGATAAATAATGAAAAGGGGCAACTATAACGTGTTATTTATTTTTGCCTTCCTGGAAAGAACAAATGCCATACTAATTTTTATGTTTTATTTACAGTATTTTGAAGAAAATCGAAACATTATTAATTTATAAAAGCCGTCTCAAAAAACGCCATTTTGAACACCATCTAAACGACTTCATATTTGTTACCTATGCAGTTCATAGAACACTAAAAAAAATCATGATTCTACACTAAATAAGCTTCTGAAATTCGAAAAACCCTTTCAAATTGATTGATATTAGATAAATCTTTTGTTGTTTTTTTTTGACGTGCAATTTTATCGTTTCTTTTCCTTATTTTCCAGTATTGAAGCAGCTTGGTTACGCCAATGAAAATAACAATATGCCGTCTTTCGTATTATATTAGTGCTTTTGTTTAATCTGTTTTCCGGGAGTTACTGCCAAAAGAACTTAATATCAAACAAAATAAATGAATGCTCTAATGTTACTTAATGCGGAATAATATACCTCCAGCCATTATGAAGGTTACGGGACAATGGTTCTTAAAGTCATCCTTCAAGTTTTTGCAGACATATTCTGTTACAAAAAGCAAATTCGAACCATATAATTATTTTGTTGAACACATGCCAGGAAGATTGATGTCCAGCTGAGTTATTTCAATTCTTAGAAAGTGTTAGCAGTTTGAAACATTTTGGTGAGCAATGTCAGAATGATTCTACGAAAAAAAATGTATAGCTATTCATATATATATATATATATATATATATATATATATATATATATATATATATATATATATATATATATATATATATATATATATATATATATATTATATAACAACTGATCATAAATTAGGTGATTAAATTTGTTTAGTATACAGGTTGTTAAGTTAAAGCTCCACTTATATGAACATGTCAAAATTTTCCTAGAAAGGCTGTATATTGCAATCAGATGAAAATATCAAAAATCCCTAGAAAACGTTTTTTTTTAATTCTGTCAAAGGACATTTTGGTCAAAAAAAATAATAATAAAGTGTTTTTAGGCGTTAACGAACTTTTGCAAAAATGTAGGGGTTTTATTTAACGCCCTGTATGTACTATTTGTTATGCGCATATGCAGTCATGCAAATAGAAGTACATACCCCACAAATCGGCCAAACGAACACCAAAAACCGCATATCTATATTACGTTTCGCAGTTGAAATATCCACCTTTAATCTTTGATGAAAAAAAATTGATGCACTTTTAATGGCCATGATGATAAACAATGTCCATCGCCTTTCCTTAGAATATGATAGAATATTATTTTATTTGTTCCACTACAATAATTACAGTACAAAATTTTTGTAAAAAGGTATAGAACAAATTTAATTTAAAGATAATCTAAGTATAAATCTTAAATCAAATCTTATAGTCTATCTATCACAAATTTAGAGCCACATACAAAATTGACACTATGTTAAAAATGTATGCTACATTCAAGATACTCTTTCATACTGTAGAATGGATTTCCCTTTAAAAATTATTTTATTTTATTCAGAAAATATTTCTCTGGGAGGCATCTTAGTTCATTTGGTTAGAAAGTTATATTTAAAAATGTTTGTATACGTGTATATTTCCTTTTATCTAACAGCATATCGTTTTTTTCTTGTGTTATATGTATGTGTTTTGCTAATAAACGCATCTTTTGTAAACAAATCTGATTGATTCACAAACATACAATTTACAACAGTGAAAGGATTAATCCGTTTAAATACGGGTTTCAAGGGGTTTTATTTTCAACATAGCTCTTAGGCATCTTTTTGGCAGAATCAGCACTCTCATAGCATCCACAGAGTTTCCCCAAAATATGATACCATACCTACCCTATCCTCGACATAATATATCCGTGATACACCAGCATTGTGGCATCAAAACCAACCTTATTCACCAGAACTCTGACTGCACAGCAACATCCCGAGCTCCTACTCAACAAATTCTCAATATGGCTTTTCCAATCCAATATTTGATCGATTGACATACCCAAAAATAATATCATGTTGGCGGTTAGAAACGATGTACCATTTTCTATGTCATATACAGCATGTTGGGCAGTCTATACTGAGTATTTAAAAATTTGTTTCTTTTCGACATTCATTAATTCATTACTAGGTTGTTGCTAGTAAACCATTCCTGAAGTATATTAAGCGAGCTTCTTAGGCTTCGCCCGACATCATCCTCAGCAGACTCACTTATCGTCAGAGAAGTCTGATCCGCGTACATAACTACTTGATCCCTTTTTAATGAAGGCAGCTCATTTGTGTATAAAATATACAGCAGGGAAATATATGGACCTTAGACCTGAAACTATACAATGAGGGCATGAAGTCTGGAAACCTTGAGATATGTCAAAAACTATACAAGTTGGGTAAAAAAGTTTCATATAAAAGTTGTATAGTTCATTACGATTAATGATTCAAAAATGTCTTGAAATATACAGGGTGTTTTAAAATCAAGTTACACGCCAAAAATTCAGAATCTCTAATGGAACACACTATATATTATTTCATTTTAAGAATCTACATGACATTCTGATCATATTTTATAAAGCATACCCTATCCCTAAAGTCAACTGTTTTTGAGATAAAAAAATGAGAAAATGGAAATTTGGCTTTAAACAAAATTAACTCATTTCTCTATGCGTAGTGAAACCTGGTGGATTATTTTAGAACTCCCATAGAAACTGTCATGTACTGACAATAAACTATGTCAATTTTTAACATATTGTTGGAGAGTTACTTTTTTCCTGATAATGCTTTCAGAAGGAGAAAGAATAGAGATTCTTATGATGTTTGGATGGGGAGATCGCCAAAGAAATCTTGACGAAGTATGTGAACTTTTTAATAATACGCATCCCGAGCGAGGACAAGCAATTGCAAAATCTACAGTTAGCAAAATTATTAAAAAATTTCGTGATCATGGTTGTGTAAAAGATCTTCCCAGGACAGGTAGGCCAAAACTACATGATGATATGAAATTGAATGTTTTACTCAGTTATAACGAAAATTCATATTTACCTACAACTCAAGTAGCATTAGATTTAAACCTTAGTCAATCATCGGTAAAAAATATTCTGCACACGGCAAAGTATCATCCCTACAAAATAAGATTAATCCATGAATTAAATGAAGAGGACTTTGACCGCCGAGTTGAGTTTTGCGAAAGTATGCAAGAGCGGTGCAACCTGGATCCATTCTTTTGTAGAAATATTTTATTTTCCGATGAAGCCACCTTTTTTCTTAATGGTACTGTCAACCGACAAAACTGTAGATATTGGCTTACAGAGAATCCCCATTGGGCTCAAGTGGCTCATACGCAATATCCCGAGAAAATCAATGTTTGGGCTGGAATATTTCAAGATAGAATTATAGGTCCCTACTTTTTCGACGTAAATTTAACCGGCGAAATTTATATTCTCGAGTTGATTCCTGCCTTAGCTCAATTGTATCCAGGTAATGAGCCCGATATGCCTACTGCAGCAATGTAGTTCCAACAAGATGGAGCACCACCTCACTACGCGCTACCTGTTCGATGAAAATCCGACAAATCCCACCTACTTTCATTCGAAATCTACAACAAGAGTTCATCAATCGATTAGGATATTGTCAGGAAGTGAACGGACAACAGTTCCAGCATTTATTACGTTAAAACGCATCATTTAGAATTTTAGACTATCGTTGTTCATCGTTATTAAAAAAATTTTGTAAAACAGTTTTCTCATTTTTTATCTCAAAAACAGTTGACTTTAGGGGTAGGGTATGCTTAATAAAATATGATCAGAATTTCATGTAGATTCTTAAAATGAAATAATATACAGGGTGTTCCATTAGAGATTCTGAAGTTTTGGCGTGTAATTTGATTTTAAAACACCCTGTATATTTCAAAACATTTTTGAATCATAAATCGTAAGGAACTATACAACTTCTATATGAAACTTTTTTACCCAACTTGTATAGTTTTTGACATATCTCAAGGTTTCCAGACTTTGTATAACAATTTCTTGTATATTCTTTTTACTGGTATTGGAGAACTATGTAAACTTACTAGGACTAAGTATACAAAGTAAGCGAAAAGTTGTGTTTTTTTTAATGAAGTATATGATATATAACAGTATTAGATTTGATATCTTTGTATTTAAAGAATCCCCGAATGATTTGACATAAACCCTGCCATAATAGGCAACGTGTTAGAAAGGTAGTGATGGAAAATTTTACTATACAGGGTGTTTTTTAACCTTCATAAGACCAACTGGGGTTTATTTTAACCTGCAGCTCAATAACTTTTCCGAAAATTATAGTCTGCGGATTTTTTAAACATTTTTAGGTAAAATTTCATTTGACCGTGTATCTACCAAACATTTGTTAGTTTGGGGTCTACGTGTACCCCAGTTGGCTTTTCTAAGATAGCCATATTTTCATATATACATACTACCTATTGGGGTGCACGAAGATGCCAGAGAAGAATAAAAATACATATTTTTTATTTTTTAACGGAAAAACACAAAGGTGTTTCTAATTCATTATCTAAAAAATTATTCGAACCGACCTTACCAAAAATTGTCCTCGATTATTCTGGAATAACCCTAAATACCTGGCGGAAATAATTGAAAATTTTGGCAACACTGCAGCAAGCAGGCTCTCCGAAATCCAAACAAACTTACAGACGAGGCTCCACAAAAACGACTTGCCAGAATTTGAGAATAGTGTCATTACAGTGATGCAAGAGACATAGAAATTGAGGACGTGTTATCGGTTAGCAGCAATGTTCACGATGTAATTTGTGTTGACGAGGATGCCGAAAGCAATGTTGCTGATATTCAAGAAGAAGTTTTAGCCCCTTTTTAAGATTTCCCGCTATATACTAGCAAAGATAGAACAACTTGTGCTAAAACTCCGTTATCTAAAACAAAAGGACGACTAGCGACGTAGGGTGCGTGATATAGTAAAACAAACTCCAGGTCTAACCAGTTATAGTACAGAATTTTCGAAAATGAAACGAGTGTTTTCTCTATTCCGCTGACTAGATATTCTTGGTGTTACTGTGACTGATACTAACCGAGAAGCTCAAGCAGAATAGTGAGTAGCAGGTTTAAGAAACCAAGAAGTTAGAAAATAAAATGAGGCGTCGCGACCTAGAAATACTAACATCCAGTATATTTTCTTAAATGTAATATATAGCCATTTCATACACAGTACTTACGATATAGAGTGTGTCAAATTTGAAAAGATTTATCTCTAGAAAAAAAACTAAAAAAAATTTAAATTTTGACACACTGTATCTCAAAAACAAAGGCCTTATGTCCATATGTTTGCAAATTAATTTACATCCAAAACTATGAAGGGTGATTTAACACATAAGAAAAGATAAAAAAGTTCTATAAACAAGGGGTGTGCAAATGTTGCTTTCGAGATACATATTGTTAAAATGTTAGTATTTATTGTCTTTTAATGCCCCTCGTATATAGAGACATTTAAATTACATTCCGTGATTCTTTTAAGTCAATAATAAATTTTTTTCAGATATTTTGTACTGTTTGGAAGAAAAATGGCCGTTCATGTCGGCATTGACATTCATATTGCATGTGGGTAGGAAAATGAGAAAAGAAAACTGTTTATTTTGCTAAACAGATAGCTTCTAAAGAATGCAAAATATAGAAAGATTGAAATTATGCACGACTTACTGGACGCACTGTATATAAAAACTTCATGAAAAACTCGTTTTCAACTTGAAAAATATCTCGTTTTTGTCACATATAACTTACAACTTTCCTTTCTCAATGTAGTTTTTTCGAATATCAATTTCGAATGAGCAAACAATACATAGTTTAAGTTTAAATTGCAGAGAAATTGCAGTCATTTGAGCAGACCTGCTATTCAAACTGGTAATGCTTAGGTATGCGATTTTCAAGTAATTTTTAATTTATTCCTTGAAGCGATTTATTTATGGTGTGTACCGTTTTACTGCACCATTGTTTACTAATTTTGCACCTACTTCTAAGAGATCACAAGCAGGAAGCGGTGCGATTAGGATTAAGAGAATCTAGTGCTTACGTTTAGAATTAGAAATATTACTAGGTGATTCAGATATTTTTATGTATGAAAGTATATTATGAGTTTTTTTAACTATGAAATATTTGATCAACCCGTAAAATTTATGGTTCGAGCGGGGATCGAACCCGCACCTCTCGATTTCTGGCTCATCTAACTAATTGCCCTATCGTACTACTGATAAGCAATTCATTAGAACTTGTACCGGGCGTTCTGTTTTGATTTTTAATATATATCATAAAAAAACAAAAGCCTCTCTTTTATTTTTTTAAATAGAACACTTCTATATTATATATGTATTTAATAGAATACGTTGTTTCGATTACAATGATATAACACACTTAATAGTTTAAGCTACTCGTTTTTGACATTTTGGCAAAAGTATGAAATCTTTATATAATCTCGAAGAGTGCCGTGACTAACTATTAAAAACAATCATATATTTGACATATTGCTAAGCAACGTTGGTTGTTGAGTTATTTTGACAGTTATTATTATGATGGTATTTCGCAAATTTACCATCCGTGAAAGAAGTGATATGTTTCAAATATAGTTTCTGAATAATCGTCAGTATATTAGACTTTATCCAGAGCGCCGAGCTCCTACAATAATATTTGGAAGGCTGTCAAAGAAATTTGAACAAAATGGTAACGTGTTAAATGTTAAGAAAGTATGTCGGATTTATGGTGTTATGGTGAAATAAGATAAACATATTACGATCCTTTGAAGCACATTTAGTTTCTGCTATTACCACAGTATATCAAGAGACAGGTATTTCTCACGGTTCAATCCACTCAGTTTTGAATTTTGAAATATAAAAACTAAGTGAAGAACAATGCCAAAAGAAGATGCAGTTTTCTTTAGAATTTTTAACTAAATGTAATGAGAACATTAATTTTTTAAAAAATATTTTATAGACCGATGAACTACAAGAAAGGGTTGTAATAGACAAAATTCGCAATATTGGTCTATGCATAATCCTAGACAGAGAAAAAAACCCAAGGGTACCAGTCAGTTAATGTTTGGAGTGGTATTATAGATAGATATATTTTGGCTCCGATATTTAGAACAAACGTTAACCGGAGAACCGGATATTATTATTTTCTTCTCTTAGAGCACCATATAAAGAGGATCTACCCGTAACGTAAAAGCGCAAATCATACGGTAGGAAGCCTTCTCATATAAAAAAAATAAATGTTTTAGCAGACATATGACACTATTATTGGTCCTTTGTTCATACCTGAAATTTTAAATACTGAAATGTGTGTGGAAATGCTAGACAAATTAATAGAGCCAACCATAAGGTGGAAAATCAAAGGTATGTTTGCATAATTCTTGCACAAATTGTGAACATTTTAAGCTCAAAATTGTGTAATATATTAGAAAATACTTCTCTCTGGATAATATTGTACATTTTTTATGCACAAAATGTGTATGTTTTCTAAACATTTTTCAATAACTATGAATGAATATGTAAAATAAGGAAGCCAAACCACAATCAACTACAGAACCTTTAGTCAAAAATTATATCAAATAAAAAACAATTTTTAATAAAAAAATGGTTTTATACATCGTAGCAACTCCAACTGGATGTAGATAAACTTCTCTATCCCTATTGAAATCTCGATGTTACGTAAGTAAAATAAAAAAAATCGGTGTAAAAGTATATGGTTTTTAACTAGTGAACATAGTACTAATCGAAAACACAATGTTTTGTGAAATTAGTTAAGTTTTTTTATTTTAAAACATAACGGGGTACTACAATTGCCATATTCTAAATTACACAAGAGCCAAACATAATTTGCGTTTTGTAAAAATAAAGCGAATTAGAGGATGAGGCATATTTAATATAAATTCAAATTCTTTCACATTTTAATGTGTTACTCGGGAACTCATTATGTTTTAAAAAGTGTTAAGTATCTTAAACTGATATATCTTCTTTGTTTTTATGTAAGATTTTATGAAATATTTTTATATTAAATTAAACCTAAAAAGGAACACGTTTATTCAGTTTATTGTCTATAGGTTCAGAGTTATTATACCCTCTCAGAAATAGTTGTATTTATATATTACGTCAGTAATTATAAGTACGTACCTGTGTATAGCTTAGTCCTATTTGCCTTAAGTCGCAACACTTCTCCCCAAGAAAGTTTTTTTTTGATAAACCTGCAGTCTATAAACCAAACAACCGTTTATGTATGTTGCCTGTCGTTTCTATTGAATTATATTTCCGAATGTTACCACCATAGCGTCACAATCGAATCATGGCCTGGATGCGGATTCAGGGTCGTGCAGTCCATGGAAGCAAGGGAAACAGTGCTGCCCCCAAAAAAAAATTACAAAACATCTAGAATTTAATTTTTGAAATAGGAAACCATTAATTTGGTTTATATTAAAAATGCTAAAATATTATCTTAATTATCAAGCCCATAATAAATGCGACCTTGACTCCGATCCAGCCACAATAGAATATCGATAGAACCTACGCGGGCCGCTAGCTTCTCTGCAACCAAATCCTGTATGCTTGATTTCCTGTGAATCGAGCCAGAGGTTATTGAATTTTCCACCGGCTGTTTGCAATTTTTGTATTTCAGTCGCGTGCTTTAAGTGGTGGCAGAAGATATCGTTGGAGTAGGTTCTTTGTTTGAACGGTGATCCATGTGTTGTGTGATACGTACATCGCGTCGTGCATGGTGCGATATGGAAGACAATAATATGGACGTGGATATGCAAATACGGTCAACTTCGGCTGTCAGTAATAACGTTGAAAATATTGGAGAATTTAGTAAGAAGAGTGTGTGTGAATGTGTGTCTTAATAATAAAGGGATTTTCTACATTAAACTTCGCTGATAAGCTGCAAATAATTTCCAAAGGAAGGGTAAAACAGCCTATGAAAAATTTAACCAGAAAAATGAAAAACTGTATAAGACATTTTTATCCGGAAAAACAATACGAACAATTTAAATGGCTAACAGGGTGTGAAAATATAAGTAAATTATTTTGTTGGCCATGTTTAATTTTTGAAAATGAAAAAGGTCTCCGATTTAAACAATTTCCATAAAGCTGTAAAAAGACACATTATATCCAAAGCGCATTTACAGGCCGTCATAAAAGAAAAAGTCTTCGGCAAAACCAGAATTGAACACGCCCTTAATAAACAGTTGGAAATTAGTCACCGCCAACACAATGAACTAGTCGATAAAAATAGGAAAATATTAAGAAGACTTATCGATGTGACGAAACAAGATTTTCTTCAAATAGAGGAAATTTTCAAGATTTACTTAGTTTAATGGCTAAATATGATGATTACTTAAAAAATAATTTAGAGCAATCTAGCGTTTTTCGCGGGACGTAGAATCGAATCCAGAGTGATTTAATTTCCGCTGTTGCAACCATTATTCTAAAAAGAATTAAGCAGGAGATTGGCGAGGCGCGGTTCATTGCTATTGTTCTGGACGATACACTGATATCACTAATTTTAGCCAATTACCTATAGCAATACGCTACGTTAAAACAGACGGAAGTATTCAAGAGCGATTCTTAGGTTTTAAGAATGTGTCCGAAAATCGTACAGCAGATGCATTATATACCGTAGTTCATAACGTTACTAAAGAAATTAATGGAGAGAAAAAATTAGTTGCTCAAAGCTATGATGAAGCTACAGTGATGGCAGGACAATTAGGGGGTCTGCAAGCTAAAGTTCGAGAAACTTTCCCAAGTGCTGTGTTTGTCCATTGTTTTGCTCATAAATTAAATTTAGTTTTATCCCAGTCCATCAATCACATTAAAGAGTGTAAAGTATTTTTCGTTACTTTAAGTGGCATGGCTGTTTTTTTTTCCAAGTCAACAAAACGTACACAAGCTTTAGAGTCCATTGTCCACAAACGATTGCCTAAAGTAGCTCCTGCTAGGTGGAACTATAATGGAAGACTTGTGTTAACAGTATCTGAAAATCGTGAATCACTGATTGAACTATTTGAGAATATAATAGAAAATATTGAAACATGGGTGTTAGAAGCAATGAATAGTTCCAGGGGGTTTTTGACTGTTTGAAACGAGATTTTAATTTTAATTATTTTTTGAACCTACTTTCAGAAATATTTCCATTCTCGGACAATGTTTTTAATCTATTACAAACTAAAACAAATGATATTGCTTTTTGCCTAGAAAAGTGGATGATTTAAGTCCATGTTAAGCCAAAAAAGAGATGACTTTGACCTATTTTGGGAAAAAACGATGACGTTAAATGTAGAGCCACAAGCCAAGCGTCTCCGAACAGACAAGGTGGGAGATGTTCAAACATCATACAGATACCTCTTATGAAATAATCGATCAAATTCAGCAACAAATAAACTATAGATTTAAAGGTTTAAATGATTTTAAATACCTCGAGCTCTGCAATTTTGATGCATTTGAAGGAAAAACTTTTCCAGAAGATGCGTTTAAATCTCTTCTTCTTCATTATGGCCAATTCTTCGACCGAGTGTTACTGAGATCTGAACTAAAAGTGATTTACGAAACTGATGACATTAGCGCAAAAAATAACGCTAAGGAACTAATGCACTTTTTAAAAGACAAGGAGCTGGAAGATGCCTGAATTGTGTGAATTAGTATTGACAATACCTGCCACAAGTTCATCAGTAGAACGCAAGTTTTCAACACTTAAACGTATAAAAAATTTCGTGAGAAATTGAACGGGGCAGGTGAGACTTTCGCATACATCGCTGTTGTCCATTGAAAATAAACTTCTCCAAAATATGTCGGAGAATCGACGTTTTTATGATGACGTCATTGACGGATTTGCAAAAAATGATCAAAGAATTGAATTACATTACAAATAGGTAAGTTTCTAAAAATTGCCTCCCTTTCTTAACATTTCACCGCACGCTCCAGGTGGGATTAGATAAAATATAAATATAATTGTTAAGAAAAAATAAATAATTTTGTTCTAAGGATTTTAACACGTGACGCTATTGGTACTTTTACACAAGTTTTATTCTTAAAATCTGAACAATGTTGTAGCTTAGTAAGGCACGGCCAATATTAGCATTGCTTTGTGGATAAAATATGTACAATTTTGGTTAAAAAACTGTACACAAATGAAGGCATCTATTTTGAATACATGTATATATTTTCTGCACAATTGTATAACATTAACAGTGAGAGAGAGGTTGGATAATCATTATTAGGAGCAGTGGATTGGTAGGGGCGGACCCATTGAATGGCCACCTAGGTCAACAAATCTAATACCGCTCGATTTCTTTCTATATCAAAACCTAACCAGACTCAGTTGAGCAACTCCAACAAAGAATGTAGGGCTATTTCCACACGTCCGGGAACAGTTGAATATCGGCTGTAGTTGCTTACAAAACAATGAAAAGGCTCAAAACGAAACATCATACTACATGTCAAAAAAATCTCAAAAATCAATCATTACACCGATTGGACTGAATCAGTCTCTAAAGCGAAAATAGTGTCTAGTATTTACTTTTCTTACCGGAGATCAAACGTCTGGATGGTATAGGGCCGAACGTGAAATAATTATTATTAAATATAGGACACAGTGTATATAATATTCAATAATGTCGAACTACATTTTGATTTTATGTCTATAGGCAAACCTAGCTTAATACACAATAAGTTTAGCCTGAAGATGTTTACAAACCACGGATATATAATATCAGTTTCACATTTCTTAAGGGTGTAACCGGAAGTGGCGCCATCTCTAAATATTTAAATGAAAATCGGCAAATTGTTATAAAATAGCTTTTTTTTTAAGAAAATAGATTTAAGTTTTGTTAATGTTTGGACACATTTATTTTAATAACCAAAATAGCTACAATATCTTTCTGTTACATATGTTGGCAAAAACCTCGGTAAAAACTAAATTGCTTTAGTAATTATTTTAAATATTTTTGATAGTCTTATAATATAATTCCTCTACGAGAATAAAGTAAGTAATAACTTAATTAATTTAATTAGATCTTATTTGACCACTAAAAAACAATATGTCGAAGTCAAGGGTCTGATGTTTATACTGGTGGATTTGGAGTTCCCCAAGGTTCCAATTTGGGACCACTGTTGTTTTTACCGTGTTATTGGTAGTTCAGAAGGCTTACTTTTTACTGATGATTTTAAAATGTATATAGAAATAGCCTCTATTCAAATTTGTGTTAGTTAGCAAACAGATTTAAATAATGTTGTGGACTGGTTTATTGAAAATTCATTTGACTTTAATAATAAAAAGTGTTCTTCTATGTCTCTTACACTTAATAAAATGTTATTTGAATATACTTGTAATATTAACGGTACATCACTTGAGGGCTCCATAATTGAGAAAGACCTGGGTGTTATAGTTGACTGCATCTGGCTTTTGCAGATCACATTGTTAATACGGTGAATGAAGCACTACAACGATGGGCTTCATTAACAGGTCCACTAAAGACTTTAATGTTGAGTGTTGTCTGAAATTATTTGACAGTTTCGTGTTGCCAAGGTTGAAGTATTATGGAAGCATAATATGGGCTTCACAATATTATGTTTTTATAGGAATTTGCATTAAATGCAAATTCCCATCATCATCCAGCACAAAAGCAATCAGTTATTAATTCATTGGTTTACAGAGCCCTCCCGATTTGTGACCAACATTCTTCAGTCTTCATCATACGTGGAAACCAATCAATACACCGAGTCAAGCTCCGGTAAACACAGGTCGTCTATAAATAGCCGGCCTGGGTCACTCCAAGCTCATTCAGTCTTCCGATCTCGTGAAGGAAAGATCCCTGAAGATGCCTCGTGCAATCAAAGGCACAACGTCGGAAAGTGATTCCATTTTGACACGGTCTAATTCCAAGAACCATGATTTCTTAATTGACCACAGCCGTGAAAGCTTTCGTTCTATGTCATCTTAAATCAATAACTGTCAAGTTAGACCTGGTCTAAATTTAAACGTCTCTAGTGATTACGGGTATATGAGTAGTATGGGTTTAGTGGAGGCAGGTATACTCTCTATATATATATATATATATATATATATATATATATATTTGTATATTTGTTGCACAAAGAAAATCTTCTTTAAGTGTGTTTCGTTAGATACTTCAGTCGACACTGTCAATGGTATACACTCGTAGTATACGTACCTGTTCAGTTCCTAGTAAAACTATAATTATTATTCTGTAGCCCAAAGCAATAACTGCTTGCAATATTTGATACTAAACTAATTGAAAGTTCATGAAAGAATATAAAAGCTTTTTAAGTTTTTGCAGCATTATTTAAAAGACCGGTAAATTGTGTTTACACACACATATAACAAATTTTATATCCATATAGTTATTTTGTAATAAATTATATATGTATATATATATATATATATATATATATATATATATATATATATATATATATATATATATATATATATATATATATATATATATATATATATATATATATATATATATATATATATATATATATATATATATACAAAATGTTTTTTTTTGAAAAATGTTTTTTTTCTCCCTTATTTCTCAAGAAATTCAATATATCCAATCGATGTATTTTAGTTCGGAGAATTCGAAAATCTTAACAAAAAAACAACTGAATGAGAAACAAAAGACTTACGCCAAGGATGTTGCGTTTTTTAAACGGAACGCCCTATATATTATTATATTTTTAAATTCTATGGCCAATTGTAAGTGTTTTTTAATAAGGGTACTATTATCTTCAACCGATTTTGATTTATTGATGTTTAAAAATTGACATTTTTGCTTGTTTGAGCACCTGAACGGTTGGACCTAGAGTAAAATAACTTTCACATTTCTATCTTAGTTCTTGATAAGCTGTCTTACGATGCTAGTCAAACAAGAAATTATTTTACCTATTTAATTGAATATATTTGAATTTCGGGCAAAATTTGAGGTAAATTGGATTAGCAATACTTTAATAATATCTTTTTAACATTTTATTAGGTTACCATTTTGTTCCGTCATATTGGATTTTCACAAAAATATTACGTCATCCCCATATGACTCTTAATTTTTGACCAAAATTTGAAGTCAATCAGATAAGTAGCTTTTAGCTATGGCGCAAACAGACACACAGACAGAGATGTTGAGATTTTCAACATCCCTAAAACGTGAAGATCTGCAAAAATCTCGGAGTCTGATTTCTATGCGATTACAATACTTTCCTGTTACAAGGAAAGTAAAACGAAACCGCAAAATAATTATATCACCTGCTTTCTGATTTTAATCTCCAAGTCCGAATTTCTCACTACGCGCCTGACAGATACTTAAAATTGGCAAAAACACATTAAATTGCTTGCTACAAACATATATTAAATTAAAGAGAGACGAGCCGCCGCTGGTTCAGTCTATAGTGAGAGCCAACAGGGTTGCCATTTTTGGGACCGTCGACGTAAAGAAAGATATGTTTTCTCTCACACCCATGGCACGCGAAAAACAATAATATATCCCACCTTCGAAACTATTAATGAATGAAATAGTGAGTCTATCCTTTGTTTTATAGTCCAAGGTCTACACCATCTACGAAGAGCAACGTGTACCTACATTAGAAACTCTGAAGCAACATTATAGCGAATTTTACTGAAGTCGGTATTCCATGAAGTTTGTACTTGATCCTTTAATAAAGACTGAATAAAAATTGTTTTAAAATGTGGAACAACCAACCGAATTAGCCAATATATATTTTTTTCTTTTTAATAAAATAAATTTATTCCAACAAAAGTATTGTTAAACCATAATAAATAGTCTGCCTCACCAAACACCAGTTACGAAATCATTTTACGGTCTTCTATTGAACAACCCATTTACGCTACCCAATAATTTAGCGCCGGATTTGGTCACACCTTTAATGTTTATATTACCACTCGTATACCGCCCATAGAAGTGCTTTTGGTGTCGTAAATAAGGGACTTTGTCCGAGAGTAGAATAGTTAGCGTTCGCTTATATTAACACCTTGTTTCATTGTATATTTTGTTATGTTTACTGCCCACAAGGAAGAATAAAATATATCCCAATTTGGAATGCGTTGTCTTGTCCGTCGTTAATTTCACTTTTAAATGTTACGGCTTGCAGCAATAGCTAGTTTTATTTGTTTTGTTTAGTTGGCTTAACGGTCATTAATTTCACTTTTACATGTTAAAGAAATACATATTTTTGTTACAAAAAAAGAGGTTTTAGCAAACATAATAAGCTTCGAACATTGAACTAGATAAAATTAGGAACAAACAAATTTGCTTGTATCCAACTAAGAGTGAGGGTGAAGAGGATATATACTATCTGGGTTACAACATTGTCGGGAGAGAAAAACTGTTCATATCCTTTCTAAATATTAAAAAAATTTAAAAACATATTGTTTACTTAGCAGAAGAAAAGTCGTAATTTCTAAATAAATTGTATATCATTTTATGAAAAAAACTTTTATTTTAATATAGATTTCCAATTTAATTTTTCCATTGTAAACAAACGTAACTATGAGTTACCATAATTTTTGTAATGAAACGGCAACGTCGCAATTAGTCGCTACTTATATCACCACAACAACCACTGTATCACCATGGCAATCACTAGATTAACGAATCAGATTGCCGACCTACCTATTCCCACCCAAGCATCGTAATAATCTGACGTTGCCGTGTTGACAGAAATCATAAAATATTTCCATTTATAACAGGGGGTAGAGAAAATTCTGTAAAAAAATAGCAACAACAAAATACAATATCAGAGAATGGAATAACAGGGATAGAAATATTACGTACAAAACCGCTAGAAAATGGTAATCACTTCCTGACTGTTTTGCCCGTAAACATTCTATCTCCGATCTGCTAAATAATAAGATATTACGTGGCAACATAGCAATACATTTCCAAAGCAATAACCCAAGCAGTGTTGCCAGGTTATTACAATTGTAACAGATCTGTTACCTTTTGGAGAGATTTATTAATTTTTTACCTTCTGATCAAATCTATTACCTTTTTACTTAAGGCTCGAAATTAAAAAAATTACAAAAATCTTAATGAGCAAAAAAAATTATTTATGTAGGAGAATGGCTAAATGACTAAATCACCGTATATGGAATAAAGCAAGCTTTTTTTTTGCTTGTTAAGGCCCATGTTCAACTAAAATAATCTTCAAAAAGAATTTGTTACCTTTCTTTAAAATCTATTACATTTTCGAATGCCTATGAACACTATTAAAATAGGTGGTTGATGCTAATTCTATCTAGTTCAATGTTCGAGGGTAACAAGAATATGTATATTCGTATATGTATGTACGATTAATTTAAAGTTATGCAAAAAATGTAATAAATTTGACGTGTATTGATTGCCATTTTGGAAAAATATTCTTCGCTTGCCTAATTTATATTTTTCATTAATTCTCAATAATGTTTTCAGAAAAAAATGTGCATAAAATGTTACATAATTATGCAGAAAATACATGCACTAAAATTGTACGTGTTATGGATATAACATGTACACAAAGCAATGCTAAAAAGGCTAACATTCGCTGTGCATTATTAAACTATAATATTGTTCAGATTTTAATAGCGTCACGTGTTAAAATCTTCGGAACAAAATTATTTATTTTTTTCTGAACAATTATGTTTATATTTTATCTAACCCCACGCATCCAGGCCCTTATTGGACCGCAGACATCGGATGATTTCTATTATGGCGCTATGGTGGCGAGATTCGGAAATATAATTCAACAGAAACGACAGATTATCATACTGGCAACATACATAAAAAGTTGTTTGGTTTATAGACTGCAGGTTTATCAGAAAAAAAATACTTTCTTGGGAAGTAGTGTTGCGATTTTGTTTAAAATATTCTATCCGGGGGAATCTGCAGTTTTGTATACTCCTGAAGGCAAATAGGACTAAGCTATACACAAGTACCTATTGACATAATATATAAATAGAACTATTTCTGAGAGGTTATAGTAAGTCTGAACTTAAGGGAGAACTGCACGCAAAAAGTGAAAAACCAGCGACAAGGTCTAGTCGAGTTGAAAATAAGATGAAAAGGTATCTACGCATTAAGAAAAACTTCCTGCACGCCCGACCTCAAAAAAATGTATTATGTATAGGTAATTTAAATTACATTTCGGTTAAAAATGGGTTCAAAAGGGTTCACGCGCTGTAGAAATACAAAGACATGAGTACGATTTACCATTTCAAATTTTCCAGTTACGTAGAAAAAGGATCAATGTAAGCCATTTGTGGAAAAAAAATTATATGCGAAGGCACGTGCGTCAAAAAGTGGTCAAAAAATGATCGAAAATTGACAAATCTACTTTTATTTTATAACTCTATTGATTTGATTTTTTCAAAAAAATTCGCATTTAGCGCCCATGTATAGTTTCCCTATTAAAATCACATTGAAGCTAATACATATCTCTTATAGTTATAACATGATATTGCAGCGGCGGAAGGCTTGCAAATGATCCAAATTACTGCGTGCAGTTCCCCCTTAAAGATAATAAACTGAATAAACGTGTTGTGTGTTAGGATTAATTTATATGGTATAGTCTTATTCAATACTTAAAACTTATCAGTTTAAGATACTTAACCCTTTTTAAAACAATGAGTTCCCGAGTAACACATTAAAATGTGAAATAACTTGAACTTGTATTAAATATGCCTCAAATTCTAACTCGCTTTATTTTCACAAAACGCAAATTATGTTTGGCTCTTGTGTTATTTAGAATATGGCAATTGCAGTAACCCGTTATGTTTTGAAATGTACGATTAATTAAAATTAATTAATTAAAACTTAACTAACCTTACCAAATATTGTGTTTTGGATAAGTACTATGTTCACTCGTTAAAAAACCATATACTTTTACACAGATTTATCTACACTCAGTTGGAGTGAAACAAAACCATTTTTTTATTAAAAATGATTTTTTATTTGAATTTTTGATTAAAAGTTCTGTAGTTGATTGTGGTTTGCTTCCTTATTTCACATATTTTCATAGTCATCGAAAAATGTTTATTAAACATATACATTTTGTGTACAAAATGTACAATATCATCCAGAAAAAAAGTATTTTTTAATATAATGCACAATTTGGTGCTTAAAATGTTCACAATTTGTGCAAGAATTATGCACACACATATTTTAGAAAGGATGCACATTTTGTGCTCAAAAATTAATAACATTATCCAAAAAAAAAATATTTCTAATTTGTTGCACAACTTTGAGCATAAAATGTTCACAATTTGTGTAATAATTAAGCACAATATTGTTTGAAAAAAATGTATACTGATGTTATTAAAATATTTGCTTTACAAAATTATCCAAAAAATATCCACTCTTGTGCAAAAATCTTATATATTATTGTATGTCAATTCAACACAGTATTGTTCAGTAAATATGCACAATTATTCAGAAAATATATACAACTAATTCTGATCAATCATGTGTACATTTTCGTCACAAAGTTGTTCCAAGTACACATTCAGGCACAATCTGTGCACTAAATCTACGCTATTGTGCAGAATTAATGCATATTTTTTTAGAATGCGAAAAGATTTTAATAAATATAAAATTTAAACACATCTGGCATCTTCTATAGAATAAGATAATACTTAAACATTTTATTTTGTTTTTAGGGGCATTTATAAAGGAAATAAATACTTTTACATGCAAGAAATTAAAGTTACTTTCTTAAATAAATTTATTCTAAAAAAATCAAGTATGCCCCCAATAAGTTGTCCAGTTTCTTGATAGAATTATCTAGAATTTCCTTTGTTATGAGTATTTTCTTTTATTTGAAATAGTGAAATGTGACCCAAACTAGTTCGGAACATAATCTTTTAGTAACACATATATACTGTCTTTTGAAATATTTATATTGGCAAATTGGCAAAATATTGTTCTACCATATTGGATTCCTACCAATATTTTACTAGTTTCAATTTTTGCCACACTTAATTTTTAGGCATAATTTTAAATAAATTGTTAAAATAAGTAGTTTTTTTATTGACACATACCGCCATTTTCTTCCGTCATGTTAAACTCATACCGCTTTATCCCTATACCATATTTAATTTTTCTGCAAATTGAAAGACAATTGAAAAAAAGATTTTTTTACGTAGATTTTTCAAAAAAAATTATTTCGCCGCCGTTTTGTTTCATGCTTAACGCTTGCACAAAATTTGAAATTAATTTAAGAAGTAGTTTTTTTCAGGTTGATTTATTAAATATTTTAATAGGCCCTATTTTGTTTTGCTATCTTAAATTCATATCAAAATGCTACCAGTTCATGCCTATGTAACACTTTTTTCTGCAAAATTTGAGGCAGATAGTGCGGAATGAAAGGTTTTGAAAATACAATGGAAGTTCACTCATTGAGTTTAAATAACTATAAAACTTTGTCTACTTCATTCCATGTTTTGTTAAAATTCCTGTAACAAACTGGTATGAACGTTTTGCTTATTGAGTGTTCAACTGAAGCCACGTATCCCAGCAAGCAGAGCTCAATGATATTGAAATATCCCAATCCCCAATCAATGATATGGCTTATCCCAGATAATAACCATGTACACCCGGTCATCACGAATTCTTTTAAAGACCAAAGAACAACTTAGACAGAGGTTTGAACTATTCTATATAGACGAAAACCACCCTTATTTCGGACATTTTCAGTGCGACGGACACCGGTCGACTGAAAGTGACAGAAACAGATACATTTCGTTGTAAAGCAAAGACAGTGCTCGAAAAACAGAAGAAACATCGCCAGATCCGGCCACCTCATAAAAGTGAAGAAATCTGCTCTACAAATGTCCCAAAAGTATAAATGCTTAAAGGTTCTACCAGGCTTGATGAGCACGAAGACCTACCAAAAAGATCACAAAATTAAATAGTTGAATAAACTACAAGCTCCCCAAAAAAGTCATATTACGTCGGTTGGGAAAAGGGAAATTCTGTCTCAATTTAGATGACCATACTATAACGTCACAGGGTCTTTATAGACTACCCAATATCAACAAGCAAGGGATACCACTTCTTAGTCCAGACACTAGCTCTAGGAAATAAGCAACAAGTCGGTTAGCTAAATAGCTTTTTCAAGGCTATACACTAACGGTACAATAGTAGGGTTTGATGTTTGAAGTTTATTAAAAGAATCTATCTATGGGGGATTCATAGCTATAATAACCATTTATTTGAAAAATGTCGAGAACTTGTTGGCCTGTTGTTTGAAAAAGTTTTATTTTCAAGTTACGTATTACAAAATCAACTGATTATTTTTTGCATCTTCTCTATATCTTCGTTGCCTTTAATGTAAGAACATTGTGAACCATCTTGCTGTGTGCTGGCATTTAAAAAACATATTACTGGCTATTTTGAATGCCACGCCAAAGAGGAAATGTATTTAAAATAATATCAAACAAGCCTAATACATACAATATAGAAAATATTGCTTCGGTAAAATAAGCAATAATTTTACTTGTACTGTCTGGGCTTTATTACTAGTACGTCATAAATAACCATGCATAGATTCCAAAGTGAATACCTAGACAAAGAAGTAATTCATCATACTACATGAAATTGGGAGGAATAATTATTAACCCGATTTTTTTTTACGAATCTAGACCACCTTTTACTGACGGAAACAAGAAATCGTAAGAAAAGAAAATACATATAATTCTTTTGTATTCAAATATGAAACGCCTCGACGTGCTATAAACAGACGTTTTTATAGGTGAGTACATACTTAAAAATAAATTAAATAAATTATAAATGTTTTTATTAATAGAAAGGATGATGTTTGCACAAAATATGCGGGATAGTTATTATATTTACTATTGTTAATTTAAATTTAAATATTAGCTTATGACCAGGCCTACAATTGGCATTGTATTGCATTTTGCATATTTTTTTCTTAGATTCACAATTTTCGTATATTTAATGTATATGCTTACAAATATAAAATATTTTTTTTAAAAAATAGAACCGATTTAAAAAAAATTGCTAAAAAGTAAAAAATTGTATTTTATATATTCCTTAAATATAAACATTTTGAAGTCTACGCCCAAAGCAGCGTGATGTATTTTATATTACATTACATATAAAACAAATATCTGTTAAAACTGATGCCCGAATCACTTGCTCACAGGACCTCTTTGTGGAATCGCGCAAGCGCAAACTGCTATTTTCATCTAATCGCTGAGTCAAGAAGATCTTTAAGACAATCAGAACGTATGAGAAACTGAGAGGTTCTTATCTATCCAATCTCCTAAAAAATTCGAGTCAGCCATAAGTCCCATTAGTAGACGTCGAAAAAGTAGTGCATAATATATCGTGCTACAACCTCTCAGAAAGTGAAAAATCCGTAATAAGTAAGGGTTCTAATTTTGGGATGGAAATTTCTAAAGAAGAAATAATAGTTGGAGTGGAAGCTGTTCTTGACTCCTCTGAAGAAACGAAAGCAGAGGAGATTCGACAAGAAGTGGCAAGAATTTTAAGACCAAGCAAACCACTGGAACAAAAGCTAAATGCCACTGAACAGCGGGCTCTAAGAAAGCTTCGGAAGAATACAGGCATCACAATTCCAGCAGATAAAGGAATCGCAACCGTAGTTATAAATACTCAATACTACATTCAAAAAGTGCAGGATATCTTACAAGACAATTGTTATATTATATATATATACATATATATATATATATATATATATATATATATATATATATATATATAATATATATATATATATATATATATATATATATATATATATATATATATATATATATATATATATATATATATATATATATATATATATATATATATATATATATATATATATATATATATATATATATATATACTATATTAAATTAGACGAATTGACGAAAGACCGCTTAACATTCACATATTTAATTTTTCAAGGTACTTTTTTTAATGAACACACCTCGGACGCCGCCATGGGTTCTCCCCCCACTCCCTGTGGTAGCGAATATCTTTATGGAAGCTTACGAGGAAATTTCTTTAAGCTGTACTCTTTTAAAGTCTTGATATAGATAATGGTATGTCGACGAGACTTGTGTAATATAGCATGGCTACTACATTTTTAGATTATCTAAACTAGTAAAACATATAAGTAAATTTGCAAGAATTTTCCAGAGATCTATCTGAGTGGTCAAAAAAAAATTAAGTAATCGGTGTACAAACATAAAAAAAATCATAGGGCCAAACAGAGAATCTCTTTCTTTACCGATGCCGGTTAAAAATCAATCGGTAAGTGTATGTATATAGGAATTAATAAATAATTTAGTCAAGAACTAAGTCTGCCATACTAACTTTTTTGAATAAAAACAATTCATAAGATTTTTGGAGGTTCTTGCAAAAACCTATATTGGAAAAAGGACCACCCAATTATTTTTTTATATTACATTTTAATACTAAAAAGTCCCTGCTTATTGGCCTTTAGACTAAGCTATTCATTTATATGGTAGGATTAATAAATTATCATAAAATGGAATGGTTAGCATGATCCGATTATTTTTGAATTAAATGTCTAGCTTAATATATTTTATTATCTAGAATACAATAACATTTTGTCATCAAAATCACTATTTATTCTAAGCCGCTTATCAAATAGTTCCTGGAATCCTTTATAGGCGACAAGCTGTTAAATTACATGGTAATGTTTATTGTAATGTACTAAAGAGGCTGGAACAAATTTAATGCTCGTCTCTGGGACTTCTTAAATGGTAAGAAAATAATTATCGAATTATACAAAAGTTGCCCAGTAGAATTTATCTATTAGTAACATAATAATTTGTTCTTCATCTTATTAGAAAAAAGAAACGTATATGATTTTTCCCCGACTTTTCAAATAGGCAATATAAATGTTTCTTCCACAGGGTGTTTAAGGAACCTAGCCCACTCATAAAACGAAACTAAAAGTTCCTATAAGTAACCCCACAATAATGATTAATTAAATTTGGATAGTGCTGAAGCTATTTTATTATTATTTTTTGGAAGAACCATTATATTGACCAAACCCTAGAAAGGGTATGAATTGAAAAGTAATGTCTCAATATCGTTGTATTTATAACCTTGATTTAAGAATAACTATTTTTGAGGATATTTTTAACTTCAAATGCCGTGCTTATACCAACTTTTTTTGGTAAAAAACTATTAAACTAACGAAAATTAAATGAAAAATCAACTTGTCTTTATGTTTAGTCATAGCTGGCTTGATTATAAAATATAATCAAAATTAATAAAAATGGATAGAAGAGGTTAAGATTTTGAATGTCAGTTTATTCAGATTTAGATCATATTACTAGAAAAGTATTAACATTTTATCATAGTATGTTTTTTTATATATTTTTTTATATTTTTTTATTGAATTTATACTCTATAACAACACCAATAAGGTAATTACAATTACAGAGTGTTTAGATTAATGTAATTTATAAATGTTGAAACCTAAACAGGAAAAGGTAAACTTACACGGAAAAAATACATCATTTATTTATAAAACACACAGTTCGATTACATAGTGTAAGAAGAACCGAGAAGAAACTTACACTATAAGAAGCCATAATTACACAATTACAAATATTTGTTCTTAATTTAAAACTCCTGAAGTCAGCGTAAGTATTTGCCACTACGTTAGGATGATTACAACCCTAACAAATAGCCAAAAACATGCAAACAAAACTCCAGGTAAGTACGTCTGCATATTAATTGGGAGGACGAGAAGGATACTTATCAAGAGCTGTTTGAACTACAGGACTCATTTTTAAACTCTTTTCTAACTCCTCATTGATAGTTTCTTGATCTGAAGTCAAGTGATCGGGGATGGCTGCTTGAACGGTTATTCCCTTTTTAGCGTTTTCTTCTTTTTTTCGTTCTGCAACTTTAGTGCAATCCTGCGACGAGCTCTTTTCTTTTCAAGCGCTCCTTCTGGATTTAAAACCCGACGCTGTTCCGGTTGTTGTGGAACAACGGACCCAGAATTATAAACACACTGATATGCCAAAGAAACTTTAAAGTTGAAGGGAGTTTTGTTGGGAGTTTACCTTTAAACCACCTATTTGCGGCACACGTGAGCGCATACTAAAACCTCAGAGTCTGATGGAAAGACAATGTCGATATCATCATCGAAACTGACTATACACTTGGCAAAAATGAAACATGTCTTAACGCGACGAGCGGCTAGTATGGTTTATGTTTTGTTTGTCAACGTCTCAAAGTTGTGATAAACTAAGTATGCTTTCAAATAGAGAACTTTGAGAGGAATTTAAATATGGAAACTATACAGGTTGTTCATTTAAAAAGTACAAATTTTGTCTGTAACTTTTTTAGATCATTATGATTAGGGTATCTCATTTTCGATACTTTTGCAGAGTATCTCTTTTATTATTGAAGATAGAGGGATGCTGTTTTTGCGACATTGCTACTTTTCCGTGAAACGAAAGATGCAGTAAACAAAGCATATGCTTTCACGCTTTTCAGGAATATATAACACTTAGTATTTATTAATAAGCCCACAAATTAGAATTATTAACGAAATAATAACAATTTTAAAAGTTGGTTGTGGTTATAATACTGAATATTTAAAAAAATACCTTGTTTAAACTATAAAAACTGTTGAAAATAGTTAGCATTTCCTCGAGTGCCATATGCACACCATTTTGTAATGATTTTTAATGCATTGCGAATAAATATTGAACGACGTTGCAAAAACTGAAAAGCCAATAGTGTATCTTCACAAAAGCTCTTCTGTAGAACGATGGCGAGTCTTATAAGTCTCATTTTTCAAAAAACCCTACCTAAAGACATTTATCCATAAGTACCAATCTATCTTTCGGGAAAATTATTATCCAAAATACGGTGAATAATATGGGAGTTGTGACTAGGTGCTCCATCTTGTTAAAGGTTGATGTTGTGTAATTAATGTAAAGATACGTTGCCAAGTCATCCAGCTACAACATCTTTCAAGAATTCTGAAATAGCGAGTCACTGTCATGTCTCCTTCAAAGATGCGATCTACAATTTGTATTCTGCCAATTCACCTTCCTGGAAATGTTTAGTCTAAATATTCGCTTACAGGTCGCGCACAATTCGGTGTAGCGTCAACCTGTTGAAACAGCATTTTGTGGTTTTTTCCACTATTTCAGTTATTTCAGGATATATTGCAGTTTCCAAGAGTTTTAAGTAAATTTCCTCAGTTAATGTTTCTGGTAAGCAAAAGGGATAACTACATGGTCATCGATTATCCCAGCTCAAACGTGGATTTTGCGTATGCGTCTCGAAAAATTCTTTGATATGTGTCACTCCAATAACGGCAATTGTTACGGTTCCCAGTGCCATTGACAAAAAGAAGAGCTTTTCTCGGAAAAGTTGACGTTAAACAAGAAATGTGGGTCCTGATTTGCTCGTCGCTCACGATCTCGCAGAATTGCAGACGCCTGTCAAAGTCATTTTCATCAAGTTCTTGTGTTAATTGAATTAGTTGAAAACAATACATTAAACTTACTGCACTAGATTCTAACACGAAAATTCGTATTACTTCCATCCCGTAGACGCTACAACATGATCTAATAATCCCTTTATTTAATGATCCGTTTTCCATTGTTTCACCTCCAAACGCTAATGAACTGCAATTTGTAGGTTTTGATTTCCCGCGGATAAAAAGCACATATTCGTTAGTGAAACAATTACGTTAATTGAAAATAATTAGTATGCCCGTGGGGGTACTCTTCGTCCGTAATAATAATTATTAGCCGCACACATGGTGTTCATTAATTATTCGGAGAATTGAGTTATCATTTATTACGATTTAATTGGCTGGGTTTAATGGATTTATCAAAATAATATATAGCATAACACATATAGACCACCTTATTTCTAACATGGTTTTCTCGTATATTTGGACCCACCGGTATGTTCTTTCCTGTAACAGTTAGAATGTAAATATAAATTTAAAAGTTGTTTTTTTTAAACCATCTGGATATGTAACAAAAGAAGACAAGACACGATCATAACCTTAATTTTTCAAGACAAACTAATTTTTTTTTTAATTCTGTCTCGAATATTTTACAATTTTTTGCAAGAAGCCTTTTTCTGATATAAGAAATATATATACTTTTGCCATATTTGCTTAAACATATCCAAACATATTTTCTAACAACATTTTTTTTGTTAATAATAGTAACATATGTCATTAATTATTTAATGCCCAAATTTGGTCGCTGCTGGGGATAGAGTTGTTTTATAAATTAAATTTAGTTTACCTAGGTGTATCTTCTATGACACGCCCGCAATAAAGTCTTCATGCACTAACCTAGCCAACAGTTGCAAGGCCCACTAAATATTTTTGCGCATGTCTCCAAATGCTAATTCGTTATTGGTCTGTTTGGACATTTATAAATATCCTATAGGAAGTTAATATTGCCATTTGACTTTGGAATCAGCGATTGGATGGAAATAGCAGTTTGCGCTTGCGCAGTTCCACAAAGGGGCCCTGAGAGCGAGTGATTCGGGCATCAGTTTTAAAAGATATATGAATATAAAATACACCAACTATATTGAAACGACTATATACCAGAACTTGGACATACGAATAAATTCAAGCCACAAAATTTTATCACCAATCTAAGTTATATAGAACATTTATCTAGTCTAATTTATTACATAGTTAATGATACAATTCAGTTTGGTTATGGTAATGAGGCGAAGAACAACCTTGCTGCAAGCTTTTGTTATTTAGAACGAAGTTTTTCCTTATTTATAGTCACTAATTTCTATGTGAAAAAATGTTTAAGGAATTTTATAGTTTTCACCGGTAAAGTTCTCATTCACCTGTAACAATGTTTCAATCAGTTGGATGAAACAGAGACAAGACATGTTAAAAATTGATTTATTTTTTTATAATTGGATATAGTTGCATGTCTAGCATTTCCATTAAAAAAATCACTTGTTTAGTTTGTCACATTTTTGAAGCAATCTGTATACTTTTTTAGACGATCTCCCACCTTCCATACATTTTTGAAGCTATACAAACATACCAAACCCATACAAAGTGTTCTTAAAGCTCTTTTATTAACAAGGACATTGGTTTAACATTGAATCTTGGACACCCTGTATATTTTTGTAATCACATACTTGTTTCATAAGGCTCTTAACTTTACTAGATGTGCTTTAAATTTGAGGATTCAGTATTTACTAGAACGAATATAGAATAGAATAGAATAGGATATATTATCAAAAAATCATACATTTCGTACATAGGATCGTCAAGAAATTTACAATAAAATAAATTATAGTCAATGAACAAATAGAATAAAATAATATAACCAAACTATTCAATATCAAAGTAAATAGAATTTAAATAGCATATAAACAAATAAATAAATAAATAGACATAAATAAAACAAAAAACAATAAACATTCTACCAAGCCTCACAATCATCAGGGACAATCACGAAAAGTCAACAAAATTCTTAATAAAATAAATATAAATTTGCCAAATACACCTTTGTTTTCACTCCTTGTAATTTATAAACTCCGCTGTAAATTTTACCTTGATACCGTTTGAATCTTTGTGACAGTTTATTGTATAAATATAAATACACGCAGTTGTATAAAGGGGATCCTCTGGAAAATTTTTTTTATGTTAAGTATCTCAGTATTTCTAGTAAAATGCTAATTAGCTTCGCCTAGCCTTTCATATTCAGAAGCATTATATTAAACACACAACCGGCATCTCCGTATATATAACCACGGGACAGTTAATATTTTCTTTTCTATGAACAGTGTTCTATAGCTCTCTAGCGGTTTAAGATTAAATATTAACCTTAATATCCTCTTTTGAGACACGAATATGCGATCACAACCCTTGTGACCCTAGCGTACTATATTATTAGATATATGGCTGAAAACCATTGCGTAATATGCTCCGTCAAGTGAATTTTTAAGATTTAAGATAGCAAAATATGCCGAATTTAATTTGGAGCCGATATGGTCAATGTGTTTTTCAAAAGATAAGGTTGAGTCAATATATGTACCTAAAAACTTTGTACCTTCAGAAAATTTTATTTTCGCATCTTTTTGAAATATTAAGGAGAGAGGGTTCCGAATAAATATATTAACAAATACGGTCTTGTCTGGGTTTACGATCAACTGATTCTCCCGACACCAAGCCTCCATATTAACACATATTCACCTTACTTTATGAGCGAGGATCTCCGGGGCGCAAGAAGAAACTACCACTGTCGTGTTATCGGCGTACATAGTAACGTGATCAGCACCAAGAGCGTCCGGAAGATCATTAACGTACAACAGGAATAGCAACGGACCCAACACTGAACCCTGTGGTACTCCAAGTTTTATTTCCTTAGTTATCGACAAAATATTACCACACTTTACTTTCATATCCCTATCCGATAGGTACGACTGAATCCATAGCAACAAATTACCACGAATGCCCATATTGAAAAGTTTTGATATAAGCATAGTTTTGTTAATTGTATCGAAAGCTATGGACAAATCAAAGAATATAGCTACAAGATATTCGTGCTGATCCAGTTTCGAATATACAAAATTTAAGAAACTCCTAGATGCAGACTCAGTTGATTTGCTGGACCAAAATCCATGCTGACATCTGCTAACAATGCCGTATTTCGATAAAAATGATATATATATGATAAGAAATATGATCTGTTTGCACTTTTATTTCACCCTGTATATAATGTTAAAGGATTTTATAACACGATTAAACTACTAGCAAAACGCAAAATGCGCACATCGCAAATGATATTATGGCTAAAAATAATCCCAGAAGGGGTTGTTCATTTATTGTTTTTTGGTTGATTCACATTCTAACTTTATTAGCTTCTAACATTTAATTCACCCTGTATAATATGATTTGCGTTAGTTATTATATGTAAATTTTCTAATATTTAATACATGTTAGTGAATATAATATTACCACTTGTCTTTAATTTGAGTTTTGAAGATACATTTGGTGTTAGTTGGGATGTTCAACAGATCCCATATAGCCGTTCCAATGTGTGTCGCCTTCAAAATGTCTAGAT
The DNA here is from genome assembly GCA_030620095.1 of Kuschelorhynchus macadamiae. NCBI lineage: Eukaryota > Metazoa > Arthropoda > Insecta > Coleoptera > Curculionidae > Kuschelorhynchus > Kuschelorhynchus macadamiae. The sequence continues at coordinate 237,894 of JAUTXW010000105.1, forward strand.
TTAAGGAATAAATAAAATATTATTTTTTACTTTTTAGCGACTTTTTTAGTCGGTTCTATTTTCATTTCAAAAACATTTTATCCTTCTCCAGATACGTCTAACGTAGGATATATCGCTGGTAATGAGCACTAGCTCTCTTAGGGCTATTATGATTTGAATAATACATTCGAACTATCTCTTTTTCTTCCGCAGAGTAGCCCATTTTAAATCATAATAATAATAGTAACATGTCATTAATTGAATATTTCAATTTTGATATTCGAATTAATTTGCACAGCAATATACCCTAAAAGTTATATTACAGGGAAGGTAACATTAAAAAAATGTTGTAACATATTAAAATCTGTATTAAGTTAGTAAGTTTATGATTACTAGTGAGTATAGGTAATACCTATAATAATATGTATATTTTTTTTATTATTTGTGCGCCGACTTCAAAATGTCTATGTTTAAGGAATAAATAATACATCATTTTTTACTTTTTAGAGATTTTTTTTTGAAGTTGGTTCTATTTTTTTAAATATTTTATTTCTCACTTTTTGGTGATGGAATGAGTTACATTTTTAAGAATATTATAATTTGTGGTATATGTATATCCAGTTATATTTAACATAATACAAAAGTCACGAATAGAGAAATAGTAACATATTTAATACCTAATTTAACTCGTACTCACCGAATACTAATTTATTAATTTGCTGCTTGCTTAGTTAATTTTTATATAGTGTCAATTAATATAATTTACCGTCAGATGTTTCTTTTACCACCACCTGTATACATACATACACAAAAATATAATGAAGGCAGTCATGGTCACCCTGCAAATGGGGTTGTATGCCTATTACGTTACACACCAGAGTGCTTTCTTTTGAAAAGAATATTTAAAAAAATGTAAATTTAATTATAAAACTAGCTGCTTTTATCGGCCTTATACATTTGTTTTTTTTTAATTAAATAAATAAATAAATAATGCCTTTTATTAATATACAGAAACAATAGGTAAAATAATAAAGTAACTAAATACATATTTACACCTGGCGTAGTGTAGCTTTTAATAGCTATTCAACTGAACCAGGTAAAAACAAAACAAACAAAAAAAAATGAGATAATTAAGCGATCATTAAGTAATTACGTAAAAAAAGAGAGTTTACATAAGAAAATTAAAATAACTAACAGAAATGTGATCATGTTTCCTAAGACCATAAATAAATCTAACACACGCATTCTGCACTCTGTATCCGATTCCTGCTCTCCTGGTCAAGGCAAAAACCGTACACAAAATCACCATAATTGAAATTTGATAATACAAGCGATTCACACAAGTTTCTCCTTAAATTTACATTTAAAATATGCCGGTTATTGTATAACATTTTGAGAGAGAGATAACATTTTTGAATTATTTTTTAGATGTTTTTTTTAAACCTTAATTGACTATCCAATATTAACCCTATGTTCTTCGCTGAGTCAACAAAACTGAATCTTGAACCATTAATGGAAATATTGAGGTTATTTTTTAAAAATATTAAATTATTATTTTTGCCAAATACCAAAAGACAGAACTTAGAAGGTTCAGATTCAAATTATGGCCCTTAGAAAGTTGATTCAGCAAGTTTATAATCCTCTCTATCAAAGCAACAATATAACTGCGTATCGTCTCCGAAAGCTTGAACTTTACAAAAAGATAATGATTTCAAGATATCAGACGTATAAACCAAAAACAAGAGAGGTCCCAAAATAGATCCTTGTGGCACTTCAGATAATATTTCTGCTTGCTCGGGAAATTTATTATTAATAATTTAATGAAATGATTTAAACAATTGAGAAGAGCTATTATCAAATCCGTAGTATTTTAGCTTGGCAACCAGTAAATTATGATTAATCGTATCAAATGTCTTTGTAAAATCGAGGAGTACCAAAATGCTGTTCATTTTTTATCCCATGATCGAATTATGTCATCTGTAACATTAACTAAGGTAACAGACGTTCCAAAATTTTTGCGAAAACCACATTGTGTATTTGGAATAATACTACTGGTAGTACCGTGAGTATACATTTGTATATACAATATTTTCTCAAATATTTTAGATAGCACAAGCAGAAAACTTATAACTCGAAGATCCTTAAAAGTTGAAGGTTTGGAAACTTTTGCCAAGGGTTTTCCGATTGATATTTTCCATAATTTAGAACAGTAGTTTATTTCAAGACTACAGTTTATGACGTGAGTTAAATATTGATCGATAAACAGACTACAATACTTAAGCATCCGCGGAGAAATCTCAACACCAGTAGCACTTCTTTTTATATTATTTAAAATTATATTCACTTCAGCTACTTCTACCATTCGAAATGTAAATTTCAACTGTTGGTTAAAAACATTGCTAGAATAATAGTCAATTCTTTCATCACAGTTTAACATGTTTTGGAGAAAAGTAGCCAAACTATTGTTAATATCACTAAGGTCAGATATTTGGCTAGGAATCGAGCAATTTATTTTCACAAACATTGAAATTTTTAATTTAATTGCCCTGGCCGACAAGATTTAAATACAGGCTAGCTCATTATTTTAAAAATGGAAATATAATCCCAATAATAAAAAAATATTTGGAAAGCCTTAATACGAACCTTTGTTTTATTAGCCTAATTAGAACCTTTTATATTGACAGGTAAACAATTTTATTGTGGAGCGGCTAAAATGGGTCCATTTTACAACGAAAAAATTACAAAGACTGGGTTGTTTACAACATTAGACATAAAATAAACGTTAAACATCACTCTTCTGCTGAGTTTCGAATTGAGTGGTTATCTATGTATCGATAAGCAAGTGTATGTGAAGACGAGAATGTCGAGTCAAACGCGCCGAAGTTGCAAAATTTCTCCTGGCAAATTTTGTTATAATTGTGGAGAATTTCTGGTGAAATCACAAGCCAGGCCATTTTCCAAAAATGTAAAAAAGCCTACTTTTTTGGTGTGTTAATTGGGGATCAAGATAAGCGGTGGGCTCCCCATGTGTACTGTGTTAGTTGTAGTGTATCATTGGTGCAGTGGATGAAGGGAAAGAGAAAAAGTGTGCCTTTTGACGGTTGTTATTTTTGCCTGACAAAAATTGATTGAAGGTTACTCCAAAAAGGGAAAGCACAATATAGAATATCCAAATTTGCAATATTCTACAGTAAGTTGTGCGCGTGTACTGATATAGACAGGTTAATGCAGGAACTTGATATCGAACATTCTCCCCGTGAGTGGCGTGTATGTGCTTAAGTGTGTTATTGCATAATGGAAATTTAAAACCTTCTATATCAGTTGTCCATTCAGTTGCAATGAAAGAAAATTATGAAAATATGCGCACTATTTTGGATAAAATAAACTACAATAGGTATAAATGGCAGATATGTGAGGAGCTAAAAGTTATAGCGATTTTAGTGGGACTTCAGGGCGGATTTACAAAATATTGCTGTTTTCTTTGTTAATGGGACAGCCGTGCAATAAATCAGCATTATGTAACAAAAATTTGGCCAGAAAGAAGCTAATTTCAACCGGGATCTCAAAATGTTAAATTTATACCTCTTGTTGATCCCAAAAATGTCCTTTTGCCTCCTCTTCACATTAAACTTGGGCTGGTGAAAAACTTTGTGAAGGCTTTGAATCCAGATTGTGATGGATTTAAATAGGATTTAAATACCTAAGACAAGTCTTTCCCCAGTTAACTGATGCCAAATTAAAAGAAGGAATTTTTATTGGGCCACAAATCAGAAAATTGCTGGACGATGTCAATTTTACGGAAAAGCTTACCAGGTAGGAACTTAGAGGAATTCATTTGTTAATGTAGTAAGAGGATTTTTAGACAACAATGTGGATGAAAATTATGGACAATTAGTTAATGAACTCTTAGATGCCTATAAAGCGCTTGGTGCCAGAATGTCATTAAAAATTCACTTCCTCCATTCCCATCTGTCATTTTTTCCTAAGAATTTGGGAGCTGTTAGTGACGAGCAAGGTGAAAGGTTTTATCAAAATATCAGAACTATGGAAATTCGGTACCAAGGACGATGGGATGCAGCCATGATTGGCGACTACTGTTGGTTTTTGCAGAGAGAAGATAGGATACCTAATAAACGGAAAAAATAAAGTTTAATTAGTGTTTCAAGTTAATATTTTTCTCGTTTGCTTTTCTCTTAGATGTATGGTATGTTTAATAGGCGAAAACTGTACACATAGTCAATAAACGGGGTTAAGAATTTTCTGAAATAATTTTTTCTATAGATATTAAGTATCGTAACTTTCGATATGGTTCTACAACTCTAACAAGAAAACCCTACGTGCTACAATTTTCTATTTGTCATTTTCGTATTTGGATAGGTCCATTCTATTAGATTATGCTATTCCGATTTGTGTTACAACAAAAAGATTTTTTTTTGTCGGCCAGTGTTATTATTACAAAAAAAACGGGTGAACGGATTTCAAATGAAAACATATTGGACCACCAGAGAAACGTCTTCTACAATTTGGCATTTGCCTCATCAAAATCGGTCAAGTCGTTAAGACAATACATATGCGCGAAGAAGTATAAGAAAAAACCAAAAGAAATACATACAGGTCGAATTGAGAATCTCCTCCTTTTTTGTCGGTTAAAATGAAATATAAATTTGAAATTTTTCATAAAAGGCTACGCTCTAGCTTTTAAAAATAAGTTCGCGTTTGCGGTGTTGCCAGATATACTGATAACTGGCATCAACTTTGGAATTTTAAATGGAACACCCTAAAGTTTATTTTATTTTTTTGTATAGGATATTTTTCATTTCTCTCACCGTTTCTTAAATATTATTTTTTTTCATCAAAACTATTTGAATTAAGACTTCAATATTTTTGCCTCCAGATGTCAAATCAATGTAAAATTTTAATATCAATTTGCCAAAATGAGGTACTTTAATTTTAGCAACATAGGTTTGCCGACTTTTATACACAGTGCCCGAAAAATTAACTGCAATTCAAATTTTATAAATTTGATCAAAAGTGACTTTCTTTAAATAGAGCACCCTCTATATTATTGCATCTATGCTCCATCCGTTTCACCTCCAAAAAGTTCAAGCTCTTACGCTAAATGACTTCCCTGCCAGGCTGCAATTTGCACATTGGATTCTTCAGCAACACCATAATAACCATCGTTTTATTAATTCTATTTTATACACAGATTTAAATCCTGCTTTACTCGAAGAGAGATAATAAACTCCCATAATCTGCATATCTGGCGTGACAAGAACCCATATGCGACAATTGTGGGGCCCTATCAGCAGGTATATTGTTAACATATAGGCAGGTATAATTGGAAACAATTTAATAGGTCTATTAATATTACTACCAAGATTAAATGGATCGTTGTATTTTGATTTTTTACGAGAAGAGTTACCTTAATTATTTGAATACGTACCCACACGATGGTGCTTCAGCTCATTTTAGCCCCGCCGTTAGAGAACATCTGAACACAGTTTATCCGAATCACTTGGTGGACCTATTTATTCCTCGGCCATCAGGGTCCTCTGACTTTAGTTCTCTTGATTTCTACCTTCGGGTCCTTTTAAAACAACTAGTATAGACTAACCCGATTGCTACCAGGGACAAGTTGGTGGCTTGGTTTAACCTCCACTTCTAATAAATAACCCAATGTTAGTGTTAGGAGTAATGCAGTCCACACTACAGTGGGGCAAAAGAATGTATCATATTTGGAGGTGCCCATGTAGAACCAACCTATTGGTTTTTCAACTAAATAACATAAAATGCATACATGTTTGAAACAATAATTTTGTATAATTTTTGCATAATAATTACGTTATGGCTTTACTGATAAGTACATTTTTGTCAAAATATGTCACTATTCAATGTCAATCAGAAGTCGCCGGACTTTACCGACAATGCGAATTTTCAGGTCAACCAATTAAAAACTTAATAAATGCAGTGTTTCATGAATGATCGTTGTTCTCGAAAATAGTCAATTTTTGCAAATTGATAATTTATAATCAATTTTCGACAAGACATTGAACACAATTCAAAAAATTCACCAATCTCCTTGCTCTGGCTTGGGTAAAAATCCTGGGCTTTTTACTTTTTGGTTAATTTAGGCATGGTGGACCCTGCTCTCACTCGGTTATTGGACAATGACTAGTTATTTTGTTACTTCGTATATATATAATTTGTGACTTGTGTCACTGGGTTCCATCTCGTACTACCGGACTATCACATCCCTGTGAGAAGAGCTATTTTTAAAACTTGTTAAAGCATATACTATTCTGAAGACCTACTTTAAATATTTCGATACAATTGATTTGTGAAACTGAACTGCCCATTGAAGAATTTTTCTCCCAAAGCCAACTTCAAGTTTTATCACTCTCACGTATTTTCGCCCCACTAAAATTTGTGCCAAATTTTTTGAAACACATGTTAAATTTAAATAAAGGCTTCTTAAAATTGCTTTGCTCTTTATAATTAATAAGCAGTATGGTTATTACCACCCAATTTATATTTAATTGTACTTCATAATAGTGGAAACTAAAATAAATAACTCGATTTAACTTTTATTCCATAATCATTTAAATCGACTCTTCGCTCTCCTCTTGAAATATCAATGATGCAGCTTCGTAACTGGTCGGACATTTAAACCGGTCAATAGAGCATAAAGTTGTGTCTCTTCTTCCTTTCGTTGCCATTACAAGTCAATAAAGCAGGAACTAAATAGCCCATTATTAAAACTCCTACAAGTGGCTGAGACCGTGCTTATTTTTAGGAACCAAAGAAGCGCGACGACACGTAAACGATTCAGGAACTTGTCAGTTTTGTCGTTGGATGGACACTCCTTGTTGCCATATTTATAAAAATGGTTCGATTTTTTTTAAATTTCCAATGCGATCGATGAGGAAGAAGAAAGGTAAGTACATTGAGTTGTAAAATGTATGTAGAAGAATATTGTCAACAATTAACATATTTATCACCAGTGACGCATCTAGGAGGCAGTACAAGGACAATTGACCTCCCCTCCCCAGAGCTGATAACCCAAGCAAAATGTTTGAGTGTAATAATAATTTTATAAGATATTTCATATTTTCACCAAGCGCAGAGTACTATGCCACCATTAAGTAAAATTGCATTATTAGTTTACATATAAAATATTTTGATATAGAATAGAATAGAACAGAATAGAATGATTTATTTTCAAAAAGAATGATACACATTCGTAAGAAAGAACTTTAAAAATAAACGCTATATACTACCTAAGGTATTTCTGAAACCTAATATAGACATAAATAAGCTTTTAGAAGAAAGAGAAAACAAAACATAAATTAACTAAAAAATATCACAAAATTCATTTAAAGTATAATATGCCTTTTTCATGAAATAATTCTCTTAATTCTATTTTTTATTTATTAAAGGTTAGTAAATGCAACCTTATTGTCAGGTGATTATATAATTTGCTACATAGGTAGAGAGCATTTTTTTTTCAAAGAACTTTGTACTATGCTGACTCAAAATTATAGTGTTTCCTAGCTATCTAGTGCTGGACTGAGAAAAAGTAAATAAATTGTTATTTTTCCTTAGAAGCAAGACAGCCTAGAATAATTAGAGAATGTATAGTTAATATATTTCTTTGTTGAAATAGCGGCTTACAGCTCTCTCGGTAACGTGCATTACATAATATATTCTTATTGCTTGTTTTTGTTTTTAAAAATCGTCTGCCAATTTGTTGATTGTCCCCAGTGTAGTATACCATACCTAATTAAACTCTTAAAGTTACAAAAATAAACCATCTTGCAAATGACGTAGTGTACATGCTTTGCTCTTAATAATCTTAATAAAAACAATTTGATGAAAGTTTCTTTGTAAGTTGTTCAATGTGCTCATTCCAAGAAAATGTATAATCAATTTTAAAACCTAAAGTTTTAAGGGTTTCTGAATAAGAAATATTAAAGGGAGCAATTTGAGCATCTTCTTCACCACAATTGGTAATCTTTCCCCAGAATTTTCCAGATCTTTATACTTTCTGTTCTTCTGTGTTCTACTGAAGATATTCATTTTTCATTGTTGTCTGAGTATCTTTTGGTTACAATTATATCTTAAGATTTCCAGAAGCACAAGATTCAACCTGTTTTGCTTTATTATATTTCAAATTAGAAAATTAAATAATTTTCGAAAATAATAATTAATGTTGTACTCGTAATAAAAGGCACTCAACGCCACTGCTGGTTATTAATAACAAGTGCTATTTTTTTGTATACAGATAACGTTTTACAAGAACGTCTTTCTACGCATAGATCAACTCTCTTATATAATCTTTTTCACCACAGTTGGTAAACTTTTCCCTAAATTTTTCAGATGTTCATATTTTCCGTTGGTGTTCTACTGAATATATTAATTTTTCATTGATCTTGGATATCTTTTGAATACAATTATAAACAATACAATAAAATAATATTTAAAAAAAAAACGACCGCGTTTACCCTTCAGATGATCTGTTTCGGGAATCTTGATTGCTGGATATCAAACAAATATAAGTACATACAGTAAAGATAAGTACACCTTAAATCACATTCTTAACAAACAAAAAAATTAGTAAAAATAATAGAATGTGGTGCATTATTATGGCCATTTCAAAAATATTTTAAAATTTTCAATTTCAATTTGCAATTTCTTTATTAACAGGACCTACTCAATCGTACAATAAATAATGATGCTAATAGACCCTAAATTAAAAAGTCCTAATAAAATTAAACACTAAGTATATGTATGCACATTCAAATATCTTTTCAAGAAGATAAAATTCAAAGATGAACATTCCTTTTACTCACCTCAAATCAAAGCTATATTAGAATACTCAATTAACATAATCAAACTAAGGCAATATTATTAACAGTACAATGAGTTCCTTATACCAAAAAAAAAGAGAAGCCCAAGATCAAGCTTAATCCAATTTCAAAACATCACCATACGATTCATGGAGCTGAATTGGCAATACATCGTACGATGATAATCAGGAGAAAATGTGCTCATCTTCAAGACATTGCACATAAATATGAACTAGTTTAAAAATACATAATTTTTCAAAATCTGGTGTGACGTTTGACAAAACATAACAGTTGTTACAGCAAAACTCAATGTGAGGCACAAATGTGAGCCTTCTGTCAAAAACACACACCAATAGGTTGGTTGTCACAGAGCGGCCACTGATGAAACCATGTTGCTAAGAAAGAACCAAAATTTTAAAGATGAAAGTAAAATAATCACTTAAGGTGATATCAGACGGTTCACTTTTTATTCATTTTTGTCGTTCTTTCGCCATCTTTCATTACGAATGAACCGTCTAGACATAAAATGAATGAAAAGTAAAAAATGAATTCATTAGTGAACAAATCCAGGAATGCTGGACTTTTTCATTCGCATCAATCATTTTCATTCCAAATGAATGAAAAATGAAACGTATGAACACAAAAATGAACGTTCATTTTTCGCTTTTCAGTCAACTTCAGTTTTCGCGCGTAGTGAATTCTCGAACAGTTGTAAACACGTGGTCTGCGAAAAAAATGGTATTCAAGTGGAATGATCAGAACATGCTGCGATTTTTGGAGTGTTTCAAAAATTATGCCTGTCTTTGGAACCACAAGCTTGATGAGTACAAAGACAGAACAATACGAGGAAATGCTATGAAAGCGCTAATTGTTGATTTAAACTTGGAGGTAACCGAAGAGGACATCAAACATAAAATAAAGACAATAAGGACTCGCTACACATTAGAATTGACTAAAATAAAGCAATCAACTAAAAGTGGCTGTTCGTCCGATGATGTATATACACCTTCCCTATACTGGTTTAAGGCTGCGGATTTTCTAAGTAGTGTATGCGTTCCGAGGCAGAGTATATCGAATCTCGTAAGTATAATAACATAAATAATAATAAATAAAACAATTTAAAATAGAACAACCAAGTATATTGTTAAAATGTATTCATATTATGTACATAAGGTTACCGTACTCTTTTTATCATGTTCCATTGCCATGGCACCATGCACGTGGTGACAAACTTGACTGCATAGGCATCTCGCACGCGCCGAGCATTTTCACTATGATTTCTTGCAGTTGGAGGTATACCGTTTAGTGCCAAAGATGGTACTTCTCGCCATTCTCCTGGAATAACGCATCCTTTATCCCAATCCTCCATTTCTAGCGACTGTTGTGGTACATAATTTGCTGTGGTTTTTCTAAGCCAATTGTGGAGGGCACACGTTGTTTTTACAAGTTGTTCAACTTTAAGCACTGATAGCGGAATAGGCTTTTCAAATATTCGGAATTTTGATACTAGTATCCCAAAACTATTCTCCACCACTCGTCGAGCCCTCGACAGTCGGTAATTAAATATCTTTTGTTTATCTCCAAATTCTCCTTTAGTACTATATGGCTTTAAAATATTGGTTTGCAACGGAAATGCGTCGTCAGCCACAAATACGCCCTCCTTTGGAATGTTAAGTAAATTTAGTGATAAGGCTTCATTCAATGTGGATTTATTGAAGACGGATGCATCGTTGGTCCTTCCATTTGTTCCTATATCTATATAAATAAAATTGTAATTCGCATCCACAACAGCAAATAGATGAATGCTGAAATTCTTCTTGTAATCGAAATAGTCAGATCCAGAGTTGCCCAGGCATCTGATATTTACCAATTTTCCATCCATTGCACCGATACAGTTTGGAAAATTCCATAACTTGTAGTAGTCATCCATTATTTTCTTCCATTCACTTTGACTTTGAGGAACCTATAACAATAGATATATTATATATATATATATATATATTATACAGCATGTTAATTAAATATCTGGCTTCAGATGATTCTTGAAAACTATTTATTTTCGGACACAAGCTTATAAATATAACTCTCTAAATTACATTTTTCATTATTTCAGGAGATTCCATCAGCAACCACGGAAAATACAGAACTGCTCTCAGAAGAAAGTACAAGCGCAAGTGAACAAATTAATTCTGAAGCTGTTCAAGCAGTTGGGCAGAAAGAAAATGAAACAACTAGTGTACAGAAAACTCCGAATTTGTTCAAAAAGCCAATCAAGCGTAAAAGGAATAATACGTCGATTGATAAAGCTATCACAGAATTAAAATCAATAAGTGAACAAACTAGAACCAAAGAAAACCAACCTGAGAACGAGTTTGATTTGTTTTGCAAAAGCTTAGCAGTACAATTGAAGAATATGCCCTTAGATAGGGCATTACGTTGTCAAGAAAAACTTCAATCTGTCATGACCAACGAACGACTATCACAAATGTCTTCAGTGTCACGTCACTCTGAATCACGCTCTCAGTCTCAATCCCCACAATTTGTCAGCCAGTCACCACAATATGAGAATACATATTCACATCAAGACCGGTATTACAAGGCCAGACAGCAAAAGGTTTCTGCACCCATGATCTCCCCACAAGAGTATGAATCAAGCTCTCAGTCACCACAATCTTGTAGTCAGTCACCTCAATATGAGAATACCTTATCGTCAAATCAACATAACTACTATCATAAGACCCAACAGCAAATGGTATCACCACCAATGATCTCCCCACAAGAGTATGAATCAAGCTCTCAGTCACCACAATCTTGTAGTCAGTCACCTCAATATGAGAATACCTTATCGTCAAATCAACATAACTACTATCATAAGACCCAACAGCAAATGGTATCACCACCAATGATCTCCCCACAAGAGTATGAAGCATGCTCTCAATATGAGGATATATCACACAGTCAATGTAACTACCAACAGCCAATGGATAGACCCACCTCTTCGGAAGAGAGCAACGGTATAGATTTCGAAACATCGAGCCAGGAAGAAGATGATATCATCGCAAAAGCTCTTAAAAGCATTATTTAAATGATATTATAATAAGATATAAGAATCAACCTTTATGTTGAGATTGTTATGTATTTAATAAAAAAATATTATGAGTTTTTAATTAGTAAAGTATATAACTCACCTTGATAAAGTTCTCAAGCGCCGTCCAAATAGCTTCACATACTTCTTGGCAAAAATAGGATATTGTGTTTCGAGGAACTCTGTATAAAAATTCCAAACTTCCAAAAGAATCGCCCGTAGCAAGGTATCTTAGTATTATCTGAAGTTTTATGTGTGCAGGTATACTCTTTCTCATTAAAGTATCTTCTTTTGTTATGAAAGGAGTGACAAGTTGTAGAAGTTGTTCAAATTTTTTTTTATCCATTCGAAGATGATTATAATAGGTATCAGGATCTTCATCCGCTAACTCTTTTAACAATGAATCTGAAGCTCCAAACACATTCCTTCTTTCAATCCATGGTCGCACCCACCAACGTCGACGTTTTCTTCGTTTCTTCTTTTCCAAATTATTAATCAAATGATCGCAAATTAGGCGAATTCCAAGGCGCACAACTTCGTTCGACGACATATTCAAAAAAATGAGAGGATAACGTTCATTTGTTTGTCATTTTGTATTTGTCGTGTGAACTTGAAATGACAAGAAAAAGAACATTCACTTGAGTGATTCATTCATTCGAGTGAACCGTCTGATATCACCTTACACATACTTCATTCATCATTCATGAAATTTAGGTTTGATACCCAAATTAAACTTTTTTTTCTAGAAGCTGAAATTACTGTTGAAGTAATGCCTATACACAGCATTTTGCTTTTGCATGTAGGTTTTTTTCGGTTGATTTAGCATATTTTCACATTACTGCAATAAATTTAAAAAACTTTAATTGATAATTACGTATACAAGGTTTCTGCTTAAAAATATTTTTTATAGTTTAAAAAAACTAAAAAAAAAAGGTCTATATAAAAGTTTGAGGGTTTTAATTCAACCGCCAGGATTTGCTAAAGAAACAAATTGCACCTGAAAAGTAGAAAAATGAGCATTGACTTTTTTATATTTAATGCATAATATTACTTCAATAAATAAGTATCTTCTGGCTGTTTGTGAATATCTTTAAAAAAAACAGCCGATAAATATGACAAAAATCCCGGAAAAAAGCTTTATTTTAAAAAGAGGGGATGCATTCTACACTACCACTTATGGCAAAATTTTATATTTATAATCAATAAGAAGAGAGCAATGTAGTTAAATTGCATTATAGAGGATATTCCATCTAAAATAACAAAGTCTAAGCTTCTAGACATTTTCCTAAATTTAAGCAGAACCTCTGTAGTACCGGTTGGTAAACATATTGCGCAAAAAAATATAAGCTGGTTAAATTACAACATGGAGGTACATATTGCTTTTGACAAAAAAAAACAAATTTCTCGTTCTGCTATTATTGATATTGTTTTAACAAAAGCTACTTCAGATTCTGACTATTGAAAATACTTAAAGATGTTCTGTAGAGTTTATAATCCGGTTATCAAAATAGTATTTTCAGAAAAAAAATAGTCCAAAGCTGATTTAATTTTTGGATCTGCTCTATTGATGTGCCCATTTAGATTATCCTCTACGTCTGCTAGTTCGTTTTCAATAAAATCAACATTATTGCTCTTCATACTCCAACTTAACTATTACGTACGTGCTGTTCAACCGAAAAAACCTTTTAACGTGAAAAAACTTTCGCATGATAGATACTTTACATCGACTTGATTTATTATATCGCCTTCTAGACATAGAGTTGATCCTATATATGTGTTCGTTTCATTCTACAACAAACAGTTCTTTTAGAGTTTCCTGATGCATGATTAATTTCTCCCAAGTATACATTAGCATCCATTAAATGTTTTCACACTAGTTTCTTTCATATCGATAAAGCACTATCAATTTTTCCTAACCAAGTAGACCCATATTGCATGCCTGGTTCGTATATTAGTGTCAAAATATAAGCCCTGATCGAAATCTTAGTAAAGTGCTAGATTAGATGTTCAATAATGAATCGGCTCTTGACCCTTAATAATTTTAATTCTCGTTCTTGAGCTTTTGGGTTAAAAATACGTTGGCTTTGCGTTACTATGTATGTGTAGTGTTAATATAACACCAAACCTTTTATATCAGAAACTACAAGCACTTCCTAGAAATGCTTAAGGATTTTAAACTAAACTAGCCAACGAAAAATCGAGACCAAATCTTTTTCATCATATTCAAAGTTATTTATTTTTAAAATGTGTTAAAAAAATTCGTTCTGCTTTTTGGAATTTGGAAACTTAGACTATTTACATTCATTTAAAATTATTATGTTAGTTTATATTATTTCAAGTATTTTTGTGATAAACAGATATCAAACTAAGAAAAATAGGCGTGCGAAGTATAATGTTAAAGCCTAGGATTAATATCTCGCGACATTTTTGTTAGTTTTTTAATTGCTCCCTCCTAACCAAAGAAAAAACATTTTTTTGGTGTCATCTAACAAATTTGTAATTATAGTCAAGTTTATCCCTTGTTACTTAATTTAAAGCAACATCTATAGTGAAACCAGTAAAAAGTCCAGGAGATATACAGCCTGTTTAAAAAAAACGGAGAGTTAATAAAATGCAAAGATGCAAATCAGAAAATTATTTGTGCGCCAGTTTGATAAGGACTTTAATCTATGTTCCCACTTCTCTAAAAATATAAATTTTATGAAAATATTGGGTTTTTTAAAAATTCTGGAGAACTAGAAAAATCTTTCAATATGTAATAATAAAACGTATTTTATTATTTAATTAATTAATTTAATTATTATTTAAAAAGAAAATCTCGGGAAATATCTAGAAACTTTTCGGACATTTGCTACAAATTTAAAAGATAAAACTTTAGAATAAAAACCTAACTTTAAAAAAATTAAATTTTTAAAGAAAATTCCTTTAATGTTATTAACATGGAACGGAAACTTTCGGCTTTGGTTAATAAAAAAATCGTGGTTCTTGGAATTAGACCGTGTCAAATTGAAATTACTATCCGACGTTTCACCTTAGATTGCACGAGGCATCTTCAGGGATCTTAACTTAGACTTAACACTAGATCTGAACAGTGAATGAATTCGGAGAGATTCAGGAAGGCTTTTATACTGATTTAGACCGTAACCCATATCTATATTGAAGTTTTTTGTATGATGATATATTTTGAAGAACTGGCTAAGGAAATATTTTGAATTTTACAATTGTGTGCGAAAGTAGAACCCACAATAACCTTACTATAAATGAAAGATCCAAAGGTAAAACGAATATCAAGAAGGTATATTTAAGACAGGGCAGGACAAATTTACAATACTAGAAATAAAGAACTGTTGTTCCAAAAAGAAAAACAACATATAACGGATGCAAATTTTATAATATATTAGTAATTCGAGAGTTCGGAGCCAAAAAAGTCTTTGAAATGACTTTGACAAAGGCTATATAGTTGAGTATAGAAAAGATATACATGAGCAAGCTATGGTCTCAAGTTCTTATTAGGACAGAGGTCATTAATGCTCTGTCAAATACGTCGTGTATACCAGGTAATGCAACGAATTTACAAAAGCTGATACTTTTTATGCAGGCTATATATGGCACATAAAGAAAAATTGTAGTATATATACATATATTATACGCAGAGATAAGGACAAAAAATTAATACGAAGTTTGTGGAATGTTTTCTGACATGTATTTTGTTACAATTTTGAATACTATTCAAAATATAAAAAATAAGAGAAGGCAACATATAACACCATATGGACCATGTTTATAGTTTTTTTTCGATTATTGTCTATTAGAGGAGAAAAGTTTTTAATTTGTTTTAAGTTAAACCTTATTCGTTTTATCGACAAGTGCAATATTTGGTCTGTTACTGGCCACTGGTTTGCCAGTTAAAATAGTAGTTTTCCAGTCTAAGCAAAAAGCTTCGTTCTCAAGAATTGGAGATGGTATGTATTTGAGACATGGTTCTTCCTCTTCTAGGTTGCCTATAATTGCTAACTTCTGATATACATATACGTGTATTCTGTCGGCGCTAGAGTTTCACATCTTGCTGTAGTATGCTCTATGGTTTCTGATGTTCGATTGCACATACAACGTTTATCGTTATTTGTCATTGTTACGTCTTTAAGATCATCTACTCGCAGTTGTAAAGCTGAATAATTATCAGCTAAGCAGATCAATCTATGCAGTGCCGGTGTAGCATTGATTCCATGGAAGAATTTCTTCAAGTTGTGGGATTATCGTCACTGTAGCTATATCAAATCAACTAGTCCTCTTCCTCCACTTATTACTATTATTATTATTATTATCGAAATTGACAATCAGTTTTTCAACAAATGTTGGGTTCCAAGCCCATCCCGGATGCATGCATCAAAAGAAGTAAGCTGATTTCTGTACTGTCCTGTAAGAATTTTCTCACTATGTGGCAAGGTCTGCCTTCTGGATGACGATGAAGGTGTTAGTATGCAGTTCTATGATTTTCGCGTTCTGTTCTAGTGTTTTTGGAACTAATCTAGTTAGTGATACGATGATCGGTATCAAATGAACCCTATCCAATGGCCACATCTGTAGTATCTCGATAATCAAATCCGCATATTTGGCTGTTTGGCGTTGTTATTGTTGAGTACAGCGACATCTACCAAATAAGCTGTCTTTGTTTTCTTATTTAACAATACCACATCAGGCCGATTATTCGTCACCCGTCTGTCGGTGAAAATTATTATTATTATTACTAAGCTCTAGATTAAGGGAGAACTGCACGCAAAAAGTGGAAAACCAGCGACAAGGTCTAGTCAAGTTCATAGTAAGATGAAAAGGTACCTACGTATTAGAGAAAACCTCCTGCACGTCCGACATCAAAAAAATGTGTTATGTATAGGCAATTTAAATTACATTTCGTTTAAAAATGGGTTCAAAAGGGTTCACGCGCTGCAGAAATACAAAGACATGAGTGCGATTTACTATTTCAAATTTTGCAGTTACGTAGACAAAGGATCAATGCAAGGCGGTAAAGAGCCATTTTGTGGGAAAAAAAATTATATGCGACGGCATTTGCGTCAAAAAGTGGTTAAAAAATGGTCGAAAATGGACAAATCTACTTCTATTTTATAATTCTAGATTTGATTTTTTCATAAAAATTTGCCTTTAGCGCCCAACTATATATATTTCCCTATTAAAATCACATTGAAGCTAATACATATCTCTTATAGTTTTAACATAATATTGCAGCGGCGGAAGGCTTGCAAATGATCCATAATACTGCATGCAGTTCCCCCTTAAGTGGAATTTTATACGTTTTTAGGGGTTGTTAGTAAAATATTTAGATTGTGGTGTTAATTCAACTTGTAGCAATATAAGTATGGGATAAAAACTAATCTAAAAAAATTAAAAACATGTATTTATGTTTTTTTTTAAGATACCTACATTTCTAATCTCAAAGCAGAGAGGCAATCGTAGCAGGAAACTAGGTAGTACACAGAAAATAACTTAAAAAACGTTAATTTCTATTCTTTTAAAATACGTCCACCTTATCAAATTTTGAAGCACTTAAATTAAAGGAAAAAATTAAAAAACAATTTAATTTTAGGTTAAAACTTTTAGTTATAGATGAACTTTATATCCAAATGTCAGTTTTAGTAAATGCCACAATTTTTCTATCTAATTTTTTACGGAAACTCTTTTCGACATTCCCTAAGCTCCTTATCTCCAAGTGGGATGCATTTAAATAGTAAATTATAATATTTAAGTATGTAATTGGCATTTATAAATTTGGCAACCCTGCCTTGACCTTCGATACAAAAGCCGGCAGTTAAGAAGTCAAGCAAGGCAACGTAAACAATACTAATTATATCATTCCATTATGGCATGCAGTGAGCGTATTAAAGAGGAACATTATCATTTTGTATTGTCAGTGGACGATAGGTTACGTCGTACATGGTTTTGCATGATGATTCCGGATTATGATTAATTAAGCTGGTGTATTATTACGGACAGTTACGTAACAGTAATGCATTCATAGACACCTTCAAAAAGCAATATTATGATGGAGACGCGTGGAAGAATGTGGGTAAACAGGATATTAATTTTATTGACGGAAAAATATCCTACATACAGTATGAATTCAAGATAAATGAAAGCCGAAGTTAAAGTATGGTATACAAGGCATCTGAAAAATATTAACAAACGGCCGCGAAGCCCGTTTGTTACTATGGCTCTCACATTCGGGGACGAAAACCTGGTGTGGGTCGTGTCGTTTCAGAAAACCGTGTTTTCGACGTTTCGGTGAATATATTTCGAAAACTATTAGAGCTAGGGCGACGAATTTGACATGTGTTTTTAGAGGAGACGTAGATCTGCACGACTCGTTTTGCAGATTTTTCTGTACCATATTTGGTACCGGAGATGTGATACCGCAAAGTCGACCAAAAAAGTCAACTTCGATGTAAGACGATTCAGATCGCAATTTTTGATATTTTTTCTCGAAACTTTCTGAAACGATAGCTCTTCGGGTCCTACAGAACCCTATTGTTTTAGATTGGGGTCCGAACCCGTTTCGTGATTTTATGATTCTTTTTCGTTCGAAAAAAGGCTGTTTTGGGGAGCGAAATTTTGCAGGAGATATTTTTTATTGGAAATATAGAGGAGAACAAAAATCTGAATGCCTCTCTGTCGGAAAAATGACCGGCAAGTAAACATTTTTAATATTTTTGGAAATTTTCGAAAAAAAAATTTTTTTTTGAAACATTTTGTTTTTTTATACAAAAAAGCTGGCATTTTGTCGGAAAACTGACTACGGCAGCGGAAAATGCTCAAAAATATACACAAAATGGAATATCTGTGAAGGAATCTGAGTATGTACAGGGATTGCAATTACTAGATAAAATTTGTAAGTTCCCAAAAATGGGTAGGTAGATTTTTCCACATTACCCTGTGTTACAAGAAAGCTAATACACCTAAGGCGTGGGGTATTTTTTTATGAAACTAGATACTCGTAGGTAGATTATGACCAAATTTCAAATTTTTAGCGTACACGGTCAAATTACTGCGATTTTTCAAAGTTAAAACTTTAAGTCCAAATTTAACCTCACTGTGGGGCTCACTGTACAGGGTGTCCGGATTTGGTTACAAAAGCAGGGTATGTCGCTTATTTTTAAAGATAGAACCTTGCGGTTTTCACGAACCTGAGCTAATTTTTTGTGAAACTCATGAAGCCGTAAACAAAATTTTCATAGCCTTCTTCGTTTATGAGATACATAATAGAAAATTTTGCATTTTGGGACCCCCCTCGTATCTCGGTTATCCTTTAACTTAACGCAAAGGGAAAAATTGCTGCTTATGCAGTTTTTTACGCTGGATCCAGTGGCGTAGTCATATTTTTCATTTGAGTTGTTATTTTTTAGATATGACCCAAAGTTGTGTTTTTTTAAATGGGATACCCTGTATATTTGTCCAGAAATTGATTTGTCCTTTTAAAAGCT
The DNA here is from genome assembly GCA_030620095.1 of Kuschelorhynchus macadamiae. NCBI lineage: Eukaryota > Metazoa > Arthropoda > Insecta > Coleoptera > Curculionidae > Kuschelorhynchus > Kuschelorhynchus macadamiae. The sequence continues at coordinate 257,300 of JAUTXW010000105.1, forward strand.
TCTCAAAAAGATATAATAGTATGGGTCTATTTTAATAAACAACAACAAAAATCCTAATTTTTATAATTATCATCCCAAATTTTGCAGTAGGCCATGCAAAACGATGCCGTTTTCTTTTGTTTTCTTGGAAGCAAATGACATTTCCCAATTTTGTACGCGTATATAAAATATAGCGCTAGTTTTTTGTATTTATTTATTGTGTAAGAATGTATTTGTATTATTATGGAAGAAAACCAAACTTTCGAACATTATGAAAAGTACGATATGTTAGCTCGTTTTATATTAAGTAATGAAAATGTTGAAGCGGCTTCTGAGATGTATTTTAACAGATAAATAGTTAATTTTTAGGTATGTTGAAATACTATTGCTTAATTTTTATTTAGATATCCAGAAAGGAGGCAACCTAATATATCCACTTTTTATCGGATAAAAAAGAATTTACTTAATCACGGATTATTTATCAAACTTCGTACGAAAACATATAATAAAGAGAATCGGGAGGATGAGGAAATTACGGTTTTGGCTAATGCAGAAGCTTACCCTACAAATTCTTGTAGGGCCAGTGAAAAGAGCATAGGGATTCCAAAAACTAGAGTTCAAGAAATTCTAGAAAAGCACAAATACCACCCATACAAATTTAGGCTCGTGCAGCACTTACAGCCAGGGGATGCAGAGCGTCGGGTAGACTTCTGCAATTGGTTTCGAGAAAGATGCGATATGGTTAGAGATTTTGAAAGGAAGGTTATATGGTCAAACGAAGCACATTTCAGTAATTCTGGTATACTCAATAGGCACAATAGTAGATTCTGGTCCCAAGAAAGTCAACACCAAATATTTCCCAGAAGACAGCAGGGCAGGTTTGGTCTAAATGTGTCCTGCTTCATATTAGGAACACATATAAAATTTTATATATTAGAGGGAAATCTAACAGCCAATCGCTATATAGAAATTTTAGAGGCAGCTATACCTGAATTACTTGACGATGTTCCTCTAGCGGAAATTAACGAAATTTATTTTCAACAGGACGGTGCTCCTGCACATAATTCTGGAATGACGAGATTATTTCTGGACAATAATTTTACCAATCAATGGATCGTAACAAATGGACCTATAAGATGTCCCCTTAGGTCTCCAGATTTGTCGATTTTAGATTTCTTTCTATAGGGATATCTGGAAAATAGAATTTACAAAGACCACTATGATAATGTCCAAGATTTAGGAAATGCGATAAGAGAAAATTTTCCCTATTTATAAAATCATCCCGTTATTTTGCTTAATTCCCTAAAACAAATACGAAAATTGTGCGAAGCTTGCATAGAACAAAATGGAAATCAGTTTGAACAGTTCTTTTGATTTCCTTGGTTACTGTAGTTCTTATACGACAGTTGATTTTTGCTGAAAGGCTTGTTACATAATTTATTACTGTTTTGTTCTTGTGTTACATAAATTTAGGTAGGTGGTACTTTTTTGGTGCGAAATTATCAATACATATTTTGATAAATAGATTTAATTACATATTTATTTTGATTTATTGTTAGGATGTAGATATTGTTAACGACTTTAAATAAAAGGCAGCATTGTTTTGCATGGCCTACTGCAAAATTTGGGATGATAATTATAAAAATTAGGATTTTTGTTGTTGTTTATTTAAATAGACCCATATTATTATATATTTTTGAGAAGCCTTTAAAAGGACAAATCAATTTCTGGACAAATATACAGGGTGTCCCATTTAAAAAAACACAACTTTGGGTCATATCTAAAAAATTACAACTCAAATGAAAAATATGACTACGCCTCTGGATCCAGCGTAAAAAACTGCATAAGCAGCAATTTTTCCCTTTGCGTTAAGTTAAAGGATAACCGAGATACGAGGTGGGTCCCAAAATGCAAAATTTTCTATTTCGCCCTGTATCTCATAAACGAAGAAGGCGATGAAAATTTTGTTTACGGCTTCATGAGTTTTACAAAAAATTAACTCAGGTTCGTGAAAACCGCAAGGTTCTATCTTTAAAAATAAGCGAGATACCCTGCTTTTGCAACCAAATCCGGACACCCTGTACACAGTAATCGGAATTGTTTCCTGACAAAAGGATAGAGCGTTTATTTGGCTACAAAAACCTCTATAATATTTTCTTCTAGCTACTGGGGAAATAGGTGAAAATTCGATTTAAAGGAAAAAGTGCACGCTTCTGCATAATTTCTAGGTTTCTGAGATGATCAAAAAGTTCAAAACATCCATTCATCCTTGACTTTCGTCGTTATCAGAAGGTACTTGAATAAATATTTAAGTAAAAATTGTTTAATGTTTTTAAGTAGGTAGCTACAATTTGAATACTATCCCCAATTTCATAAAATATTTCTAAGAAAATTAGCTGTCATTCTCGATTGCATGCATTACATCGATATTCGTTTAATAAACGTGCTATTCGATTATCGTTTTAGGATCAGTTAGAGCAGTAAAATACCTGCATCTAATTGGATACGGGAGAGATGCATTTTTAGTATATTGTCCGGTATGTTTATATATTTTGTGAGGCATTTTAGGATATGGGCATAGAGTTTCTAATTTTTTTATGCTGGTATATGTTTAGCATACGAAATGTAATGAAGTTAAGTATTATACTGTTCGTAAAAGTAGTAAAGTTTATAATATTTTATACAGGGTCAGTAGGTATGACATTTTTTAGAAATTATGCTTTTTTCTTAGTGAAACTTTTTGGTACAAGACATTAATTAAAGCATTTTGCTTTCGCAGCTGCGATTTTTTCAATTTTCTTATCTTTTCTGGTATTTTTTTAAGATCCAAACATTAGCATTATAAGTTATAGGTTATAGGTAGGGTTTGAATGATTGATTGAATTTTTATCCCAAGTTTTCAGTACAGAAGTATATTTTTGTTTTGTTTGTTTATTGGTGTTTAGTATATTGTTATACAGAAGCAATAGGACATTTTCTTTCTTTAGAAATTCTAGTTTAATAGAATGAATTATTTCGGTATGGAATATGGATTGAAGAGGCTTGGATAATAAATTTAGGAAATTTAGTTTTTGCAGCCATGGGTTTTTTAATTTTTTTTCTTTACCTGAACTTTTACAGGATTTAATTGGAGTTTTCGATAATAGATAGGATATTTATTGTAACTTTTACGGGTGTAATTTATTACAAAAAATATTTTAACAGCTTTTTTAGCAGTTTTCACAGATTTAAGTAACTATTAGAGGAGTTTTTTTTGTTTTTAGCTTTAAAAAATCGATATTCTCTTTGTGGCTTTTGAACTGCTTAAAATTTTTAAATATCGTTTTCACGGATCCATGTAACTTTTAGTAGGGTAATTTTTAAAATATTTTGACTGTTCTTAAAAAAAAAATCCCCAGGACTTTTAAACTTTTTAAAAACGGTTTTCACAGTTTACTCTAATTTTTTATAATGTAATTTAATAAAAAGAAAATTCGACATTTTTCACAAAAAAATAGTTGTTTTTTCGTAAATTTTAAACTTATTAAAAAAAATTTATGTGGATTATATGATTCCATGTTACTTTTAAAGGCGCAATTGTTTTGAAAAAAAGTTTTTCCCGTGACTTCTAAACTACTAGTAAAATAATTAAAAACGTTTTTCATAGTTCGATGTACCTTTCTGAGGCACAATTTATTAAAATAAAATACTTTGACAGCTCTCAAAATGTTTTTGTTTTCCTTATCTTTTGAATTGCTTAAAATTTTTAAATACTGTTTTTACAGTTCCATGTAGCTTTTAAAGTTTTAATTAAAATATTTTGAGACCTGTCAAAAAGTCTGTTTTTACTGTTACGTTTTTTCGTTTTCTACGTTCCGATAAAAGTGCCTTCCCGGTTTCAAATGTCTAGCTCCAATATATAACCTACAAAATAACAAAAATTGCATGGCACAAATGTTTATTTTTTTAATAAAATTTTAGTTATATTTAACCAATTTTGATAAAAACTTGAGAAAAGTTACTTCTGGTGGTTACTATTAAGCACGCCAAATTTCTTTATCTAATAGAATGGCTAAAATCTGTATTTCGATTTGAAAATTGAATGCATGATAAATTTTGTGCAAACTAGCCAAATTAAGTTTATTTTTTTTAAATGTAGACTTTTTATAATTTTCTAAAAATATTTTATGAAACAAATATCTCTGGTTAATTCCTTAGTTTAAAAAAAATGATAGATTTTTAGTTTTTTGTTTTAAAAAATTATTTTAATAATTAGATGTAGAGAAAAAAACGATTTTACTCAAAAAATGTTTATAAACACTTATTTCTATGAAAAAATATTATACCTAACTAATAGAATTTTGTTCTTAAATAGTTTTGTTAATTTTTAAATATTATTTTTTGGATTAAAGAAGATATCATTAATGGTTTGAATATATAATAAAATTAGTTTTAAAAATAAAATTTTATTAATTATAATATAATTTGTTTTGTTGAAAAATTAACTATTTTCAAATAAATGATAATTTTCTTTTAGGTTTTGTTTTGAAGTTAAAATATAATTTTTTATTTTATAAATAATTTTTAGTGCTGTTTTGAGAACAATAAAAAATATGTTTTTCAATTTGACCAGTTGGCACAAAAACTACAGATTATTCAATTTTCAAAATGAAATGCTATGGATAGCCGTTCTGTTAGACTAACAATTTATATGCTCATTAGTATGATCCCACAAGTTGCATTTTTTTTATTTCTAAGTTATGTATTGTACTTATCCGATCCGAAATCCACGCATTTTTATCGGAAAGTTGAAAATGATGAAAAAGCTTGTCGTCCAGTAATCAGAGGGTTGGAGCAGAATGCTAAAGGACACATTTTTTTTGCAAACGGTATATCTTGAGGGGCTTTTTAAAAATGTGCAGAGCGCTCAGACTTAAGCCGTCTGGTTAACAAAAAAAAATGGGTAAAAAAGATTTTTTTCCAATATCTTCCAAAATATTGCAGACAGAACAAAATTGTTTTATTATGTTTACAGTAGATCACCACCTAAGTATAACAAGATTTTTTTTTCGGAAATGCAATAGATCATTGCTTTCCCTCTTCCCCCTTTTCTGGCCAAAAGAAAAATTCTTGAATTTATTAAAAAGCGGGGTGAAAAAATATCGCAATAACTAGAGCAAAAATTACTCTATATTCATAATTCAAAATCCGTTTGGAAGGGACATTGTGGCTATATAATATAACCTAACCTCAAAAATAATTTTTTTAAACTCTATTTTTGCAAAGACTATCAGAATAGCAGAAAGAAAAACATGAACATATTTTTTTAGGTAATAATCTGGCCTACATTATTTAGACAATTTCGCTCTATCTTTTTTTTATATTGTATGCATATTTTTTTGTGGATCGGAAGACCTACGTATAAGCACTTTACATTCCTAAAGAGCCCCTCGAGAGTTACTATTAGTGAAAAAAAAAGTTCACAATTACATTATTCTTGTGACAGCTTCCAAAACTATTCCTGCTAACTGGGCTATTGTTGTTCGATTCTAATTGGATCAATTGATACCTGGTCGTTGTGTAATACAAAAACTAAGAATTCCTCTGTGGTGTGTGATGTAATAAAGCCATTTTGCATTTCGTCTATCTCAAAATTTTCTATGATAAATTTAAAATGCATGAATACATCGCTTTGAAAGTTCTTGTGTGAAGTCTAATTAACCTAAAAAGTATATACCCCTGTAGGGGGAATATACAGGGTGTCTTTAAATATCAATACAAAAGGAAGGAGGTGATTATTTGCTTTATTTTATGACTGAAATTTCAAATAAACTTAGATCTGGGTCTACAGGGTGTTGTAATTTAGTTTTTTCTTTATGGCTCCTGCATTTTTAAGATATTTACGTCAAATTTTGGAATAAGGTTACGAATAGAAGTTACATGATTGCACATGTTAAATGCCTGTCTACAGCATCTACAGAGTGATATTTTCTGAGGGGTCATGCCCCTTATCCTCCTGAATTTTTTTGCGGTGTTTTCGATTTTCTGCAATTAGCTAGATGAAACTAATTTCTTTGAAATGGTCAAGTAGGCTATGGCTTTATTTGTAGAATCTTTTGTTTTATTGATTTTGACATCTAGTTAAAAATTAAAGGTGGGATGATTCGGTTTTTACAGCAATAACGATTTATTTATTAAAAAAATTATTTAGGTTTTAACAGCAATACTTAATAATTAACAACAATAAGACAAATAACTACTTAATAAAAATTGTTGGAAGTGACTTTCTACAACCCTTCCTCCGATCTTCTTCACATTGATTCTCGCACTCTTTCAAACACCCCGGGAGTATTTCTTACGGTTTTAAATCCATCTATTATTCGATGGCGTAGGTCGTCGACTGTATTCACCGTGTTGTATACATTAGTGGCTTGAGATCCCCTATAGGAAAAAATCTAGGCTATTTAGGTCAGGAGACCCAGGCCGGGGCTGAGGTCCACCTCGTTCTATTCACTTGTTTTGATATACTTCATTTAAATACTCTCCAAAATAGAAAAATTTGCTGGAGCGCCATCATGCCCACATTCAATTTCTGAGCAAATAATAAAGGCAATTCATGTCGCAAAGAGTGCCGATATGAGTCACCAGTAAGCCGACCAGGTAAAAAAACGACCAATCAAATCAATCCCGATTATACTACCCCAAAAATTCCATTAGGATTTTCTTCTGCCCATAAATGGCTGTAATGGAAATTCATAGTAGAAGTCCTTGAAAAAGCGACTTCGTCAGTAAAAAGGACGATACAATCAAATTATGGTGCCACCTGCAGAGATTAATCCTTAATTAATTACAGAAGAAAACGGTTTTTTATTTTTTTTTCTCGTGCAAAAAACTACAAGAGGACAAAAAGTTACTAAATTAGATAGAGAAAAATGTTTGTGTCTTTTAGAATTTACCAGCGGCAGACCGCAAAAAATTTCAGGGGGTGGAGAAAATAGGGCATGACCCATGAAAAAATATGAGCCTGCAGAATATGACGGCCGTTTGACATGTGCAACCATGTAACTCCTATTGCGTAACCTTATTCTAAAATTTGAGGTAAATGCCTCAAACATTTTAGGAGTTATAAAGAAAAAAACTAAAAAAAATATTGAAATTATAACACCCTGTACATCAGTTAAAAAACGTGTGCGAATCTAAGTTTATTGGAAATTTCAGTCATAAAAGAAACTAAAGAATCATCCCCTCTCGTTTGTACATGATATCACCGAACATTAACAAGACAAGAAGGGGCACAGTCCGTCGAAACTTTTATGTTGTGCTTACAATAACGCACCGACGAATCCGAGAAAATCATACATCTGTGCAGATGCCCATGCTTTTACGAGGTTGATGCAAACAGCTAGCGATTAAAAAGAATAAACGTTCACTTACCGGGGAGATATAAAAACTAATTTAAAAATATCTATCCAAAATTGTTATGGTGACCTATTTTGCTTTATATGTATTAAAAGAAAAATAGGGAAATAATAATTAATAGATCTTAATATAATTATAAAAAGTACCGTTTGCAAAAATTTAAGTAAAAAAGGAAATTAATTGTTGAAAATTTTAATCCAAGATGGCGGAACAAAACGGCGCGGGCGGCTTAATAAAATTTTAAAAAATTCATTCTAAAAAACTAATTGTGGTAGAGAGATAAACTAGTAAAGCTGTGATACTAATTCAAGGTGGCGGAACAACACGGCGGCCAAATAAAATACTTGTACTAGTGAAAAAAATCACCTTCTCATGTTTTACATATTTTCAGGTTTTAGCGTCCCTAGATGGCAAGAAATATGTTTCATCAATTCCGTCGGCCCGTCTGTCAATTTGTCTGTCGGTCTGTCAGTTCGCGACATAGCTTAACAGCTACTTATCAGATTAACTTCCATTTAAGGCAAAAATTAAGAGTCATATGTGGATGACCTGGTAATATTTTGGTAGAAATCCAGTATGCCGGAACAAGATGGCGGACTAGTGAAACGTTAGAAAAACTATTACTAAAAAAACTAATTATCCAATTTCCTCAAATTTTACAGAAAAATGAAGTGTTAGGAATAAACTGGTAATATTTTGGTATGAATAAAAGATAGCAAAACAAAATGGTGGCCTAATAAAATATTTAAAAAATCGGCCTGAAAAAACTACTTATTAGATTAGTTTCAAATTTTGTGCAAGCAGTAAATGTGATATACAGATAATCTGGTAAAGTTGTGTCACGAATTCAAGATGGTGGAACAAAATGGCGGCCAATATTTTTTTAAAAATTCAATTGACATTAAATTTTATAGAAAAATTAAACCTGATATAGGGATAAACCTCGGTATAAACTGGCAGAATTCAACATGACGTAAAAAAATGCTGGTGTTTTTCAATGTAAAAAGTACTTACTGAATTTATTTTTGATTACGCCCAAAAATCAAGTGTGGCATAGGTAGAAACTAGTAAAATATTGGTAGGAATCTAATATGATAAAAAAAATGGTACCCAATAAAAATGTTTAAAAGATAGTAATGACTATTATACTGAACTAAATTGGGTCACTCTTCACTATTCCTAATAAAAGAAAAGATTCATAGCGAGAGAAGTTCCGGAGAAATTTACCGATTTTTTAATAGATAGCCAGTAATGTAAACACTACATCATTGCCGTCCGTACTTGAAAGATTTATATAGTCGCACGCAAATACTTTTAAAAAATTATTTTTTGTCATTATTAGTACATACCAAAACTTTATTGTTATCTTGGATGCATTTTGCCCCTTCAACTTCATTAAGATATTTTTGAGTAAATAATTTCCTGAAAGCCTTACAAAATTGTATTGGGGTTGGATTTCCCGAATTTCCGCCACAATTTCTTATCAAGACAAAAAAAAATTCGTCTCAATTCTGATTAAGGTTTCTTGTTAAAAGAAATGAATAATTTTTGCGTTTCAAAGTTTCCTATAAAGATAGAATGGAGTTAATCGTAATTTTCCAACCATTTACCAAACACAAAACACTAAGTTAAGTGGTAAATACTTATTTTAATTTTTAGTAGACAATTGGCATATATTAATGTTTGGTGATATATTTCAATACTTTATTATACGGCCAGGGGCCTGCGGTGAAATTTTAAGAAAGGGAAGCAATTTTTAGAAACTTACCTATTTGTAACGTAATTCGATTCTTCGATCTTTTTTTGCAAATTCGTCAATGACGTCATCATAAAAACGTCGATGCTCCAACATATTTTGGAGAAGTTTATTTTCAATGGACAACAGCGATGTATGCGAAAGTCTCTCCTGCCCCGTTGAATTTCTCACGAAATTTTTTATACGTTTCAGTGTTGAAAAATTGCGTTCCACTGATGAACTTGTGGCAGGCATTGTCAATACTAATTCACACAATTTCGACACTTCGGTGTAGACATCTTCCAGCTTCTTGTCTTTTAAAAATTGCATTAGTTCCCTAGCGTTATTTTTTGCCCTAATGTCATCAGTTTCGTAAATCACTTTTAGTTCAGATCGCAGTAACACTTGGTCGAAGAACTGGCCATAATGAAGAAGAAGAGATTTAAACGCATCTTCTGGAAAAGTTTTTCCTTTAAATGCATTAAAATTGCAGAGCTCGAGGAATTTAAAATAATTTAAACCGTTAAATCTATAGTTTATTTGTTGCTGAATTTGATCGATTATTTCACAAAAGAGGCAAATGATGTTTGAACATCTCCCACCTTGTCTGTTCGAAGACGCTTGGCTTGTGGCTCTACATTTAACGTCATCGTTTTCTCCAAAGATAGGTCAAAGTCATCTCTTTTTTGGCTTAATATGGACTTCAAATCGTCTACTTTCTTTAGGCAAAAAGCAATATCATTTGTTTTAGTTTGTAATATATTAAAAACATTGTCAGAGAATGATAATATTTCTGAAAATATGCTCAACAAATAATTAAAATTAAAATCTCGTTTCAAACAGTCCAAAAACCCCCTCGAACTATTTATTGCTTCTGAGTCCCACGTTTCATTATTTTCTATTATATTCTCAAATAGTTCAATCAGTGATTCATGATTTTCATATACTGTTAACACAAGTATTCCATTATAGTTCCATTTAGTAGGAGCTAGTTTGGGCAATCGTTTGTGGACAATGGAGTCCAAAGCTTGTGTACGTTTTGATGACTTGGAAAAAAAAGCAACCATGCCACTTAAAGTAACGAAAAATACTTTACACTCTTTAATGTGATTGATGGACTGGGATAAAACTAAATTTAATATATAATCAAAACAATGGACAAACACAGCACTTGGGAAAGTTTCTCGAACTTTAGCTTGCAGACCCCCTAATTGTTCTGCCATCACTGCAGCTCCATCATAGCTTTGAGCAACTTATTTTTTCTCTCCATTAATTTCTTTAGTAACGTTATAAGCTACGGTATATAATGCATCTGCTGTACGATTTTCGAACACATTCTTAAAACCTAAAAATCGCTCTTGAATACTTCCGTCTGTTTTAACGTAGCGTATTACTATAGATAATTGGCTAAAATTAGTGATATCAGTTGTTTCGTCCAGAACAATAGCAATGGACTGCTGATCTCCTGCTTAATTCTTTTTAGAATAATGGTTCCGCGAAAAACGCTAGACTGCTCTAAATGATTTTTTAAGCAATCATCATATTTAGTCATTAAACTAAGTATATCTTGAAAATTTCCTCTATTTGAAGAAACCCTTGTTTCCTCAAGACCCCTTAATCCCAATTCGTGCTGTCCGAGAAAACAAAGAACATCGATAAGTCTTCTTAATATTTGCCTATTTTTATCGACTTCTAGTTCATTGTGTTGGCGGTGACTAATTTCCAACTGTTTATTAAGGGCGTGTTCAATTCTGGTTTTGCCGAAGACTTTTTCTTTTATGACAGCCTGCGCTTTGGACTTAATGTGTCTTTTTACAGATTTATGGAAATTGTTTAAATCGGAAAAACCAGTTTTATTCCAGAGACTTATCAGCGAAGTTTAATGTTGAAAATCCCTTTATTATTACGACATACACCACACATTCACACACACTCTTTTTACTAAATTCTCCAACATTTTCAACGTTATTACCGACAGTCGAAGTTGACGGTATTTGCATATCCACGTCCGTATTATTGTCTTCCATATCGCACCATGCATGACGCGACGTACGTATCACACAACACACGGATAGCCGTTCAAACAAAGAACCTACTCCAACGATAGCTTCCGCCCCCACTTAAAGCACGCGACTGAAAAGCAAAAATTGCAAACTGCCGGTGGAAAGTTCAATAACCTCTGGCTCGATTCACAGGAAATCAAGCATACAGGACTTGGCTGCAGAGAAGCTAGCGGCCCGCATAGGTTCTATTCGATATTCTATTATGGCTGGGTCGGAGTCAAGGCCGCATTTATTATGGGCTTGATAATTAAGATAATATTTTAGCATTTTTAATATAAACTAAATTAATGGTTGCCTATTTCAAAAATTACATTTTAGAAGATGTTTTGTATTTTTTTTGGGGGAAGCACTGTTTGCCTTGCTTCCATGGACTGCACGCCCCTGTATACGACGGACAACCGGTTTATGTATCTCGCCCGGCAGCGACTTCAAGAGATCGAAAAAGCGTAGCATCAGATATATATATATATATATATATATATATATATATATATATATAAATATCAAGTACTTTCTTGGGATGAGGTTCGTGGATTGAACAAAGAAACTTTAATTGACGTTTCGCCTGTCCATTTCAGGCTTTTTCAAAATATTCAATTCTGCACATCTAAAAATTAAATACAAAAAGTGTATATATGTAAGTTAATAAATAAAAACAATTAGGTATAACGGCACGCACTAAAATTATTAAAACATTTATTTAAAATAGTACAGTACATACCTGGAGAAAAATGTTCTTTTACCTTGCTTGGCAGTGTGGAGGTAAGTGATACACTGGTTAAAGAATTCTATTGTTTTTTTTTTTTATATATATATATCCTTTAGTGTTTTTGATTATATTAACAATGTAGAACTATTTGTGGATACTGGTTGTTTTAAAAGTATTTGTGTGAGTCTGACAGTATACAGTATGTATTTATGATTGATGATTGATACTTTTAAAACAACCCGTATCCACAAATAGTTCTACATTGTTAATATAATCAAAAAAACTAAAGGATATATATATATAAAAAAAAAAAACAATAGAATTCTTTAACCAGTGTATCACTTACCTCCACACTGCCAAGCAAGGTAAAAGAACATCTTTCTCAAGGTATGTACTGTACTATTTTAAATAAATGTTTTAATAATTTTAGTGCGTGCCGTTATACCTAATTGTTTTTATTTATTAACTTACATATATACACTTTTTGTATTTAATTTTTAGATGTGCAGAATTAAATATTTTGAAAAAGCCTGAAATGGACAGGCGAAACGTCAATTAAAGTTTCTTTGTTCAATCCACGAACCTCATCCCAAGAAAGTACTTGATATTTATAAATTGTAAGGTTCAAGAAGAGAAATATAAAAATATATATATATATATATATATATATATATATATATATATAAGGGAGATGGGCATATCAAGGGAAGGAGCTTCGAGTGCTCCTTCTCGTCTTGTTAATGTTCGGTGATGATATTTAGGAACACTCCGTGTTTTTTCTTCAGGTAATTTCGGTTATCACAAATTGTAAGGTTGAAAATATCGAATATCTTTATTCTTGATAAAACATTTCTTATTTTATTGAGTGACGTGTGCAGGGGGAGAAGGGGGGACTACTCGAAAGAGGAAGGTATGGTAAAAATATTGCATTTCATATGGTTTTCGCGCTGAAAGTTTGATGAGCACGAAATTCAATTTAACTAATCATTTTTATTTTTGAAAATGTGTATTGCTGATTTTTTGTAAATATGTACGTAGAGGGGACGCTTTTTGTATAATAACAGCACTGTGATTTAACATGCAAGTAGCCAGTAGCTATTTTTCAAGTGTCATGACTTAGAACCTGGTGAGTATTTTAATTAAGCGACTATGTTGCGTGGGCCGATATCAAATACTTCCATCTTACCATCCAATTTATGAAGCTTACAATTTATGACTCGTAAATAAAAACACCCTTTTACGCTGCGTGGTATCAGAATTCCTAAAATAATCCTTCTGATGCAGTTAATTCATAACACGGTAACGTTTCTTGCTAATTATCTTAATATGTAAATAAGATTTATTAGCGCTCAGCGCACGCAGATATATTTTATTTATAATAGCCACAAATTATCGTAATTACAACCCGATGTCAGTTTAAAAGATAATTATTTAGCAACATATTGCCAATATAAATCTCTGATACTAATATCTATATCTATATTTACTAGTGGCATCTCCGGGGCCACTTAAACATCCTTGTTTGTTACGTTTTAGAGAAACAGAAACGTCAATCATTATAGAGGTAAGTAAGCAATAATTATAAAATGCCGAAGTTTAATAGCCCTAATTCCGCTTCTCAATAGCGGCGCTCTTAAATTTGCACTAGTGTTGAATAAAACAAACTTGTTAGACTTCCAGTGTCTGTATTTGGTATTTATTCGCAACGTTTTGGTTGGTAACTATCTCCATTAGAAGATCAATTCAAATTTAAAAAACTGTACCCTTTCTGCCATAGAAGTATATAAAAAGAAATACAGGAATTTTCGTTCGTCGACCTTTTCATATGATTTTATAGAAGATTTTATAGACAGTAGTAAACTAACTAGCATCTATTTGCAAGGATCAACTCCAGATAGATACAGGTATTAAAAAATATCTACGAAAACTCGTCTATACTCCTAAAAATCGATGATTCGATAAAAACAGAAAGAGTAAGTCTACATAGAGGCAGGGCGATAACATCTAGCTCAAACTATTTATGGTAGCATTGGAAGACGTTTTTAAACCACTCGAGGACCAATGAGATTAAAATGGTATCAAAAGCGACGGATTATATCTCAGCTATCTAAGATTTACAGATGACATAAGATTATGTAGTAGTAATACCATTGAACAACTAAACGAAGCTTCCAATACATAGGACCAAAAAGGACAGAAAATAGGAAATGATCAATATCATTAAAATATAAAGATTGTCGGGCGAATCCTCTCTCATGGATAGTATTTGGAAAATTAAACCACATTTTCAAAAACGACGCAATTCCTATAATCCCGAAAATCAAAATTTATAACACGTGTATCCTACCCGTCAGCACCTGTAGGTTGGAAAACATGTCGCTCACAAAAAAAATTATCCCAATATACTTAGAAAATCTCAAAGAGCAATAGATAGAGCAATACTTGGGATAACATTTATAAAAAAAATCGCAACGACGAGATAGAACGTTAATTAAACCGTAGAAGAAGTGAAAAAGATCAGCTACGCAAACCGAAGAAAAGTGGACGCGAAGAATTCCTTAATGTAGACCAAAATAAAACAAGAAGGGCATAGGGCGCCTCCAGAGAAGATGGGTGGATAATATAAAATTGACAGCAGGAAGACAATGGCTAAGAATAGCACAAGACAAAAACCAATAGAGAATACTGGCACAGACCTACGTCCAGGATTGGATGGAGATGGGTGTACCTAGAAGAAGAAAACATGGTTGCATTTAATGATTTAAACTAAAAGTACCCTTTAAAGTAAAATTAATTAAATAATAACTGCCATAAACTAAATTGATAAAAATGCCAACAAAAAAAGAGTTATGGCCGAATAGGTGTGAAAAAAATGCTTAATCTTACTTATTTGTACGTTACCGACAATACTGACAAGAATGTATCATATAAAAACAATATTTCAGGACATGTTCGTATTACTTGGAGCAAAAAAATAAATAAAAAAAGGAAATTTTTTGCTACAGCTCTTTCTTGCCGATTCGAATCTGAACTCAAATCGATTCGGTAACATTTGGTTTCCCAGTTATCCTTTTTCAAAATCATAAATTTCACATTTTAATGGATTTCCCTCTGCCTTTAGGAAATTTCCCCTTTTTTAGCATAAAAAATGACATTAAACTGTGTAACTAATAAAGTTGAGATTATTCTCCAGGTACCATCCACTTCACTTCATTTTGAATGCAATTGTTCTAAAGATAGCAAATTCAGTGGACATTTTGGGCAAAAATCCATATTGTCGTACTGTTAAACTTTTGTTTGTGATTACAAAAGACATGAACCGGTTGTGGATAGATCTCTCAAATACCTTTCATATAGAAGGCAAAAGAGACACTGGCCTATAGTTGTTTGCCGAATGAAGGTCCTACAGGCGATAGAAATAAGCTATGTTGACAAGTATTATTTATTTGAGGCATACGGTCTAATTGCTGAAAACCATGATCAAACGCTTTTGAAAAAACTTTGGAGTTTTTTGGACGGTGTTCTACATTTTCCGTTTAAAAAATGTTGTTAATTTTAAATATTTACCTATATCCTTATCTTTGTTTGTTTTGGTGATCAATTTGAGCATTGAAAAATTTGACCGTTTCAGATTTTTCGCCAATAATAGGCTAGAAATAGTTCTTTAAGAGATTTTACCTACTTCCTCCCGCACCATTGTGTAAAAACTTTGTATTCTTTTTCATACTTGTGAGTGGGGAAACCGTCTTTTAAAAGCACAAAATTACAAATAACTACGCAAACTAAATTACGCACAGATTCATAAATTGTTGTTATTGCTTTTTAGTGTATCGCAACCGAGACTTGTCTATTAACACTAATGTAAAAACAATTGTAACTAAGGTTACTCAGCATTAAGCTAACTGGAATGAGATGATGTTATAATACGTTGTAAGTCAAAATTATAATATAAATAATGGGATGAATTTTTGAATTTTTTAGTATATTGAAAAATTACAAATCTAGGTGAAAAATTGCTTGTTTCTGTTTAGAGGGTTTTTTAATAATATTTAAAAAAAAATGTCTAATACTTTTGATGCAGCTAAAAAATTTTTTCTTTTTCAAGTACTAAAGTAATTTACTTTCCGTATACATGTATCTCTAAAATGGGGCCTTTGTGGACCTATGCATATCTAAAAAATTTTTTTTTAAATTTTATACCAAGGAATTTTTGCATTAGACGATGACCTTAGAGTAAGAATTAAAGTAGAGATCACAATTCATTCATAAATCACGTTAGGGGTATACATTAACATGGTTTCCCTATTTTCCACATTCTATCGACTAATGTTTACGATAAAACAAGAAGTGAGAATGGCCCACGTTCAAGCAATTTGTTGATGAATGCCAGTGGCGGAGCGAGTTTTTACTTCCCGCATAAGGAAATATCAATCGTGAAAAAATTATCGTTCCGGGTTTTTACAGATCTTCATGTTTTTCCATTACTGTCGGTCGGTCGGTCTGTTCCGGTAGAGCTAAAAAATCCACTTACCCGATTAACTTTAATTTGATTTCATTTTCCACAAAAATTACGTCTGTTACAAAAAAATATTGGTATGAATTCAATATGGCGAAAGAAAATGACAACCTGTTAAAATATTTGATGTACGAAAATGAAGAAATGGGCCATGCCTCATTATCGTTGACAAAAGAAAGGATTCTTACCTATTCCTTAATGAGGCAAATAGGTATTTTTAGAAATATCAAAGAAATAATGGTTCCCTACTTCACTATTAAATTCAAACCAATATGTTAGGTAAGTTTTAAAGGAAATTAGTTATTTATATATTATTAAACTTTAGTTTTTTGTAATTGTGACATTTAGAAAAATTATTTGTTTAGTTGTTAAAAATGTCATCGTAAAACTTTAACTGTCAAGTTAGACCTTGTCTAAATTTAAACCTCTTTAGTGAATATTATTGTTAGAGTTTTACTATATTCAATGCTTTTAGGGCGTTTTTATTGGCTTCCTACTCGTCTGATTGTATGTTTGTATGTCTGTTTCAAATCTTGTAATGGATTTTTCCCCACTTCCATTACCGATTGTTTTCAAATTTGACATGCATAAACTTTCGGATATAAAAAATCCGAATTTTTTTAGTCAACGTTTAGAAATCCAAATTGACGCGCCAATACGGCCGAAGAATTTTGTTACTTGTGTAGACTAAACTGAAAATTGGTGCCTAGGAAAATTTAAGTGTGTCAGCATTTAAAAATTCAAAATAGCGGTGACAAAATAACAATGCCAACAGGTCGGACGGATGATTTTAACATTTGTGGGGATTATTTAAGAATGCACAACAAAAATCAAAATGGTGGCGCCAATATAGCGAACGAATTTTGTCATTTGTACAGATTCGGCTGAAATATCAGTATCTAGAAGTATTTAAGAATGAAAGTTATTTTAAAAATTCAGATTGTAATGCCAACATGGCGGCGGAATTTTCACATTTTTACAGATTTGAGTATTCATATCACACATTTTTAGCAAACATTTAAAAAATGAGAGTAGGAAAAGATTGATTAAAAAGCGATATTAGGTGTGCAATTTATACATTTTTAGTAATAAATATTCAAAATGGGGATGTCATCAATCAATCAATCCGATAAGTACTTTTTTCAGATATTTTTAAACATTTAATTAGGCCACCGTTTTGTTCCCCCATTTTGAATTTGTCTAAATATATTTACCAGTTCATCCCTATATAATATTTGATTTTTGAGCAAAATTTGAACATAATCGATGCAGTAGTTTTTTGAATTGACTTTTATAACATTTTATTAGGCCGCCCTTTTGGATTTGTAGTAAAACTTATCAGTTAATACTCATGTCACACCTAATTTTTCTGCAAAATTTGTATAAAATGGATAAGCAGTTTTTTAGTAATATTTTTTTAACATTTCAATAGACCGCCGATGTGAGCTAAAAATTTTGTTCAGCAAAACATATTGACAAAAATTGTTTTTACCAAAATGTTACTACGTCATCATCATGGAAAAATGACCAAAATATTTAATTTTGAACCAAAACTTAAAATAAATAGGACAAGCAGTTATTAAAATGAGCTTTGTCGCGCCGGACAGACATATTCAATTGTGTGTGACTAACCGCTTTGGAACAATAAATGAGAAAACAGTGTAAAACGTTAGGTCGTAGTGAAAACACGTGTTTAATACTTTCCTCTTGCGAGGAAATTGTTTTATTTGTGATAAACTTTTAACTGACGAGTGGTTACTGTTGAACTATAAGACAAGAATAGAATAGCCAATTGTGATATTGTTTTTCCATGTTAATAGCTAAAATTTAAAAAATAAAAGATTTTTTTTTAATTTTCATTATCCTAAATCTTAAATTCTAACCAGTTTAGTTAACATGTTTACGAAGTATCACATTTTTACTTTTAATACGAAGCTGTGATTCTGGCAATGGAGAAAATATCACATTGAAAACATTTAAACTTTCCTTTGCAACAGGACGATAAAGATAAGACTAAAACTTATATAAAAATTGGGATCCTCAACATTTATATGCTTAAAAGACAGTCAGCACGATATTTTAAAAAATTCGAGAAAAAAAAAAAGAAGGCGCGAAATCAGCTATCATTCGCGAAGATATTCAAACTCAGTGTTTGATAATTTATCCACCAGGTCGCATGTTTGAAGATTTAAACAATGAAATTCCAGAGTCGTTAACATATTTTACGGAACGAGTGATTTTAAAGAATAAACGAACAAATTTAGATCATTTAAAATTAATATGCACAAATATTTGCCATAGTATTATGTCTGCTGTTCGACCAAGGTCTTTTAAGTCTTACGATTCAGATGAATAGATTTCAACTTTTTTTATTTCCATCGCTTTTATCATTTCCAATCCTTTTATTATGCAATAGTCTTCAATTACACAGAATCACAACAGAATCACAGCAGAATCACAATAGAATATATCACAACTGGGGACAATAAAAAAAATTTTACCTCATTGGCGTGGAAACGTGTGCATATTTTGAAAAAACTCTTTGCTCGTTATATCTCAGAAACGGTCTGAAAAAAAAAAAAATACACTTTTTATGCAGAATTTTATGACAAACAATTTTTGTCTGAGGTAGTTTTACGATAAAATTTACCGTTTTGCTGAACATCGCGAAAAACCAATTTTTTTGACCTTTGACCTTCAATAAAATTTTTAGCTCACATCGGATTGCTGGGGAGTTTTAAAATGTTATTTGTAATGATGTTTTAAACCCTTACACAAATATTCAGCTTGTTGTAAATTTATGTAGCACCAAATGTTTAGATTGACCGGAGTATAACTGAAGTGATAATTAAAAAAGGGCGCGAAATCATCCGAAACTTTGTTATTTCCCCAGATTTCATCCAAAATCTAGTAATTTTCGAAATCGCAGCACGTTTTTTTTGAGCGTGAGACGCCCTTTGACTATCTTAATATAGTATAGATATATTCTATAATTATTTTAATTCTCTGATATGAAAAACTATTGCAATCGTCAAAAAAATTAATAATAAATGAATGACCCCCGACGAAATAAACGTTTTATATACTGAACCGGATTGGTCAATACGTCATGTGACCTAAAATAAATGAATAAGGTATCTTTCATTAGACATGTATCCTGGAAAAGGAAATCTTGCTGTTTACTCAGTGATTAAAAGAAAATTCCAAACTTAAAGGGCCATTTTTTTACCAAACGCACATTGCCACGCCATAGTTAGGTCAAGTAAAGCTCCTAGTTTCGCAATGTCCAATTCCAAAGTAAATAAAACTTATTTATTAAATATTTAAAAAATCAATGTTCTTCTAATGTCACCGCACCTTTAGAACGCTGCTTCTTAAAGTAATAGAAGATTTGAACCATATTAACAAATACACAATAATACATTAAAACACATGCAGTAGTGACGCTAAGAAAAGCTTGGAATCTAATAAAATATTTTTTATCAAATCGTTTTTTTTAATGTCAATTGTAGTTCCACGACCCGCTATTGGTTTTTAAGCCAAGCCATGAATGAACCCTATTTTTATTCTTACTCTAAGGCGATGACCCATATTTTAGGAAACACCCTGCATACGCAGTCTTTATTGTTGCCCTTGGATTTCTACGTGCAACGACGTGCACGGGTCCAGCTAGTAATCGAAGGAAGACAGTGCATCCACAGGAATATTTCGGCTACATGCGAAAACTGCATGACGTATTTATAGCCGATACCGTCGTCCTAACGACGCTCGAATCGACCCGGCAGAGAGCGGGCAGAGTCAAACGCGTCACCGGTATAATATGTCTCGCCTGACAGTTCTCGTGTTGGCTTTCTTAGCATTTTCCGAAATTTACGCTGACGAAAACTTGTTTAAAATCATGGAAAAAGAACAAGTCGTTCCCGAAGTAATCGACAAGGTGCCCGAGGAAGTGGCCGAGCTCACTTTTCCCGGCGGGGTCAAGGCTAAGATGGGTGATATTTTGACGCCAACTCAAGGTGAGGATGACATAATTATAGCCGGGTTGTTGTAGGTCAAAATTTTTCATTTCCTTTAGTTTTCCTTTTAGTGTAATGATACCTAAAAGGCCAATATTTTCAAATCGATTTAAAAAACTTTGGCAAGCAAGAGATTTGGCATATGTATTGTATTTGGTAACCTGAAAGATATGCAAAAATTCAACGTTTGAAAGTTTAAAATTGTGTTATGGACGACTCTTAGAAAATGGCGACAGAAAATCAGTTTTCTAGGTTTTCATGGAAAATATGAAATACAAATTTTAATTATTACTCAACTTTTTTACATAATAATAGAGTTTGAAATGTTCTCCAGCTGAATTGACGTGCCAAGTTTGATATATTTTTTTATCGTAGATTTTGACATGTAGGCTCCAAATATCTTATGTGTCATTGTTTTTACTCGTTTTATACAAATAATATAGGATGCAACTTCTTTGTAAATCATGATGATCACAACAAACGTGTTGCAGCTATATTGACCTAGTTTGGTGTAGTATATTGAATTTCCTGAAAATGTTATGTCCTCTAGAATTTTTTGACACCTGGTACTGTTTTGAAGTAATTTAAAAAATATATGTTTAAAAATAGACAACTCGATAGTTTTAGCTCGTAATTCGGCTTAACTTGGGTTGAGCAAGTACCAGTTATATAAAAAAACAATTTTTTTCTTCTTTTAGAAGCTTCTCCTACAGAAAAATAAAAATTTTTTTGAGGAAATACGACATTTGGATTTTACAGACTATAAAATGGTTAAAACCAGTTACATGGGGACTTTATTTTGTTTTGTATTCTATATATTTTTCTATACATAAAAATGTAGAAATGTTCCAGCCTCGTTTCCTGCAGAAATACCTCATTTCCATTCTCCGAGTAATTTTAATTTTTATTTTTCATACTTTCGAAAGGGGCAATTTTCGTTCACCAAAAATGGGTCCTTATCAACGGGAAATAAAAATTGTCCTGCGGAAATACATCATTTCCATTTTTCACACTTTATAATACCTGAAATCAGTTATATGACAATTTTACTTTTATCTCATTCCAAACACTTCCCAAGCTCTAAAATGCCAAAATGTTGGAAATTTGTCGTTTCCATTTTGCGTAGAAATTTTGTGCCCTTTAGAAGAACCGAAATAAGTTACATAAAAAATTTTGCTGTCATTGCCTTGTAGAAGTTCTTCCTAACAATAGGGACTAACAATTTTCCTGCGGAAGAGCATCATTTTCATTTTCCACACTTTAGAATACCTGAAACTAGAATCATGAAAACTTTGTTTTGCTTTGCACTCTAAACAACATTTTATTTTTATATTTTTTTGTTTTTTTTTTAATTTATTTTTGTTTAATTTTAATTAATTTCTTTTTTTTTATAAATGTTTCTTTTCGTTCTGCTTTAAGTTTTTAAAAAATTTTTTTTTTTCGTTTTTTCATGTTTCAATATTTCTTGTTAGTTTTTTTTTCAAATAATTTAATATTTCGGCCCACAATATATTTATATAAGATATGGTACACCTCTGGGTTTCCTGACGAAATTAAACAATCAAGATTATAAGGGAATGGAACAAGGTTAACAAGGCTATTGTATAATATTTCAGTAAAATTCCTATGTCTATAAC
This sequence comes from Kuschelorhynchus macadamiae, assembly GCA_030620095.1. Taxonomy (NCBI): domain Eukaryota; kingdom Metazoa; phylum Arthropoda; class Insecta; order Coleoptera; family Curculionidae; genus Kuschelorhynchus; species Kuschelorhynchus macadamiae. The sequence goes on from JAUTXW010000105.1 coordinate 279,353, forward strand.
ATCCTAATATATAATGCTCTAGATCTCCCAATTCCCCGCATTCGCAGTACTCTGTATCTTGTATTCCAATTTTTTTCATGTACTTGGGATACAGTGCATGATAATTTCTTAAACGTGAGATAATTCTTATAAAATACCTATCAGATTCTACGATAAACAATGGCCTTTTATTAATTCTAGAAAATGATTTTTTGTAAGCAAGACCTTTATCAGATTCCACAAAATTATTTTGCCAGTTATTATACATTGCATTTTTTGCAATGCTGAAACCATCTGTGTACCGAATTAGAAAATTATTGGGAATGTTATCCATTTCAATAGCTTCTTTGGCTAATTTGTCTACAATTTCATTTCCTAAAATTCCTATATGAGCCTTAATCCAAACTAATGTAACAATTTTATTTCTTTTTTTTAATTCTACGTGTGTGTTAATCATTTTTTTATTATATAATTATTAGTTACATTTTGTCTACAATTTAGAATTGAATGCAAAGAACTTTTGCTATCTGTAAATATGACAAAATTATGATTTTCAACAAAATCTAAACAATAACGCAGAGATTCTAAAATTGCCCATAATTCTGCAGAGTATATAGAAGTACTGTCAAGTGATTTAAATTGCCTGTGAAAGTTCCTATTTTTGTGGTAAAATGCACAGCCTGTTCTACCGTTCAGAATAGAACCGTCAGTAAAGATGTGTTCAGCGTTTGACCAAACTGTATTAACGTCTGCCAAATACATGATTTTTAGAATATGTTGATCCATATTTATATAATTTAGTATAACCCTTGGAATGTTTTCAAGATAGTTATCTTCAAGTTCAAATTGCTGCAAAATGGAAGATGCATACATTTTTTCTTTGGCTTGAGTAATCCAAGAGTAACTTGTGACTAACAAAAGTTAGAAAGTTTAAAAATAGAAAATAAGACAACCGAATTCCTTGGACTATAGAAGACCAGTGGGTGGAAGAATTTCAAAATAAATTGACTCCTTGTTACGTTCCCAACGAATCATTAAGGAAAGCTATTTTGAATAGTAAAACAAACCATTTTTTGGACCGACCATTTCCAATAGAGGAGCTTAATAAAGTAATTAAAAACAATAATAATTCGGCCCCAGAAAAAGACAATATCCACTACTCGATGATTGCCAACCTTCCAGAAAAACAAAGACAATTTTGTTGAACATTTACATATATTTACTGGAAACCAATAATTCCCGCAGATTGGATAGAATATATCATAGTTCCAATTTTGAAACCAGGAAAACCTCAAAACACGGCTACTTCGTAACGCCCAATAGCCCTAGCGTCATGTTTATTAAAGATATTCTTAGAGTTTTCACACACCAAAAATGGGGATCGGATCCTAATATTGCCCTCATATTTTACAAAGCATAAAATCGATCTATACTGGATTATGCAAGCCAATTCTATAGATCAGCAGCAGATACCCACCTGAAAAAGATCGAACAGGTAAAAAATAAAGCCCTGAGACAAAGCGTTGGATTCTTAAGGAGTACACCGATTGTAGTTATGGAAGCAGAAACAGGGGAGCCTCCACTGTCACTGAGAAGGAACTTTCTGAGTGATAAGCTTCTTTTAAAACTTATCTCTAAGAACAGCGAGTTAGTAGGAAGGATCTAGATACCCTGAAACGTAAATATCTGACACAATCTCGGAGTGTGATTTTTTCACGATGACAATACTTCCCTTTCATGAGGAAAGTAAAAATGCAAAAATGTTTCAGCGGAGATACGTCATTTTCAATTCCCGATAACATTTTGTAAACTTTAGCTGCAATTTATGCCTTCCTTATTCTTCTGAAGATAGTGAAAATTTCGGTAGGAATACGTCAGCTTGATATTTTACCTGTCCCACCATCGTAAACAACATATAAAAAATCAGCCAACTCTCAATTTTTTATGTCAGAGACCAATTGATTGTAATAATAACCTTTCCATTTCTCCAACATTTCTATTAATGCATTTTTTCCCATATGAATAATTACAAATTATGACCAATATTTACAACTGGTCGTAGACAATGCGTCTTAAAATTTATTTTGGTTCAATTCTATTGGTCATAAAAATTGTTCTGTTTTGAGTAGTATGGTATTTTTCAATTGATAATAAGGAAACTAGTAACATTCCTTTCCTCGTACAAGTTATCTTGCCATAAAAATGTGTCACATACTTTAATCAGTATTATTTCATATCAACTGACTCGAACCAAACTAAACGAAAAATAATTGTTATTGTTACTTTCCTTTATTTTCTAGGTTTATCTAAATATCTTATTAATCTTTAACATTAATTAACTCAACGTAAAATTTTTGCTGCAATTTTCCAAGAGGGGGGAGGAGCAACACTATACCTTATTCGATTACGCTCATATTTTATTACTAACTAGTTGTCATTTTTTCTTAAATTTATTAATAACAATATATAAAACATTTTTTGGCTTACAATTATTGTATTATCACTTAAATTAGCTGTAACTTAAATTCTAAACATGAAGTCCGCTGGTATCGGGACACTAGACGTTTGAAGTGTAAATTATAGTAATTCTAATTAATAAAATACATTAATTTAAGATAACTCAGTTTCAGTTCTAAAATAAATAAATATAAAAACATAAATAACTACCCTACGGTATAAACACGTCAAGTTACTAATAAAATCAGAGTAATACATTTTTCTAAATCTACATTTAGTCATCCAAATTATTTCAAACAGACTTGTAATTGCAGGGGCGTGCAGTCCATGGAAGCATGGGAAGCAGTGCTTCCCCAAAAAAAAATTACAAAACATCTTCTAAAATGTAATTTTTGAATCAGGAAAAAATTAAGTTTATATTAAAAATGCTAAAATATTATCTTAATTATCAAGCCCATAATAAATGCGGCCTTGACTCCGACCGAGCGAGGAGTAAGTTCTTTGTTTGAACGGCTATCCGTGTGTTGTGTTGTTTTCAACATTAAACTTCGCTGATAAGCTTCAAATAATTTCCAAAGGAAGGGCCAAACCGCCTATGAAAAATTTAACCACAAAAATGAAAAACTGTATTAGACATTTTTATCCGTAAAAACAATACGAACAATTTAAATGGCTAAGAGGGTGTGAAAATATAAGTAAATTATTTTGTTGGCCATGTTTACTTTTTGAAAATGAAAAAGGTCTCTGGAATAAAATTGGTTTTTCCGATTTAAACAATTTCCATCAAGCTGTAAAAAGACACATTATGTCCAAAGCGCATTTACAAGCTGTCATAAAAGAAAATTCGGCAAAACCAGAATTAAACACGTCGATAGTCGATAAAAATAGGCAAATATTAAGAAGGCTTATCGATGTTGTTTGTTTTCTCGGACAGCACGAATTGGGATTTAGAGGTCATGAGGAAACAAGAGTTTCTTCAAATAGAAATTTTCAAGATTTACTTAGTTTAATGGCTAAATATGATGATTGCTTAAAAAATCATTTAGAGCAGTCTAGCGTTTTTTGCGGAACGTCGAATCGAATCCAGAATGATTTAATTTCTGCTGTTGCAACTATTATTCTAAAAGAATTAAGCAGGAGATTGGCGAGGCGTGGTTCATTGCTATTGTTCTGGAAGAAACAACTGATATCACTAATTTTAGCCAATTATCTATAGTAATACGCTACGTTAAAACAGACGGAAGTATTCAAGAGTGGTTTTTAGGTTTTAAGAATGTGTCCGAAAATCGTACAGCAGATGCATTATATACCGTAGTTTATAACGTTACTAAAGAAATTAATGGAGAGAAAAAATTAGTTGCTCAAAACTATGATGGAACTGCAGTGATGGCAGGACAATTAGGGAGTCTGCAAGCTAAAGTTCGAGAAACTTTCCCAAGTGCTGTGTTTGTCCATTGTTTTGCTCATAAATTAAATTTAGTTTTATCCCAGTCCATCAATCACATTAAAGAGCTTAAAGTATTTTGTGTTACTTTAAGTGGAAGGACTGTTTTTTTTCTAAGTCAACAAAACGTACATAAGCTTTGGACTTCATTGTCCACAAACGATTGCCCAAAGTAGCTCCTACTAGGTGGAACTATAATGGAAGACTCGTGTTAACAGTATCTCAAAATCGTGAATCACTGATTAAACTATTTGAGAATATAATAAAAAATAATGAAACGTGGGACTCAGAAGCGATAAATAGTTCGAGGGGTTTTTTGGACTGTTTGAAACGAGATTTTAATTTTAATTATTTTTTGAACATATTTTCAGAAATATTTTTATTCTCGAACAATGAATATATTATAAACTAAAACAAATGCTATTGCTTTTTGCCTAAAAAAAGTCGACGATTTTAAGTCCATGTTAAGCCAAAAAAGAGATGACTTTGACTTATTTTGGGAGAAAACGATGACGTTAAATGTAGAGCCACAAGCCAAGCGTCTTTGAACAGACAATGTGGGAGATGTTCAAACATGATACAGACGCCTCTTTTATGAAATAGTCGATCAAATTCAGCAACAAATAAACTATAGATTTAACGGTTTAAATGATTTCAAATTTCTCGAGCTCTGCAATTTTTTTTGCATGCATTAAAAAAAACTATTCCAGAAGATGCGTTCAAATCTCTTCTTCTTCATTATGGCCAGTTCTTCGACCGAGTGTTACAGCGATCTAAACTAAAAGTGATTTACGAAACTGATGACATTAGCGCAAAAAATAACGCTAAGGAACTAATGCAATTTTTAAAAGACAAGGAGCTGGAAGATGCCTACACCGAAGTGTCGAAATTGTGTGAATTAGTATTGATAATACCTGCCACCAGTTCATCAGTAGAACGCAATTTTTCAACACTTAAACGTATAAAAAATTTCGAGAGAAATTCGACAGGGCAGGCGAGACTTTCGCATACATGGCTGTTGTCCATTGAAAATTAACTTCTCCAAAATATGTTGGATCATCGACGTTTTTATGATAACGTCATTGACGAATTTGCAAAAAATTATCGAAGAATCAAATTACATTACAAATAGATAAGTTTCTAAAAATTGCTTCCTTTTCTTAAAATTTTACCGTACGCCCTTGTGTAATTGTCTTAAAAATTACTAGTAGCTCAAGGCCTCTTCTTTTACTGCGAATTTTTTCTATAAATCCAATATGTTTTTCTTCAATAACATTTCTGGACGATGTGGTGAATGCGCCACATATTTTAATTCCACTTTAAATTCATCGCGCCATCTAACGGGAAAAACATAACAAGGTCAACAGCAAGTTTATCTTACGATAGGAAGAATTGACTTATGGCTAAAATACCTTTACAACCAATTACCTTACGACCAACTGAAATCCAATCAATTGACAATTCGACAAATCGAGATATTTAAATATTATGTTGTTTTTAGGGTTTTATTTATTAAGTTCAAAAAATGAGATAAACTTATGGAGTCATTAATATAAAAAATAACCAAATAGGATAATATTTTATTACTAGTAAGATATAATTTCCATAAAAGTACATTGAGCATTTAAAAAACTAATATTAACAAATCAATATCTGAAACGAACATCTAAAGTTAGGGTTTGCATTCAACTTCCTCTAATACAGTAGTTTCTATAATTAAGTTGTTAAATCTAATAGCCACTTAGGTTTCATTCTATTCAATTTAGCT
>JAUTXW010000106.1:2500-92500 GCA_030620095.1 Kuschelorhynchus macadamiae
AAAGAATGCCGCATGTCAACAATCATTTTGTGTTCCTGAATAGTACTTGTTATCATTTTCTCATTGTGCCGAGTTTTTACAAAGTTTATTTGAGTTTCTTATACTACTTAAAATGGAGGGTAATTATTCCAACGAAGAGAATTTGGATATGATAGAACTTTATTTTAAAGCAAATAGAAATACACAAGCAGCTGCGCGTTCATACGAAGAACAATTTCCAGACCGACATCAACCAAGCCAAAGGCATTTCAGATTTCTAATTGTAAACTTGTTAGCTTATGGGTAAAAATATTAATTCAACCATCGATGTTTCAGATTTTCAACTAAGATATTATACTAACAGTGAATACCTAGTGACTAAAATGTAACTATCACACTATTGAAAATACCTAAACTAAATTTAAATTAACACATAAAAAAAATATAAGTTACACCACATGCCTCCCTCCATTTTCCACACATTTTTGACATTTCTCCAATACCTTCCGTGTAACCCTTCTTAAGGTGTTCCTGTTCATATTAGCAAAAACATCTCGGACTCTGTCTTCTAGCTCTCTGAGACTTTCTGGCGGAGAAAATTCGTAGACCTCATTTTTTGCGTATCCCCATAAATAAAAATCGGGAGGAGTAATATCCGGTGACCTTGCCGGCCAAGCAACAGGGCCATTATTAGCGATAATATTTTCCCCGAAAGTATTTCTGAGGACCGCCATCACCTCTCTGGTACCGTGAGCCGGACAGCCATCTTGTTGGAACCAAATATTTTGCAGGTCGTTTGGGGGAACAGAATTTATAACTTCTGGAATAATTTGTTCCCGTAATAGTTGCAAATATATGTTACCCGATAAATTTTCTTGGAAAATGAACGGCCCAATCAAACGGTTATCTAAAATACAAATTGTTATGAGTGATTTAAAGCAGAAGTGCATTGTTTGGAATTACCTATAATGCCACACCACACATTGAACCCAAATTTTGTTTGTAAACGTCTTTCTTCTAAATTATGAGGATTCTCGGTGCTCCAGTAACGAGTATTATGTTTATTGAAAATTCCACAGTTTGTAAATCGTGTTTCATCTGTCCAAAGTACTTTAGAATGAAAGTTGGGTATTTGCTGGCATTTGTTGATGAACCATTCACTAAACGTGATTCTTCTAGCAAAATCATTTACCTGAAGACCCTGTACAATAGTAGGTTTATAGGGATGAAAGTGAAGTTTTTTCAAGACTCGTTGGACGGTTGATTTGGGAATTGCCGTTTGTTCTTCAATCTTTCTTACTGAGGTTGTTGGGTTGTCCCTGACACTTTCTATTATAGCTGCGTTTCTTGCTTCATTATCTATTGAATAGGTCTTTGGTTTCGGTTTCAAAAAAGACCCGTAGGCTAACAGGTTAACAATTAGAAATCTGAAATGCCTTTGGCTTGGTTGATGTCGGTCTGGAAATTGTTCTTCGTATGCGCAGCTGCTTGTGTATTTCTATTTGCTTTAAAATAAAGTTCTATCATATCCAAATTCTCTTCGTTGGAATAATTACCCTCCATTTTAAGTAGTATAAGAAACTCAAATAAACTTTGTAAAAACTCGGCACAATGAGAAAATGATAACAAGTACTATTCAGGAACACAAAATGATTGTTGACATGCGGCATTCTTTTGTTTCATTATGGCCGCCATGCGTAATCAAAGCCTACTTAAAAAAAAACAATTATTTTGGTTTTTAGAGCTCAAGAAAAATAATAATGTTACCTTGTTATACATCATTGGAAAGCTCTTAAAAAGATCTTTCCAAAAATACAATAATCCAATATGGCGTCGGTAAGAAAATAAAAAGTTGATGCCAATATCTCAAAAACAATTGAAGCTAGAAACTTCGTTCTACCTGCATAATGTTCCTCTAATAAAAGTGACCTAATAATGTATAAACCATAAAACCATAATACGAGTCGTTTAGAAGCTACGGGCAAAAGTTGAAAATGCACCATTTTGATTTTTCCCAATTATCTTGAAAACCACAAAAGATATCCTAAACTTCAAAACGTCATCAAATTTGTAATAAAATTCTCTAAAACTTTCCTAATTTAACCCACCCTGTAGCTATAGCGGTTTACGAGATAGCAATGCATGTAAGCCAAATTTGGGACACATTGTATATATATATATATATATATATATATATATATATATATATATATATATATATATATATATATATATATATATATATATATATATATATATATATATATATATATATATATATATGTTGATTTTTAGTCCTTCACGGATGGAAAAATACGATGTGTTTTCATTCCGGGTGTACATCCGTTCACTAATGTTCACACTTAAAATAAGGGTGACTTTGTATAAAGTTGTCTATTCCAAATAAGTTTGTCTATTTCAAATAATCCTCGTGTGTGTAATTTAATCGCCTCGGCATGATTATTAGTTTAATAATTATTATAATTACTCTAATAAATAAATATTATTTTAGTAGGTAATTGTCAAACGACAATAAATATTACGTTTCTATAGAAACCAAATGGTTTTGTTTTCGCCAGGCCTCCCTATCATGGCCAACTAACAAAAAAACTTAGAAGCCGCCTGACATTATTAGAATAAAAAATGTTAAATCGTCAATAACTCAAAAGCTACAAATTTTTGGAATAGACAACTTTATACAAAGTCACCCTTATTTTAAGTGTTAAATAAGATAAAATTATAAAAATTGGGGGTTTCTATTTGAAAAAAGTAACTTTTAACGATTTTTTAAAGTATATTTATAATGTCAGTTTTTGATCACCCTATATTTATTTATTATAAAAATAACAGCACAGGCCACTAAAGTGTACCCTTTTGGACAAGGAAGCCAACCGCAAATAAATAATAGAGAGATAAAAAATAAATAAGGAGATATTTAAAGTTATGTCTAGTCCTGCAAACGTCATTTTTTACATAAAATTCAAAATATCTCAAAAACAGTTGAACTCAGGTATAGGATATTATACATGAAATATACCTAGAATTTTTCGAGGAATCCAAAAATTCGATTATATACAGGGTGTTCCATTTAAAATAAGAAAGTTGACGTCTACTTGCGGTATAACCGGAAGTGCCGCCATCTTGAAAATATTTTGCGCGAATTGTCCCCCTAAAGCCTATTTTCTGAGAAATCGATCGCCGCAGTTCGTCGTGGGACACCCTGTATATATATATATACGAGCTCTTCAAGTTAAACTTCGGCTAACGCGCGAAATCGCGGCGCGGCCAACATTTTTTGCGTATTTTGTATAATGTATTTTGCAATATTTGTAATTTGTAAGAAGAGGTGCATTTAATGAAAAAATAACAGACCCCACCAAAAAAATATGGGTTATATTTCTCAACTTTTTAATGGTTTTTAAAAACTTTTGATACTCCTAAAAGATGATACAAAAAACCTACAACTTCTGCTATAGTTAAAGGCTCTAAGGTTTCAAAATATGTTGACAGACAATTTGTTAATAAAAAATGTGTATTTACATTAACGTTCGTATTTTTATAGATATCAAAAAAAGTAAAATACAAAAGTTTCTTCAAATTGTACGAATTTTGTCTAATGTGGTTTGTAGATATACAGGGTATTTAGTTTTTCTGAAGTCAATATCAACTTTGTTTTTTTAAATGTAGCACCCTGTATATTATACATCCATCAAATGGGTGTCTTCTTGCTGATTACAATTATACCAGGTTTGATACCTTTATTTTTAAACACCCGAGAAATTTGACTAAAACCCTTCCATAAGAGGCAATGTCTTAGAGACAGAGAGAGATGGAAAACGTTCTACTACAACCTGGAGTCAATGGGAATACATTGCTTCTCATAGCCGGGTTTTTCCCAATTTTCTCGAGTGTCTTTAAAGATAAAGGTATCAAAGCTAGTATAATTAAAATTAGCAAGGAGAGGCCAATTTGATGAACGGATAATATATAGAGTGCTAGACTAGACACTTTTTATATCTGTATATTGTATATTTGTATCTACAAAAAAAAACTATAATTTAAAGAAACTTTTGTATTTTTTTATATCTAGAAAAGTACGAAGGTTAATGAGGGGGTGCATTTATAACCAAAAACTCTGTACATTCAACATATAGATTTAATTCTTTTTGAAATGTGTGTAAACTTTTTGGTTGGTATTATATTTTTAGTAAAGGCGTACCTATAGATTAAAGAGAACAACAGAACGGTAGATATCTATACATTTTTATCTAATATCCAGTAATCCAGAAAATCCGTCTAATCTCTTGCATTAATACCCACACCACGAACTCTAATAAATCGAAGGGCACGCAACAAAACATTTTCTTGTTTGCCCTGAAACTGCAACTGAAAGTTACGACGGAAATAGATAGTGATATTAGGCATTCTTTTTTACTAGAGACACTATTTTTAATATATTCTTACCCGCTAAGGAAATATTCTAAAAACGACTTTACATATATGTGCCAGAATGTACACTCGATGAATATAAAATAATTGAAACCTCTGCATCCGCTCCCCCCAGACATACTTTCTGGCTTGGCCATTTAACCGAAGACGCATAACGATGCTTTACCCGACTCGACAGATAAAACTCTCAGCCTAAATTCATACCATTAACATCCAATATAGTAGTTTAGATAAACGGTGCACAGTGTTCCGTCTCTAACTTCTGATAGTCACAAACACCTCAGACGTTTTAAGGAGTGGAAGCGCTATATTGTACTTTTCTATTTGCACGGTCCTAAGAAAAGAAAATTACAATATACACGCCCCACGCGGGCCCTAAAAATCTCAGCTTAAATTCAGACCATTAACATCCAATATAGTAGTTTAGATAAACGGTGTACAGTATTCCGTCTCTAACTTCTGACAGTGATAAACACCTCAGACGTTTTTACGAGTGGAAGCGCTATATTGTACTTTTATATTTGCACGGTCCTAAGAAAAGAAAATTACAATATCCACGCCCCCACGCCCCAAGAAAAATTCAATTAAAAATCTCATGTCATATTTGGAGTGTGCTGTCCAAATTTAAAAGTTTGTATCTTGAACCGCACTTTATATGTATATATATATATATATATATATATATATATATATATATATATATATATATATATATATATATATATAGGGTGTCTGTAAAAGATCTGTACAAAATGATACCACGTATTGCAGAAATCAAAATGGCACGTATACATTAAAAAAAATCTTATTATTTTGAATTAAATTTGGTATGTGAACTAGTACTGTAAAAAGGATGGGTTCCATCCACACTATTAAAAATATTAGATTCGGACGAATGGTTTGCCGAGGTCAAAGCCTACTTGATTATTCGCCTAAAAGATGGCATCGGACCCACTACACTATGCGGACGAATGAACGAATCAATAAATGGTGAGTAGCCGACTTAAGTGTTATGTAAATGTTCAGTCACCTTCAAAAATGATAATATTTTTAAAATTATTTTGCCAGTTAAAAGTTATAAAGTTTTTTTTACAGACGACGTTATTCCTAATACATTTGAATTATTAAAAATTATAATTTTTCCCATTTGCAGTAGTTTCAGCAGAATTTTTTTTATCTCAATACGTGTTGCACTCAGGCTCAAATTAATTTGAAGATGACATTCAAAAAAGTTAATAACGCCGTTATGACATTTTTACAAACTACAGACGAACGGTAGCCAGTTATTCTTCGGAAAGCTTTTGGTTGGTGGCAGGTTCTCGCTACACTATTAACAAATCAAAGGGGCGCCACCTGATTGACTATAGCTTAATTAGGTGGCGCCCCTTTGATTTTTTAATAGTGCACCAAGGACCCGCAACCTACAAAGCTCTCCGAACAATTATTGACTGTTGTTTGCCTGTATTGGGAAGTCTGTAAAAAAGTCACGCCATACAGATTTGGCGCCTAACGTAAGGTGACAAATAATTTTTTTTGTGTTGTCTTGAACGTAAGTCAATTTGATGTCTTAGGATTTTAAAATTCACCTTTCATTAGTGAGTTATGTTTTTGTGTATAAAAACTACAGCGATATTGTAAAAACGTGCAAGGGCAAATTTTAAAACTAATTAACTTATTTTGTAAACTCAAAAAAGACGCTGAAAAACGTTGGTCACCTGTGTCTGCTGTATAGCTGGACAACCACTTCTTTCTAAATCGAAAATATTCACCAGTTTTATACAGAGCATCGGAAGCTTTGAGAACATCACTGTCCACTATGCCAAAAGTGGGTCCCAAAGGAATAGAGAAAAATGAAGTTCACAAAGCTGCGACGAGTTATCACAGCACATAAGGTCCATACACACATATAAGGGTGCTCTTTTATAAAGTATGTTGCAGGTACTCCATTAAATCATTGTTTGTTATCACATCAAATCCTTAACTGATTGTAGAAAAAACCTATTTCATTACCGACATTGCAAATTCCTTCAAAATAATAGTGGGGTGCAAATTTCAAAACTACCTTGGCATAGATAGGTTCTACGCAGTTACCCGACAAACCCATCAATATCTTCAAAAACTTGTATTGTATTTCTAAGCTAAACAATCTTCTCACATCTTGTCGCGAGCGAGCTAACATTGGGATTAAAGTTCTTATAACTTGTTATAAGTTACTTTATCTGTCTATAAAGGTTTTTTGTCTACACTATTTTTTTTTCATTTTGACACTAAGGTAGACCCATAAAAAATAGAAAACGGATTATTGACGGGAAAACCATTGCATGTTCGGAAAAAATGGAAGAGAGCTATAAATAAAATTCTTTTTTAGATGACAAAAAAAATTAATTTCTCAATATTTCTAGTTTTACCAAAAAAGGGGCTTCTATATATATATATATATATATATATATATATATATATATATATATATATATATATATATCTCCGGAACGATTTGCTGCTTATTAAAAGATCTCTCTGAAAAAATAAGTCTTTATGTAATATGTAATTTCTTTTTTTTTAATTTCTTAGAGCTGTACTATAATAATTGTTGACATAAAGATCTAATTCGTAAATAGGAGATGGATTTAAAGCAAATGTAACTTCATCGTGTTTTAAGCGTGATTTTTCAACAAAGGTTCTTTCATTCATGTCAAGAAATGATGCTTCATTCAGCCCGGAATCCTGTAGCCTTCACTGGACCCCATCATGTTGAGGAAAATCAAATCAAGCCATCAATTAAAATAGAATTATACATTACTCACTGTATACAAATAACTTTAATCAGAAAGAAGATAATATTTGGCGGAATTCGGTAGGTCCCAAAAATTGATTCCGGTATCTTACGGACTATGCGCACTTCTTTATTTAAAGTTATTAATGACAATAACTTAACATAAATGTTTAGTTGGGAATATTTCCGAGACAGTATTGTTAAGTTAAAACCAGGGCCGCACGTAAGAGTGAGGAGGACATTGCGCTACCTAAAATTGACTTTGCCTGATCTAGAAAGAAAACATCTAGACTCATAAAAGGGAAGAAAATAAAAAAAAGCTTGTATTTTTCGTATATTATAATTTTATAAAAAAATTAATTGCACGACAATAATTGAGGCCGAATATTTTCTTTTATAAAATTAAAATAGCCACAAACGCCTTTACGAACGTTAACAAAATGATAAAGCTTTATCAATTCTCCCTTTTTAACTCAACTTTTTTGTCGTCCTCCAAATTGTCGAGCCCTAGGTTCAGGTCGAGAAGTCCAGATCTTAACTGTCTTGAGTACTTTGGGGTTTCTCCAAAATGATTTTTCCGTAATATGCCCCTAAATGTTGAATCTAGTTGAATGTTCGAAGGTTGAAGCTTTCTTTAAAATTGGAAAATTAATTCAAATACTACCGAAGCAAAACAAATGCAATTTGAATATTTTTTTTACGTAAGCTTTGATATTACTGAGGCTTAAAATGTCCCAATATAACGTACTTCGTATCACGTATGGTTTTCTAGATCCTTATGATGAGGGCTCGAATTTGGGAAACCCTCAACGTTATTTGTACGGTGCCTGTACAGTGAACAACAGTATATATATATATATATATATATATATATATATATATATATATATATATATATATATATATATATATATACGTGACTTTTTGCTACTGAAGCATTTTAGGTTTTAGCATTTTTGTTGGATTATTAAAAATCCATTTAATTTTTTGAGTTAATTTTAGAAAAAAATAATGTAATTAAGTTATTAAATCTACTGATATATGATTTAGTTAGAATATTATAGACTAAAAATTAGTTATCCTACCTAAAAATATTTTGCCCACCCTAAGTTAGTTTTCTGGCCGCGGCCAGGGTTAAAACCATAGAGTAAGAATTACTCTAAGGTTAAAACTCAGTTGATAGTTAATTATTTTTGAAAAATCATGAAATTTTAAGAAAGGGAAACAATTTTTAGAAAGTTACATATTTGTAATGTAATTCCATTCTCCGATCATTTTTTGCAAATTCGTCAAAGACGTCATTATAAAAACGTCGATGCTCCGACATATTTTGGAGAAGTTTATTTTCAATGGATAACAGCGATTGTATGTCCTACTGATGAACTTGTGGCAGGTATTGTAAATACTAATTCACACAATTTCGACACTTCGGTGTAGGCATCTTCCAGCTCCTTGTCTTTTAAAAATTGCACTAGTTATTTTTTGCGCTAATGTCATGAGTTTCGTAAATCACTTTTAGTTCAGATCGCAGTAACACTCGGTCGAAGAACTGGCCATAATGAAGAAGAAGAGATTTAAACGTATCTTCTGGAAAAGTTGTTCCTTTAAATGCATCAAAATTGCAGAGCTCGAGGAATTTAAATTCATTTAAACCGTTAAATCTATAGTTTATTTGTTGCCGTATTTGATCGATTATTTCATAAAAGAGGCATCTGTATGATGTTTGAACATCTCCCACCTTGTCTGTTCGAAGACGCTTGGCTTGTGGCTCTACATTTAACGTAATCGTTTTCTCCCAAAATAGTTCAGTCATCTCTTTTTTGGCTTAATATGGACTTAAAATCATCCAATTTTTTTAGGCAAAAAGCAATATCATTTGTTTTAGTTTGTAATATATTAAAAACATTGTCCGAGAATGGAAATATTTCTGAAAATATGTTCAACGAATAATTAAAATTAAAATTTCGTTTCAAATAGTCCAAAAACCCCCTCGAACTATTTATTGCTCCCCACGTTTCATTATTTTCTATTATATTGTCAAATAGTTCAATCAGTGATTCACGATTTACAGATAGTGTTAACACAAGTCTTCCATCATAGTCCCAACTAGTAGGAGCTACTTTGGGCAATCGTTTGTGGACAATGGAGTCCAAAGCTTGTGTACGTTTTGTTGACTTGGAAAAAAAGCAGCCATGCCACTTAAAGTAACGAAAAATACTTTACACTCTTTAATGGGATTGAAGGACTGGGATAAAACGAATTTAATTTATGAGCAAAACAATGGACAAACACAGCACTCGGGAAAGTTTCTCGAACTTTAGCTTGCATACCCCCTAATTTTCCTGCCATCACTGCAGCTCCATCATAGCTTTGAGCAACTAATTTTTTCTCTCCATTAATTTCTTTAGTAACGTTATAAACTATGGTATATAATGCATCTGCTGCACGATTTTTGGGCACATTCTTAAAACCTAAAAATCGCTCTTGAATACTTCCGTCTATTTTAACATAGCGTATTACTACAGATAATTGGCTAAAATTAGTGATATCAGTTGTTTCGTCCAGAAAAATAGCAATGAATTGCGCCTCGCCAATCTCCTGCTTAATTCTTTTTAGAATAATGGTTGCAACAGCGGAAATTAAATCATTCTGGATTCGATTCGCCGTTCCGCGAAAAACGCTGGACTGCTCTAAATGATTTTTTAAGCAATCATCATATTTAGCCATTAAACTAAGTAAATTTTGAAAATTTCCTCTATTTGAAGAAACCCTTGTTTCGTCATGACCTCTAAATCCCAATTCGTGCTGTCCGAGAAAACAAACAACATCTGTTCATGAAATATTAAGGTTTTGACGAAGACTTTTTCTTTTATGACGGCCTGCAAATGCGCTTTGAACATAATGTGTCTTTTTACAGCTTTATGGAAAGTGTTTAAATCGGAAAAACCAGTTTTATTCCAGAGACGTTTTTCATTTTCAAAAAGTAAACATGGCCAACAAAATAATTTACTTATATTTTCACACCCTGTTAGCCATTTAAATTGTTCGTATTGTTTTTCCGGATAAAATTGTCTAATACAGTTTTTCATTTTTGTAGTTAAATTTTTCATAGGCGGTTTTGCCCTTCCTTTGGAAATTATTTGAAGCTTATCAGCAAAGTTTAACACTTTTCTTACTAAATTCTCCAACATTTTCAACGTTATTACCAACAGCCGAAGTTGACGGTATTTGCATATCCACGTCTGTATTATTGTCTTCCATATCGCACCATGCACGACGCGACGTACGTATCACATAACACACGGATAGTCGTTCAAACAAAGAACCTACTCCAACGATAGCTTCCGTCCCCACTTAAAGCACGCGACTGAAATGCAAAAATTGCAAACAGTATGTGGAAAGTTCAATAACCTCTGGCTCGATTCACAGGAAATCAAGCATACAGCACTTTGCTGCAGAGAAGCTAGCGGCCCGCATAGGTTCTATTCGATTCTATTGCTCGGTCGGAGTCAAGGCCGCATTTATTATAGGCTTGATAAATAGGATAATATTTTAGCATTTTTAATATAAACTAAATTAATGGTTTCTTATTTCAAAAATTACATTTTAGAAGATGTTTTGTAATTTTTTTTGGGGAAGCTCTGCTTCCCTTGCTTCCATGAACTGCACGCCCCTGGTAATGAAACAACTCTTTCTTCCAATATAATGTAAATATGTCTTTTTATTTCCACTGCTCCTGATTTTTTTTTAAGAATAGGTAGTATACGTGGTACAAGTAGATTGTTGACCATTCTCTGATTTTACTCGCTTTAATATCATATTGAAAATATCTATACATTCCTCTAAGAAAGAATATATTTTTTTAAGGATAAGAGAATTTATTTAATATCTTGGTTGGTCAACCTTGCTAAATGAAATAAGTTCTGAGACCTCCAATTTTGTGCGTGTTTATTATCACGCGCAAAAGTAAATACAAGCCATCTAGTAAAGAGCATAGCAATGAATTTACATTACATAACAGTTTTTAAAGTCCGGAGCCTTCTTCCAAACCAATAGATGGTGCTGCCATAATTGAACAAAGCACTTTATGACAGAGTTCATTCTATCTCCTAATATAAACTTTTATCTAAATCCATTTTGATAGTAACAAATTTAAAATTGCTGGCAAAAATGTATTTAAAATTGTCAAATAGGGGCATATATTAAGATTAATCGTAGAGTTTATTATTTTTGCCGAAAACTGCCATACGTCAGAGAAACGAAAAAGCCGACGTACTTTTTAATTTCGTAAAAATATCAACTTTTAAATCGATATTACTCATTGTGTAACAAAAGATTTAAATCGTAAAGAGAAAATTATATAAAATTATCATGTTACAAGCGTTTTCTTTTGGTGTAACAAACTAATATTAGGTATTCAAGAAAATGTCATTACTGAGAACAAAGGCGTCGATCAATTTGTTTCATTTCTTTAGAGTTCTTCTTTTCAGAGTGCAATGCTTCAACCAGTATTTGTCGCCAGCACCAGCATTCCTTCATATCGTAAAAAAAACATGTTATCAACTAGATTACATAGTTTTTAATGCGTCTTCTGCTGCCTATTCTTGTCAACTCACCAGTTGTCGCAAAAATTAAAGTCATAGTTAAAATATCAATTTCTATTATCTCTCACTCTTTTAAGATTCAAAGGGAAACAAGGTCAAAATAGAGATTTTCATCTAGTTCGGATATATAGAATTGTAAACAAGCACATTTTATACGCAGGCCGAATGTGTTTTTCAGTGTAATAAGAATCGACAATGTAAAAAAATGTTATCATCGAGGGCAGCTTGTATCTATATTTATCAAGAATGTCGTGTCATCTCATAAAAATGTCATCAATTTGAATAATAACTAATTTTCTTAATCCCTGCATAGGTATACACGGAAAACACATACAGGAGAATTCAAAGCGAAACTTTCATCATAATGTCAACTTTTTTGTTTGCAATCAGAACCGACAGGGTTGTAGACAATATTAGAAAATGTCACATGAAAGCCAAAAGCTGCGGATTACAAAAGAAAGGATACGGCAAAACTTTATTTATTATGTAGGTAGATGAAGAGTTGTTCCTGAGTTTTTGCGCCCTATGCAAAAGAGGAAATTACCGCCCCTATTAATTGGACATTTAAAAAATAATAAATATTTTTCTCAATGTTGGCTTCTGGTCTTACATAACTAATAAATTGAGTTTTCTGTATTCGTTCCAGTTTTTTGTACAATATTATATGCTAGATGTTTAAAAGATTTTTCTTCATATTATAATATCAGTACATTCAGATTCACATACATACATACATTTTTTAAATGAAAAATGCAAAGTATAAAATATGATTCAGTTTAGTTTTTTTGGATGCAAAATTATCAATTACATTTGGTTCATACATATTTTAAACTTGGTTTATATTTTGGGCTAACCTGTATATAGAAAGAATTAAATACATTCATAACGTAGTTAAATTTAACCTAAAAGTAAAAAAAAATATTGTGTCTTTAAAATTATGGTGTAAGTTTCTTATTACCCAAAATTGTTCAGATCTTGATTCCGTTTGGTAAACGCGGATTCACCATCAATTTTCTTATTTAAATACGGACCTGGATTTTTTATTTCGTCTTTAACAAGCAATTGGCATCTCCAAACCAACGTGTGTCAGACACCTAATATTTGTACAGCATATTTAAGATTTTCATGTAAGAGATAAGTTGTTAGTCGCACAACTAGAATTTCGCCACAATCGGAAAGGATAATAATTTGTGCATTAAATCACTGAATTTGAAAGGTCAAAGGCTTGTAAAAAAAAAACAAAATTAAAAATCCGTATTTAAAAAATATGTTGAAGATTGGGCTCCAGTTTATGAAACACCAGATTCAAAATCTGACAACACCATAAAGTTTACACAAAAAGTTGCTATTTTTCAAAAACACTTTCACTATATTTGTTAAAAACATGTAGCATGTTTCGAAAATTTTGAAAAACTTTAGGGAATAAAAAGTTCTAGTACAATTTTAAAAACACGCTCACAGTCGCTCTTAGCCTTATATATATATATATATATATATATATATATATATATATATATATATATATATATATATATATATATATTTTGTATCTCTATAAATTGCACAGCACTTCAATGTGGATTTTCTTGCGAACCGCTGAACGGATTTTGATGATTTTTTTTTTATTAAAATTTTAGTTTTGAGCATATACAGGGGTCAACAATGAGAGTAATTTTTTTCCAGAATATTTGAAACACCCTGTGCATCGTTTCGGCCGTAACAGCGCATGATATAATAAACGGAAGGTATGATATTAGACGGTCTCAATTGCGTCCGGTTTGCGCAGTGACGTCATTGTGTGCGTATATTTTTAAATTCCTTATGGAGATGCATGTTGTTTCTAGCGTTTAGACATTATGTTACTATTTTTTTCAATTAAAAATATTTTTCTAATGAAACATAGACATATAATTCACTAAAATCAAAAACTTATGACATGGTAGTTATATATTTATTTAGTAAAAATACAAAAACGGGCTAAAGAAAGAGTTAAAGTTGTATAATATCCGACAGTATTTAATTTTATACTGTTATTTTGTTATACATGTCTATATTTAGTTCAATTTAAAACTAAAAAATGCTATATCTGTGTTTTTTGATAAGTACAGGGACGTAACTAAGTCCCATTTGAGGGGATGATGTATAATAAAAAAAAATGCAGGTATGAGAGGGAATAAAACAACACACAATAAACAAGTTTAACCTTTATGTGCACAAACTGCCGTTTGTTCCTATATTATATAGTATTCTAGTTGAAAAACTCGTTTTTTATTAAAAATGTCGACTATTTCTTCCAGAATTACATTGTTGTCTTTTTTATATTGATTGATGACATATAATCATCTTTAACAAAATGCCTTGAGCATATCCGTGCCAAATTTGTATTAAATTTAGCTTTGCGCTTACACAAGCGTGTTCATTCACGTAAACATTTTTTATCTTTAGGGAAAGTAAAAAACCTTATATTCCTATCAAAATTTTTTGCCTGGTTATCCTCGTCATTCCCGAACACAGCACACCTCATATTTACTGTTGTTTAATTAACTAAATACAAAAAAGGACACAGATATCCGCAAACACTTTTAAAATACTCTGAAATCATATGGCGGAAGGTCAATGACAGCCGGCGTTAATCACGCGATGGCGTAGCAAAACGGGCGATATCATACCTTCAGTTTATTGTATCATGGTAACAGTGGGTATAAGCTTGATGCAAATTATAGCCCCATGTTTTCTTAACAATTTGGTTTTTGTTTCATGTCAATATCTCTATTTTTAAATGAAATACAGAGCAAAACATTAAAGCGCACTAGTTTATTTTAACAATTCAACATCTTAAAACAGCGTAGGCCATGAAATGAACAAGTTTGACAAACTGTCATGTTTGTTTTTTATGTGTGAATTTTATCTTTGAAAAGTGTTAAAATTTTGGCTATGGAGCATCAAACAGGGAATTTGTCTCGTGACGAATGCGTAGCAGCAATTACATTGGCCGAGGAAGGATTAAGCTACCGTGCTATAGCAGCGAGACTGGGAGTTTCTCATTCATCAATATCGCGCGTTGTCCACCGTTTTGAGCAAACTAACGATCATAACCGACGCCATGGGCAAGGAAGGCACCGAGGAACAATAGTGAACCAGGATCGTTTCTTTCGGTTACGTGCTTTGAGAGAACGTTTTGTAACAGCAAGAAATCTTCAGGTACAACTTAACGTCCAAATAAGTGTATCCACTGTAAGAAAACGACTTGCAGAACAGGATTTAAGATTCCGAATTCCAGCAAGAGAGCCGAATTTAAACGCAAACCATGGTACACCGAGACTGCAATTCGCCAGACAGCATGTAAACTGGAATCTTGAGGATTGGGAGCGAGTCTTGTTCACGGACGAGTCGAGGTTTTGTTTGTACAGTTCCGACCGACGCGTACGAGTCGGTCAGGCCAACTGAGCGTTATTCACAGTGTAACATTCGTCAAACCACGCTATTTAATGGAGGTTCTGTAATGGTTTGGGGAGGAATTCCTTTGACTGCCCGAACAGAACTGATTTCTTTACGTGGTGGTCCATTGAACAGTATACGGTACATTACTGACATCTTATCCGAACATATTGTTCCTTTTGCTCCTTACATAGGCCAACATTTCTTGTTAATGCACGACAATGCAAGACCCCACGTCGCTCGTATAGTGCAAGAGTATTTACATGAGGTGGGTATTGAGACTCTGGACTGGCCTGCAAATAGTCAAGACCTCAACCCTATTGAACGTTTGTGGGACATCATAGAAAGACAACTTAGAAACCATCAGCCCTTACCAGCCTCTCTTGACGACATTCAAAATTTTGTTACAAATTTATGGAACGACATTGAAGAGCAGATTAGACGCCTTGTGTCTAGAATGAGTCGTCGATGTGAAGCCGTTATTCAGAGTAGAGGCGGAAACACGCGATATTGATATTCTCGATTTTTTCTAATTTTGTCCTTGCCACCAATATTGTTATTACTGTTCTTTTTATGTTGTTAAAATAAACTAGTGCGCTTTAATCTTTTACTGTGAATTTCATTTAAAAATAGAGATACTGACATGAAACAAAAACCAAATTGTTAAGAAAACCGGGGGCTATAATTTGTATTAAGCGTATACCCTCTGTTACGGCTGAAACGATCCACACGTGTTTCAAATATTCTGGAGAATTACTCTCATTGTTGGCACATGGAAATGCTCTAAACTAAAATTTTAATAAAAACTCATATCGCGGCGTTTTTAACGATAAACAAATCCACATTGAAATGCTGTGCAATTTCTAGTGGTGCGTTAATTTTAGTGCGTAGTGCAAACGACTTAACTTGCAACGACATGGATTTCACTTTCCTGTCATAGTTTTTAATTATCTATTTCTCCAACCAATTTCTGGTTTAACAGGAGGTGTCAAAATTTGACAGTTCATGTCAAAGTAAAAGTTGATGTCAGGAAATAGATACTAAAAACTAATAAAAGATTACGAGATAATCATATGATGAATTAACACAGAAATTGAAAAAAAAAAACGATTTGATTGCTATATTTGTTTTGTTCTCTATATTTAGTCACTTAATTTAAAACTATTTTCCTTTAAATACAAGTAGAAAAACAAATTATTAGTTACAGCTAACGTTTTCCAGATAACCATGTGCCAGAAAACATGGCAAATTCTTCATGGAAAATGTACGTATCCGTTTGCTAAGTTTGGATGTGCCGATATTTAAACAATATATGTACTTTTAGCGATTAAACAGCTGGCTTTATGAAATGTCTGAGAAATTCTTGTTGACACATACTTGTAAGATATTATAAAGGATGTTCTTCAACCCCCATCTAATTAATGTAAAACAATTATTCAGTATATTCGAAAATACATTTTTACATAAAATCCAAAAGCAGTAAATATACAGAGATTTCATAATAAAATCTCGGTCTGGGTTCAGTCTTCGTAGGATTGCTATTCCCTTCAGCAAGTCTAATAAAGTACCACTATTTAACGCTGAGAAATAAAAAGGAACACACTACTTTTAGATCTCAATCTGCTTCATCTAAGGGCTAATATATGAACAGCCTTCTTGAATATATTTATTGTAATTATCATGGACCGGATTTCAATATGAAATCTCTTCGTATTTGTCTGCGGTTGTTTTGTTTTCCAGAAAACGATGTGATTCCACCCTTCTAGATGGTATATTTAAACAAGCAATAATCACGTTAGAAAAGAAGAGTTTAGCTACCTGAAAGCAATGAATGCGTCACCCAGCTCCCCTCCTACGATGTGTACACCTCCTTCCGGAATCTGGAGTCCGTTGAAGAACTGCCTGATGTCCAAAGCGTTTGCAGCCCAGGGAAGATTTTGCAATCTAATGATTATGCTCATTTTGTTGTCTTCGCGTATACGTCAAAACTTGATGAGAAATTTGGCGAGTCTTTAGGACCTAGAAAGATATAAGAAGACTTCCATGGTAATCGATTTTCTGTTGATAAGTATACAGTCCAAACTGTAGATGGTACTTCTGTTATAAGAAGCAGGAAATGAGAGATACATGAAATAAAACATTATTTTTCTTATTTATATAAATTTATTCAATAAAAACACGAAGAGGTTTACAATCACTAGTACAAAGTAATTTAAGGTACATAGACTACTCTAAATAAATATCTATTCTTATATTTTTTACTTATTTCCTGTTTTTAATATTAATAGTTTCGACTGAAATGTAAAACTTTCTTCAGAGTAATTTTAAAACGTGTTTTCGTTTTAATAAAATCACTCAAGAACAAGTATGTTGTTATTGTAAAAAATTGTTTTGTTCTTCTGTTTTAGAGAAATTTATCTTCTCTTTGTGGAAAAATTTTAGACTTTTCCAAATTGTGTTAAAAAATCAGACATAGTTTTCCTAAACTGGAAACTCAATTTTCAAGTTCAAACGCCATATTACGAATCTGAATTTCCAGATTACTTGCTAGGCAAATTTGACTTTTATGGGAGACCTTGTCCAATGTTTCCAGAAATTTTAGACAAATATTTCAAACCAAAATAAAAAAAAATGTATATCTAGTAATTTATAATAAATATGTTGCTAGATTAAGACGTTGGAGTCAGCGCGTTTTTCATTTACTCCAATATCCTTTTAAGTTTAATTGAATATTGAATAAAAAATAGAAATTAAGGCACGTTTAATCGTAGGTTAATTACGAATCGTCGATTAACAATTGGATAGGTACATGTTATTACAGAAAACATTTGCCCTATATTTTATAGTATATAACTCATCATCACATCAGCCTTTCTCTTCATTGATAGCCTACATGTCTCATATACCTATGAGGTGTGTCTAAGTTGTTTCCAGAGAAATTCAGCGCCAGTGCGACAGACACTATAACGCTACATTCGCCAACTAGTAGCAAGTATAATTTAAAATATAGTCATACAGGAAGTGATCATAGAGAGTAGTGTTTTTTTCTTAAAAAACAATTTTGTTTTTTAAGAAGAGAAGAGAAAATCTTATAATAAGTATATAATTATATATAAATATATGTATATATATATATATATATATATATATATATATATATAAATATATATATATATATATATATATATATATATATATATAGGGTGTATATATATATATATATATATATATATATATATATATATATATATATATAATGCATTCCTTTTAGGAGGTGATAGGGGACTTCAAATGGAATCAAAATAACCCCATATTGGGTCATACAAAAGTTTTTAGTTTCCTAGATATTTTCGATTTTCTAAAATATTGCAAAAAGCCAGAAAATTATGGTTAAAAAATTTATTAAAAAAAAAACTATAAACCCTGTTGAGGTAAGTTAAATTTTATTTATTAGCCAATACATTGATAATGTAATATTAATAGCATTTGTAGTAATAAACCTAAATTCTAATAAATCACAATCAAAAGTTTGCATCGAAAATAACAATAAAATTTGCTTACTTCAGTTTTAAGACGTTTTCTTGAAGAAAATTGTTAATACATGAAGCGTACAAATTGAAGCGAAAACATCCTCATTTATTTAACTTTACAACGAGATATAAGAGTTATGAAAATACAATACAAGAACTCACTAGAAATTGATAATTATGAAAAACTCACTATGATACAAAACGAAAAAGCTAATAATTAATTGTTAAAATCAGAATGAAAAGTCAACATAAGCCGGGTTTATAATTAAAGATTTCCTTCAAATTGCGCCGCTCTGCTTCTAATGCAGGCTCCAACACGTTTTCTTACTTCACTCTTTGTAATTCTCGAAGAAAAATTGGTTCTAATTTGCTGGGCCGCATCGATAATCCTTTGCCGTAACACTTGAAGCGAAGGTACGGGGGAAGCATAAACTAATGTCTTCATATGGCCCCAAATATCTAAATCTAATGGTGTGAGGTCAGGAGACCTCGGTGGCCAAGGCATAGGTCCACCTCTTCCGATCCAGCGATTTGGAAACTGATGGTTTAACCATTCCCGTACTGTTAAGCGGTAGTGAGTGGGACAGCCGTCATGCTGAAATATCATATCTCGTCGAGTTGCTAGTGGTAAGTCTTCCAACAGAACCATTAAGTCATTTCGCAAAAAAGCTTCATAATGGACTGCATTAAGGTTATCCGGCAAAAAATATGGACCAATCATAAAGTTGTCAATTACCCCCATCCAAACATTCAGCGAAAACGCCTTTGAGACGATGTGGGTCTAATTTGGCATGGATTCTTTTCTATCTTGGGTGCCCAATAATGTAAATTGTGGTAATTAACCACCCCGTCCTGACTAAATTTGGATTCGTCAGTCCATAATATTTTGTTCAAGAAGTTCGCATCTTCCGCATCGGTGTTTAGCATAAAACGGCAGAACTCCATTCTTCTTCGAGGATCGTCTTCCTCCAGCACTTGTACAGGAGTATAGTAATATGGATAAAGTCCAGATTTATTAACGGTAGACCAGACTTTTGTAGAGGCTTCAGGATACGCACGAAAATGTTCTAGGATGAGTTCGTCTACTTCTACAGAGTATGTATGTGGCCTTCCACCTTCGTTTTGAGGCTTGTGCACACTACCCGTTTCCCAACGTCGTCGATATACATCGTTGAACACACGGACATGTGGAAGTCTTCTGTTTGGAAAACGACGTTGAGGTGCCTCAGCCGAATAACCATCGCAAAAACCGTAACAATAAACGATGTCAGCATATTCGGAATTACTAAAAGATGCCATAATAACGTAAAAGTAGAAAAAAAAGTAGAAATGAACGGAATTTTTTAACAAAAAAAAATCAAATACACACTTTCAAACAACTTTCGAAAAACTGTCAAATTGTTTTAATAAACAAGGATATGTCATCGAAGAAGTGATTGTTTCAAGACCTGCTAGATCTTTTGGATCTTTTACCATTACTTTAGTTGTACACTTCCCTTGTAGACGCTATGACAAGATCAATAAATGACAAATTTTTATTTAACAAATAACCGAAAATAATTGCACAACACACTTTTTGTTAGAGGTTGTTAATATTTTTAAAAGAGTTATATCTCGTTGTAAAGCTAATTAAATCAGGATGTTTTTGCTTCAATTTGCACGCTTCATGTATTAACAATTTTCTTCAAGAAAACGTCTTAAAGTTGAACTAGGCAAATTTTATTGTTATTTTCGATGCAAACTTTTGATTGTGATTTATTAGAATTTAGGTTTATTACAACAAATGCTATTAATATTACATTATCAATGTATAGGCTAATAAATTAAATTTAACTTACATCAACAGAGTTTATAGTTTTTTTTTAATGCATTTTTTAACCATAATTTTCTGGCTTTTTGCAATATTTTAAAAAATCGACAATATTTAGAAAACAAAAACTTTTGTATGGCCCAATATGGGGTTATTTTGATTCCATTTGAAGTCCCCTATCACCTCCTAAAAGGAATGCATCAAGTTAGAAAACACTCTATATATATATATATATATATATATATATATATATATATATATATATATATATATATATATATATATATATATATATATATATATATATATATATATATATATATATATATATATATATATATATATATATATATATATATATATATATATATATATATATATATATATATATATATATATATATATATATATATATATATATATATATATATATATATATATATATATATATATATATATATATATATATATATATATATATATATATATATATATATATATATATATATATTATATATATATATATATATATATATATATATATATATATATATATATATATACATATGTATATATATATTTCGGTCGTTGCGCAGGAATACAAAAACTCAGAATTTCCTTAGTGATTCCAACATGTTGATATGAAACATCAAGGGGAAGAGCAGTTTCTGTTTCACGAAAATTTAATAAATAAATAACTGTATGGTAAACATGACAATATATTAGGTGGTATATAACGCGTTACTAATTAAACTACTTAACTGTCGGACTTTCATAGTATGCGCTGTTAATTTCTACACAGCAGCAGTTCGATCAAGTTTTTATTATCAACTGTTGAATAGTTTCGCACTGAATAACGGCTAGCAATTCTATACTAGCTGAAACTTTATATAGAAAGCAACAGTGAAGACTATAAAAGTGCTACAAGTTCAGTTCTTTCAACAGGGCATATTATTAGTACGGAGGTCCTGATTCAGAGTCTGGATATTATAAACGAAAGATTAATTTACTATCATTTAAATTTTCTGACATACCAAATAATTTCGAGATTTAAATAATCAAAAAAAGGACCACATTCATTATGAGCGTGGATATCAATATAAATAATAATTATAAATTAAACTACTATTAACTTATGGTAGTACTTAACAGCAATAAAAGATACAATAAAAATAGCTTCCTAAAAGGACTGATGAGAAGAATAAACGGCACAAAATTGTATAAAAACACAAATACGAACAATATAAAATGACATCCAAATAAATCCTCGACGTTTAAAGCTTTATCGTGAAAAGCCTGTATATGTTGATGTCTTTGCCTAGTTCGTTTAGGTAATTTAATCTTTAACATATATCTTGATTGTATTTATATTGGGTAGACAATATTTCATCATTTTCTTTTATTATTGATTTAATGAAATTCTAATCGATAAGAGAAATACGATTTTTAACTTTAATTGATAAGTGCCAATAGGTGAGCAATGATGTCGACATGTATCCGATGATATCCACAGGTAACTGACAATATCGATAGGTAGTCGAGAACATCGATAGTTACGGATAAATGGATTACATATGTACAAGCAAATTATGTGCCATTTTTTGATCTTTAATAATTTTGTGGCAAATATAAAGAGTGATGTGCTATCGCCTATCGATAGATAAAACCTAGTATTGCCCATTCCTATTAGTGATGTATGGGTAAATATCCATAGGCCCAACTGTACTCATATTAGTATGTAGTACAGAGCAAAAAGTTATATATTTTAAATGGAATAACCTATATTATTATTGAACAGAGTTAGCCGATACTTCATGGAAATCCAATTTGATTTCGTAAAAAACAAAAAGACTTGTTTAAAATTTTGACCCAATTTATTAATTTAAAAAATATACATTACAATAAATGTTTCGCCAACATTTGGCTTCATCAGACGAAAAATCTCACATAAAAGCCTGACCCACTCACTCGATCATTTTTTATTTATTATATGTCCATCAAATTAGTCTCTTTCTCTCAACACCAAAGACACGCACCAGAAGAATTTGTTAAAAACCCATAATAGATAATGTGCGTTAGACAATTTTCTGGCAGACAGTCAATGAGAATTATTACAGGGTTTTCCTCAAATTTCGCGGATTAAAGTTATAGGTATCAAAGCTAGTATATTCATAATCAGAAAGATGAGACCCATTTGATGGATATACGAGATGTTCCATTCATAAAACAAGTGTTTGATCTAATCTATATAGTATTAAGTTTACAGTTGCAGGGACGGACATATGGGGGGATTTTATTCTGTTGGCAAAATCTCAAGTTTTTTCAATTCTCAATTATTTCATCTGTCACTAAATTGTAAATTGTCAAAAAAATTAAATTAAAATAATTGTGTTATAAAAGCCGAAGGGTCTAGACTTAGAAAGTAAAATATGAATGATATTAGCTACATAAAAGTCCAAATTTTTTTTTAGTACTTAGTTATATTATTCCTACTTACCCCCCCCCCACCCTTTTCGGTCCGTCCCTGTACAGTTGTTAAGTAAATATGTAAAAATTATTCAAACAATGATCAACAAATTAAAAGAGGGGTGGAAATTACGTAATTCATTTTTTGTAAGTCAACTTGACAAGACAAAAAAAACAATAACTTTTGTACTTATTGGTTACATATGATGGGATTATTTTTATTTTTCGCCTTGAAATTTCTCTCAGATTTTAAATGTGAAGTACAGCCTATTAAAATTCAAAGCCTTCTTAAATAATTTTTTACAACGCAAGGTGTAATACAACAGGAAGTTTCTTGCATGTGTTTGGAATAAACCGCGCAACAGATGCGGCAAATTGACTACACGCAGATTTATAATAATTATTATTTTTATTTACGTAATACGGCGAAAACCAAAAGATGTCGGCTGCGCTGGTAGAAAACGCAACTATTCATAAAAAGTTATTTAAAATTAATGATTGACTTGGGGCAATCAATTATTATAAAATGAAATACAAAAAAACCGATTGCCTAGAATCTACTGATTATACAGACTAACTGACAAAAAAAGAGAAAACAAAATACCGTACTAATTTTAAGCACTCTAGGAAAACCTTATTTCATAAATATTTTTATGAATGCCAATTTGTTTCTATACAATCCTGTCTTATTGGGGTATTTAAACTTATAACTGTGTCATCTGAGACTCGACTCAGTAACCACGTTTTTTGAATTTTTTTCTATCTCCATGGTTTCCAAAAATATGATTAAGTTTAATGGTACCAAAGGAGCAACAAAGACAAACAAACCCTGTTTCGAAATTAGCTTTCCTTTATTTTTATAGAGTTTCCTCCAAAAAGCTTGCAGTGTAGAAATTATATTTTTTAATAGAATGTTCTGTTTATCAGATTTTTTAGTTCTTGAAGGATTCTAAGATGATGTCTAAGGAGCACACTCTAATGTTAGAAACAAGACCTTAATTTTCATGCGGAACATGCCACTGACATCATTTTAGAATTAGCGTATTTCAGATCCGATTTTTGATAATTTGAGGTGTGATTTTTCGGGCTTTCATAATGATTTGTAGCTTTAATGATGATTTTATCGATAAACTAACACTAACGGGACAGATCCACCTAGGAGTATAGATGTTATGTTAAAAAATCCTTTTTTTAATATAGACCCGTATTTTGTTGGCGCGAATTTATAAAGGTTCTTTTTTACAAATTATATAGCAAAATAAAAAAGAAGAAAAATATTTAGACTCTAGGAAAACCTTATTTAAAAATATTTTCGTGATGCCAATCTATTTCTATAAAATCCCATTTTTTTGTGGTTAACAGATATTAATATATAGGTTTATCCAATACTTAATCCAAAAATTTATAGAGGTTCAGAAAATGAGGTGTATCGAAAAAAAATTAAAAACATATCATTTTAACACCCTGCATCTAAAAAAAGTATCGCTTACGGAGAAATATATTTGGAATGACCGCTAAAGCACAAAGAAGTATGGCAAACCGTAGACACTGTTTCTGACTTAGGGTCTTCATCAGTACTAGTCAATGAAAATTTGATTGTGCTTTAGCAGTAACTTCAAATAATAAATTTCATTTATTTGGGATATTCAAATAAAAATCATTTTTTCCTATTTTAGAGTTCTTGCCGCGTTAATTTTTTGCTATTTTTAATTTACTCTTTGACTTTCGCCACAGGTAGCTTTATGCTGTTCGATGGTAACAGAGTATTAAGTCCGGATGTTCTCTTGATAACCACAAATGTCGGTATTGCTCCTGTTGGTATCTCTGGTGTAGTTTTGTGTTAAGTTTGGCGCTAGTTGTATCGTCTTTTAAGTAAAGTGCTGACCATAAACAGTGCATCAAGATTTATTAATAATTTAGATTTATTTAATTTTTTAAAATAGGTGTTCGTTTGGCCGATCTGTTGGGTATACTTCTACTTGCGTAACTCCATTTGGGCATAAAAATAGTACATACAGGACGTGAAATAAAACCTTTACATTTTTGAAAAAGTTTGTTAATGCCTAAAATTCTCAAAATATGTTTTTAATTTTTTTTTGCTTCTGACCAAAATGATCTTTAACAAAATACAAAAAAAAAATTCTGGGCATTTTTGATATTGTCGTTTGTCTGCAATATACCGCGTTTCTACAAAAAACTTGATACAAGTGGAGCCTTAACTTAACAACCTGTATACAAAACAAATCAAATCACCTAATTTATGATCAGTAAGTTAGACCGGTTCAAGAGTATCAAGAAGTTTGGATACAGGGTGTGGCAAAAATTAGCTAGAATTTACCAAACAACTTAATGTATTCTGTAGATTTTGGTATAATTCGCTTTTGGAGTTATGTCAGACGTAATTTAATTACGATTTCCCAGCAGTGATAAAACTTTACTAAAATATGAACTTTTTTGCCGAAACAGTTTCTTCATTTTTACTCTAGACGATTTATTAGTTTTGATATAAGGTATTCGTTTTTATAGTCCACAGATACAACAGCAATCTGTAACTTCGTCTACAGCTTATGTGTGACGAGTCCCCAACTTTTCTCTCTCCTCGGAAAATCTCGACAGCGATAATTTCACCTTCGGCGCGTCGGAAAACACGTCGTCTACAGAAATTATTTTTTACGTTTAAATGGGTGATAATTTGATAGAAAATTCACGAAAAAGTTTATCCGACAAAATTTTTCGATTTTTCTAGTTTGTCCGTCACCGGAAACATGTTTTATGAATGTTGCAAACAGCAATCTAATTTTTATCTAGAATGTTAAAGCAAAGGTAAACACGTAATCGTCTACTATTGTCCGACAAAAATTATAAGAAAGTTTAACAGTCCGACGCGCGACGCTTCGAAATTGTCGATTTAACGACAGAAGTCTTGGTGACAAACAACTCTCGGCTCTCGGACAAAAATACTACATGTAAAAGAAACCTATTCTTTATATTCTATGATATCGATTGTGCCACAAAAATATTGGGTCGTTTTGCTTGTCGGACAAGAAAATGATAAAATTTTAAAATTTCAATTGCTGAATAATTTAGTAACAAGTAATGTGAAAATATAAATTCTATATCAATAAGGAAATAATTTAGTTTATATTTTTCAATTTAAAAGATAAATTTAAATTATTATCGATTTGTTAAACAATTGTAAAAGTTTTGAAATAAGTGTAATAATAAAATATTCTGTAAATTAATTTAAATCACTAAAATAACACTGGCCGACAAGATTTTTCTAACACAGGCCAGCTCATTATTTTCACATTTTTATATTGGCAGGTAAACAATTTTATTGCGAGGCGGCTAAAATGGGTCCATTTTACAACGGAAAAATTACCTAGACTGGGTTGTTTACAACATTAGACATAAAATAAACGTTAAACATCACTCTTCTATTGAGTTTCGTATGGACTGGTTCTCTGTGTATCGATAAGCAAGTGTATGTGAAGACGAGAATGTCGAGTCAAACGCGCCGAAGTTGCAAAATTTCTCCTGACAAACTTTGTTATATTTGTGGAGAATTTCTGGTGAAATCACAAGCCAGGCCATTTTCCGAAAATGTAAAAAAAGCCTACTTTAAATATTTGGGTGTGTTAATTGGGGATCAAGATAAGCGGTGGGCTCCCCTTGTGTGCTGTGTTAGTTGTAGTGTATCATTGGTACAGTGGATGAAGGGAAAGAGAAAAAGTATGCCTTTTGCAGTTCCAATGGTATGGCGAGAACCCACCAATCATTCTGACGATTGTTATTTTTGCCTGACAAAGACTAAAGGTTATTCCAAAAAGGGAAAGCACGATATAGAATATCCAAATTTGCAATCTGCCATACGACCTGTTACTCATAATGCAAATTTGCCAGTGCCGATTGCGCCTTTAAATTAGCAAGCTATTGGTTTGGGAGATAATCGCATCATCAGGCAGCTCAGGTCCCAGTTCAGGCGAGCCACATTTGATTGTTCAAAGTGAATTAAATGATTTAGTACGTGATTTGGGGTTATCCAAGCAACAGTCAGAACTTCTGGGTTCCCGTCTTAAGGAATGGAACCTATTGGCCAAAGAAAAAAAAAATTACGAATTTCAGAAAAAGAAATGTTATGTTTTCTGAATTCTACAGTATGGAAAATTTGTTGTGCGCGTGTACTGATATAGACGGTTTAATGCAGGAACTTGATATTGAACACTCTCCCCGTGAGTGGCGCTTATTCATAGACTCGTCTAAATATAGCTTAAAAGCTGTGTTATTGCATAATGGAAATTTAAAACCCTCTACCAGTTGCCCATTCAGTTGCAATGAAAGAAAATTATGAAAATATGCGCACGATTTTGGATAAAATAAACTACAATAGGTATAAATAGCAGATATGTGGGGACATAAAAGTTATAGCGATTTTAGTGGGACTTCAGAGGGGATTTACAAAATATTCCTGTTTTCTTTGTTTATGGGACAGTCGTGCAATAAATCAGCATTATGTAACAAAAATTTGGCGAGAAAGAAGCGAATTTCAACCGGGATCTCAAAATGTTAAATTTATACCTCTTGTTGATCCCAAAAATGTTCTTTTACCTCCTCTTCACATTAAACTCGGGCTGATGAAAAACTTTGTGAAGGCTTTGAATAGAGATGGTGATGAATTTAAATACATAAGACAAGTCTTTTCCCAGTTAAGTAATGTCAAATTAAAAGAAGGCATTTTTATTGGGCCACAAATCAGAAAATTGCTGGACGATGTCAATTTTACGGAAAAGCTTACCAGGCAGGAACTCAGAACATGGAATTCATTTGTTAATCTAGTAAGAGGATTTTTAGGCAACAATATGGATGAAAATTATGAACAATTAGTTAATGAACTCTTGGATGCCTATAGAGCGCTTGGTGCCAGAACGTCATCAAAAATTCACTTCCTCCATTCCCATCTGTCATTTTTTCCTAAAAATTTGGGAGCTGTTAGCGACGAGCAGAATGAAAGGTTTCACCAAGATATCAGAACAATGGTAATTCGGTACCAAGGACGATGGGATCCAGCCATGATGGGTGACTACTGTTGGTTTTTGAAGAGAGAAGATAGGACACCTCATAAACGGAAAAAATAAAGTTTAATTAGTGTTTTAAGTTAATATTTTTCTCGTTTGCTTTTCTCTTAGATGTATGGTATGTTTAATAGGCGAGAACTGTAAACATAGTCAATAAACAGGGTTAAGAATTTTCTGAAATCATTTTTTCTATAGATATTAAGTATAGTAACATTCGATATGGTTCTACAACTCTAAGAAGAAATCCTACGTGCTACAACTTTCTATTTGTCATTTTCGTATTTGGATAGGTCCATTCTATTAGAATATGCCATTCTGATTTGTGTTACAACAAAAAAAAATTCTTGTCGGCCAGTGTAATTAGTCGAATAATTAATCAACGGATATTTTATTACAATTTTTTCTAAAGTCCCTTGTCTCTCCCCTGTTTCCCTTTGATTTAACATTCCAGAAAAAATCAGATTGCTGTTTGTAATATTCATAACATCGACATGTTTTGGGTGACGAACAAAACAAACTAGAAAAATCGAAAATTTTTTTGCTGAACAAACCTTTTCTTGAGTTTTCTATCAAGTTATCTCCCACTTAAACGTAAAAAATAAATGCTATTCATCACATTATACGTTATTGTCTAAATGATGTGCTTTCCAACGCGCCGAAGGAAAACTTACTACTGTCGAGAGTTGTCAGAGAGAAAAGTTGGGGCACTCGTCACACCGTACAATTAATGGCTAAAAATGCATGGCGTAATTTTAGGGCTAAAATTTCATATAAACATGTGTCCCATTCAAAGTGTATACTGTCACAGTAATGCCCCCGAAATTGCTGTATATTTTATAAAAATCTACAGGGTGTTACTTTTTCCGATGTCGCGACTAATTTTACCCCCCCCCCCTTTACTTCGACGCCACTGGCTCCATTTTTACAATAAATTTAAATTCCTTATTACGTTCTGTAGCTTTCTAGACCCTAACATTTTTTCGATATTTTGTACCGTTTAAAACTTATTTAACAAAATATATCCATGAATGTTCATGGCATATGGAACACGAAAAATGGTAAAATCGAAACCTAAGAGGCCAAAAAGTTAAAAACAGAATAAAGAATTTAAATAGGTTGTAACAATGGCCAGTGGCGGTGCAGTAAAAATATCAAGGGGGGTAAAAGAGGTCACGACCTGGGAAAAAGTAACACCGTGTAGGTTTTTCTAAAATGTATTATAGCCATTTTGAAGGCATTGCTTTCAGAAAACAGTGCAACAAACTTAAATGATTTGTCTCGAGAAATGTACGAGGTCCATGAAAAAAAAACTAAAAAAAAAAATTAAAACTTTAATACACTCTATCTCGAAAACGAAGACTTTGCGGACACATGTTTATATGAACTTTTAGCCCTAGAAGGAGGTAAAAAATTACGCCCTTAATTTTTAGTCATGAAATTGTATCGGCAAAATAATTCACAAAACTTTTATCACAGCTGGTATATAGAAATTATCTTACGACTGACATAATTCCGCAAAAGAGAATCCTAGTAAAATTTGTAGAATACATTAAGTTAGTTTTAAATTCTAGCTAACTTTTGTCACAACCTGTATCCATACTTCTTAAAATTAATGATAACGATAGAACTACTGAGCACAACCTAGGTGATAAAGATTTGTTTTATATACGGGTCAAATGTCAAATTTTTGTAGGAACGCTGTATACCGCAAACAAACGAAAATATCAATCATCGCTAGAAATTATTTTTGTTTAATTTTGTCATAGATCACGAAGCAAAAAAAATAAAAATTTATTTTAAAATTTTTAAGCGTTAACAGACATTTGCAATAATACAAGGATTATATTTCATCCCTATATGTACTATTTTTTATGCACATCTGCAGTCATGAAAGTAAAAGCACATACCCAACAGATCGGGCAAACGAACACCGAAAACCGCATGTCGATATCGGGTTTCGCAATTGAAATAGCCATATTTAAACTTTGATAAAAAAAACTGATGAATACCTTATGTAAGAAACGTGCCTACAGTTGGTCAACTTTCATTGATAAATATTTACATTTGAATACAAATTAATTTACACCTTGTATAATATGAATTATTCGCTTTAATTGAGCTCTTGAGCATGTGATATCAAACGATAAGTTTAATTTTTCATGTTGAAGAAAAAGGCATAGCACTCAGCTATTTTGATTTAAAAAAAAACTTAGCTAAAAACACTCGGGGGTTAAAGACGAACCTCTTGTTATTTCGATCATGAAAATTAGCCCAGGCGTTTACCCATTACGTAGTAAAAAACAAACGTACACACAGACTGCTAAACACATGCCTTCGCATGCGCTGTTAGGTAAAAATGATGATGAGTATTAAATTAGATGGGTTGAACCAAAAGCAGCAATCATGACGTTGTAATGAGATCTGCAATTTTAGTTCATTATAGACTCGCTTTTAGTAAAGTAAGATTTATCAATATTAGTAAATACATATATAAGCTTTCAATTCCTTTTGCGATGCCTATACCTAAAAACGAATGTATATCTTTTAATTTCTGTATTAAAATGGCTCTCCGTTCATGGTTTTCCAAATTTTCCGTCAGCCGTCGCTTCTCATTGGTTTTCGAAAATACTAGGGTCATTTCAGTTTCAAAACCATCGGTTTTTTCGATCTGCAATTTAATTAATTCTAGCACTGGCCAAACTCCGAATAGCGTTTCATTATACTCGTCTGGCATTGTTAGGACTTCCGCAGTTAGTTTTTCCAAACTGAGCTAAAAACTTATGGGTAGTTAGATATTAGGTATTCAAGAGTAAGCCCTAAGTGCAACAATTCTCACTGAGACCGATTGTGCTATCTCTTAGGATATGCCTCACATCAAGAGCTAGCCCAGAACCAGTCTTACAAGCTTCGATTCCGTGTACATGTCCTCCAAGCAAAGCAGTCTGGTGTTGACTAAAACGTCATATCGACAGACCAAATACTCAATAGTTTTCTGTATGTTTAGTGTACTTTGTCTCAAAACCTGCAGTACGGAGCTATGGAGCACCGCAGAGACGATATTGGGAATTACGCCAGCCAGTGTCCCGTTAAAAGTCTGATAATAATGCCAAGTTGACGTCTGTTTAATTCGAGAAGCCAGTTCAAAAACGTCTGGTTCGAGGGAAGAAGAGTGAGGAATCCTGTTATTGTGGCAGGAAAATTAATTTACCGTTACATAATTTTCTTTGTTATTAATAATTAGCAAGTTTAAGTAACTATTTCAGTTTATTTATTAAGAAATTAAGAAAGAAACTTCGATTTAAAAAATGTGTTTTGGCAAACATAGTATGTATAATATGTATGTACAGGGCTTTTATTTATAATTTGACACCTACCTTAAGAAAATAGCCATAATATACATGGTGTCCCATTAAAAAAATATAGGTTTTGTATATTTTCTAATTTTTTAATGATGTCCAAAAATGTTTGATTATATGTGAAGATAATACAGGAAAATCATACAAGTTTTCATTTAATTTTTTTATATCTCCTATAGTTTATTGTATTTATTATCTTTTAAAAATATCAAAATGTTCTTAAAAATATTAATAAGCTGAAAAATATACGTAATCTATAATTTTTAATGCGGCTCCCTGTATATTATTATTTCATTAAATGGGCCTCTCCTTGCCGATTATAAATAAGCCAGGTTATATCTTTTTCTCATATTATAAAAAAACCATTCTGTAATAGGTAATATATTTCTATCGGTATGGCATAATCTATGTCACAGATTACACCTACCAGATGGGAGAGTATTAATATTCGTATTATTATATTCGAGTATTAATGTTAGTTATGTTACTATATTTTGAGAATGAATTATTGTTAGAAGGTTTTTTTTAAAAGACGGTTGCATTGTGTAAATGTGCTTTTAGTGTATTCGCTAGTTCTCAAGTAAAATGAATTAACGGTAATTCTTTAAATATTTCCTGATTTTCAGACGATTCGCTTCATCGTAGCTTCTCAGAGCTTAATCAAAAGCATTTACGCAAGTAATAGTCATATTAATTTATAAGAATTGAAGTTGTGTGTTAGGTTAACATACAGAGTGTTTGAAAAAGCGGAATGAAACACCCTGCATATTACAAGTTGACAAAATTGGTTTCTTGCTGATTATAGACATCCTAGGTTTGATTGCATGATCTTTATAGACAAGCGAGCAAATTGAGAAAAACCTTCGATTATGTAGCAAAATTTCTCCTTATCTCTCTTAACACAATACATTGCTACCTATGACGTGGTTCTCAAGTTTCAAGGTTATACAGGCACCGAACCTAGGATTCCTGTAATCAGAAGGAAGAGACATTCAAAAATTATATTGTTGATCATGCTTCTTCAAAAGATCCCCATACCTAAAATAATACGTTAAAAACTACAAGATATACCCAATATCTTTTGTATTTCCCATTTTCAATAAAATTGCTTTCTTAAATCAAAAAGTTAAAGGGAGGTCCATTTATAGTGAATCACACCTTATACACTTTCTGGGTACATGGGGTCGGGCAGCTTTAGATTTCTAGCAATGAGCCCTCCTACAGAGAATAAATAAACTAACCAGAAGTGCGACTTGATTCCATGTGTTCTAGAAAGCAGATCTGCCGGTCTATGTTTCTAATACAGCAGTCAGCGGTGGCGCCAAGTTTGATTTTATTAAATGCCCGAGAATATATTGTATTATTTTAATAATACCAAAAGTAGATCTATAAAAGTATAAAGAGGACTGTTTCTATATTTGTGTGTAGCTAGGTATGTTTTATTACGCAGTTGTATTCTCATTTATTGGACGTAGCTGAATGAATTCTTAGGTAATTATTTCTAGGACTTCCCGAATCAATTGTATATATCCAATTTGTATACGAGGTACCTATTTTAAATTATTTTACCAATTTTAATCGTCATGGAGGTTATATTCATTTTGCGTTAAGTTCAAAGTGCAGTGTTAAACTTAAAATTTTGAAATAAAAATGAAGTGATATGTTGTGCTAGTGCGCTCTAATAAAAGGTATACTTGTAAACTTTCATTCTTTTCATTTCCAAAAGAAACAAAAAGGCAAGAAATATACATTTTGCTCATTTTATCAAGAAGGAAGCTAGTTACCTCCGATCTAAACCGCTCATTTAAAGTAGCACAATTGTCAAATCTTACAGACAAAATAAAACGAACCCAAATGAAGGTATCATACTTTACGTGTAATCAGTACTATCAGACAATCAAATTATTGCTGTTTAAATTGCTAAATCATTTACAAATATAATATATAGTTGCAATCTGTAAATCTTAAATTTCAAAAACACCCTAGAATATTTCAAACTAATAGAATAATATATTAGAACAGTTATTTCATAAGACATGACTTTATAGCAGGAGACCTAGGTTAGAAAACGAGCAGCTGGGCAAGTTAGATTGTCTTATGAAATGATTATTTTCTACCATTATATCTATTTTGTGCAGTATATTTTAAAAAGGCATTCTCTTTAAAGAACAAATTTAACGTTGAACAGTTTCAACTTAGCGACAACGCATGCCAAGAGTGGTAATTACATGCGTAACAGTTTTATTTTTAAATTCTGAGACGTCAAATTCGAGGTAGCCATGTCTTAGCATTGCTAGCTTTGTAGATAAAAGTAATGTTTACGCGCTGGAGAACAATGGCTCCATCGTAGACTCGATCTTGCGGTTAGTTTATTTATTCTGTGCCTCCTAGGTGTATAGTATAGTGTAGAGTAATAGTCTAAAAGATAGTGTAATCCTGACGGTCCAGACAAAACATTAAAACTATTGTATTCAACATTTTTTCTTTTCAAAAAAGTTGTAAACATCGTACAAAATTTACGTCATACAGCAATAGGGATAAAAATACCACTTTAACCAACGATAATATATAAACAACACAGGATGGCCACTTCCATTTGTCATAAATTCGCCATCTCTGTTACGTCAACACGCATGCTGAACATGTTATTTACATTGTATATCCATTGAGATGCTCTGATTAACATTATTTATAATTTATTTCTATCAGTTTTTAGGCGTTTTTATGAATTTATTTATACATCAATTATTTAAATTTGCATTACAGTTTATTTGGTGTAAAAAGCTTAAAGTTTAGTAACTCTCGGATTTCAGGACTGTGTTTAGTTCTTATACTCAGTATTTTGAGTTTTTTTTAGGTTGGCTGATTACATTTTAACGTAAATTCTACTCTTTAGATCATGCCTGGACGAATATGTATATATATGTAGCAATTAGACCTTACGAAAAAGAGCTCTTCCACCATACCTAAAGAATGGGTACATCGATGCAAAAGAGCAGATTAAACTGAATATAGTTAATAGTTGCAATCGATACAAATGAGCAGATTAAACTGAATATAGTTGATAGTTGTGTTTGTTCAGATCATTTTACACCAAATATACCTAATTTGGTGTATAATGTGATTTAATACGAATGAGTACATGAACTATTAAGTAAGTAATTAATTAAGTACTTATATACACTCTAATACTTACACGTATATGTGTACTTTTATTAATTTATAAAGTATATATGGGTGAAGAACTTCTGGTTCTTGCAGTAAACTTGTTTAATGAACAAGATACATTTTACACAACACTAAATAAAACATATAACATTTATATGAATTTTAAAATAAAATTGTTATTATTTATTGTTGAATAAATTGAAATTGAAAAGTTGCAAGCAATGTTTAAATTAATTCTTAAGATCTTTTTAGCTAGTTATATTTTATTACAGATCTAAAGTCTACTTTACTACTACTAATTGAAAAAAATTTCAGTACCCTTGTTAAACTTAATAAAATCTGACGTCCGGAAGGCTGACTGAACCTCACATTAAGATCGTGGCGTAATTCTATTGGCCGACCCTCCCCAATGGTGATGAATAATCATGATACTCTATGAATTTTTTTGGAGAAGTTGCTTAATAGTTTTTTTTAATACATGCAAATTTACTGGTAATGTGATGTTTTTATATGTAGCAATAAATTAGATTCATTTCTAATATGACAATCTTTGTTTGCATGACTGTGTACCTGTCCTACAATATTTCATGAAATGTTTTTGTGGATTTTATTTAATGTAAATATGAGCCTTTAAAAAGGTCAACCTTTTCTGGTATCCTTATCATTCTGCAAATAAGTTATGCATATAGTCTTTTTTTGCAATATCTAATTATTTTTTTATTAACTTCATTCAATATTCGACTTACAAATATGAATTATTGCGTATAACACAATAAACGCAGACCATTTCGGCGATGCTTATGTTTACTTCTTTTACAGGAAATGACTCTTTTATAATGCATATTGTAATTTGAATATATTTTTTAGCTTGTTCATTTCATACTGCCAGTTTTGCAACGGAAATATCTGGATGCAATCAGAACATTTATAATAGCTTTTTCAATGTACCACTGAGGCCACTTTTTTGGCACGTTTCTTGCTTAATCTAAATCAAAGTGATAGTTTTAGGAATATCAGACACCAAAAATTAGCAACCAACATTAGGCATTCAAACTGAATTTGGTTACAAGCGAATAATTAAGGGTAAATACAAACTGGTGGCAACTTTACATATTTCAAAATGTAAATAAAATGAAAAGTTGTCAAAGTATATGTAATTAAATTGTTTTTAATTTTATTTCGTGAATTTCCAAATATATAACATTTCCTAAATATTGATTTTTTTCGTTGGTCCTTGTGTTCTTTTTTGTGTTTGTTTTGAATATAGGTGGATTACACTTTCATGAAGGCCTTAACAATGAAATGTTATTTGTTGTATTTTAAAAGTTTATTTAAATATACTTAATACCCACTTAACTGGCTCAAATTTCTTAACCTCAGAATGCTTTGCGATAATAAAACATAATACAAAATAAAAGTTTCAGAGTTTCAAAAAGCTGTCTAGAAAGTTTATCTTTTTCAATTTTTGCCGAGAAAATATTGTTTCCTAACACGTAGCAGACGGAATATTCACTTAACATTCAGTCATATAAACGAAAACTATTTATCCTTTTACTTTCCAATGCCACTGTATGCATCCCAGCACACGTATGACGTTAGCTCGCAGGCAAAAGAATTTAAGGAACTAGGTCATCCTATCTTATTTATAATGGCGTCTGACGCCCCCTTTCTTCTAACATAAAAACATTGAATTTTTCCTACTTATTCTTATTGGC
Source organism: Kuschelorhynchus macadamiae (assembly GCA_030620095.1). Classification (NCBI taxonomy): domain Eukaryota; kingdom Metazoa; phylum Arthropoda; class Insecta; order Coleoptera; family Curculionidae; genus Kuschelorhynchus; species Kuschelorhynchus macadamiae. Next base: position 38,864 of record JAUTXW010000106.1, read on the forward strand.
ATTATATTTTTATTACTTATAGTTATGTTACAAATCAATTATTATTATATTCAATTAAACACCGCCGCATTGTTGCTCTACCGCTGACAGACGATGGTTTCCATTATAGTATATATATATATATATATATATATATATATATATATATATATATATATATATATATATATATATATATATATAGGGTGCACAACAAAATTAGTTTCAACAACTGTAAGTTAGTACTGCACGTGTTCATTGCAATGTTTTTTGCTTCTTTTTTTTACAATGCGGTAGCAATTTTTTAAACAAATCGGTAACATTTTTTTTACACTGTTGTAGTACGCAGTCCAAGCTCCACCGCAATGATTATATTTGGGAGAAGCATTCAGATCCGTATCCATGGGGATTTGTGGGGGTGACCCCCCAATACTTTCATAATAACAAAACTAAATTGTCCTTTACCGACAAGCTTTTAAATAATATTAGGTTAGGTTATTAAATGTGCAAATCTGACGTTGATGCTATGAATGGTTGTTCTGAAGCTTAATTTATTATGTAGATATATATTGCTTTAATATAATTTTGTGATAATATACCAAAGAGTATAATCTACGACTAGACATATTCAACCAATCTAGCTCTTTAAGGCTGGTATTATTAAACTGTTGGTAAATTTACTAGGCAGATAGCTGTAATGGATACAATGGTATCCACGATAGTTACCTGTCTGGTAAATTTACCAGAGGCCTATTAACCTAACACTATTCAAATTAGGACCATCATAACTTAGCCGACTTAGCATCAATGTGTAATTTTAGTTTTTTCGGTGTTTAGCAACTTAAGACACTTTTGGTATGTAGCCCTTGGAGTTTCTAACTAGACGGAAATTTCCACGCTCGACACTGAACCTTCGTCTTTTCCCAATTACACAAACACTTTTGGCCTTTAATCCTGACGTGCGAATGTGGACTGTCACCTATTTCAACTACACACGCCAGATGCGTCCAGGGTGGCGGACGTTTAAGATAACCCACTATTGCTGTAAAACGAAGTTTTATTTTATAATAGTTTTGTAAATACAGCATAAGTCGTTTTTCTTGGGTCCCTATTAACTTTGGTGTTTTAATTGGGACACCCTATATATTATTACATTTTTAATGAATTCTAATTACATTTCATGTAACATGTCCAATTCATTTGTTTTCGTGATATTGAAATTTGAAATTTAGCATTCACTTTAACCAGCTATAAAATCTAAACGCTTTGATATATAACAAAACGGTTTGCACTTTCCTATCTTAGATTTTAAATACATATCTAGAAACCAACTTCCAGTTTAACAGGAAGTTATTGTAAGTTTATAGATATTTGAAAACTAAGACAGGAAAGTGTAAACGGTTTTGTTATAAATCAAATTGTTTAGATTTTATAGCTGTTAAAGTGGCCAAAATGTCAATATCACGAAAACAAATGAATTTGGGTAAAGGACATATTACATGAAATGTAATTAATTTCATTAAAATGTAAAAATAAATAGGGTGTCCCATTTAAAATAACGAAGCTGATAGTGACCCAAGTAAAACGAACCCTGTATATACAAAAATATAAAATAAAATTTCCTTTTACAGCAATAAACTTTTTTCCGTACGGTCTAGAGTTTTCCAAATAAGGTAGTGGGGTATCTTACGTGCGCGACTTTGTACACTTCAAACTATCGCTTCAGAGTTTCGTGGAATCGCTTTCCAAAACCCTCAGTTCGGCATGTCCGTGTAAACGGATTTATTATCCCCCCTCGTGTAAATGGGGGTATTATCCATCCGTGTAAACGGGTCTTTTGTCCGCCGAAACGAAGCGCCCCTCGCGATTTTGTCTAGTTGCCATGCAAACTTATCCCGTGAGAAACTTCGTAAGTTTCCAGAGCAAAAGTAATTCCCTTTTCGCTCCACGTCGCTCCACTTCAGGCGTGCAGCTAAAACACGCTGTTTATGTATCCAACAAAAGTTAAAATTGCGTATCTCCAAAAAGGAAGTTTTTTCCGACATTTACGAGTCAAAAACTTAACAATAATCGTTAAGTTTTTGCTAATAGTAAATAATTTTAGAGGAAGATAAGCATGTAAGTCTAGGGCTGCTCATCATCATAACGTACGAATGAAAAATGCTTTTAGATGTTCCAGTTAACATACGTTACGATTTGTCGTATTACATGTTCTATAACACAAGCCGAATTTGCAACAACAATCGTATCGTGTGTATGGCGTTTGTTGAGTTGAATCGCAGAAAGACGGTCGTTAAATGACGATTATAGTAATGTATACCGCTGTAGTTACTATAAGTTCGACGATTTAGTAGATTAATATGAGAGGTATGGTATCTGCATATGGTTATTAAAACAAAACACTTTGGTGTGGTCTTTCCTGAACTTTTTTATTGTCTTTTGATATTATTGTTGTGCAAAAACTTGTTGCCAACTCAAATTCTACTTTAAGTCCCTTATTAAAAAAATCCCATCTGATGGGAAGTTTACTGGTCACACTGTATATACATACTATGTGTTCGAAGCTACTCAAAAATTTTGCAGTGGCCTCTCCATCTATAAGGGATATTTCTCTTTACGACTTCGTGTTCATAGTTATGTTTTGACAGACATACACATACATTCATAGCAAATTATTAGAGAACTATCGTCATATAACTGCAGATAATATTCACAATGAGCAAGTCATATTTTTCGGATCATTACTATTTTACACGCATGTGAAACCTTTAAAAATAATTTTAATGGACGCAACTTTTTTCTATCCTAAAAGTCAAATTGTGTGTGAACTTTTCCATGTCTTATTCGTATTAATTCTGTTTTGGATTTTTCCTCATATTTCTAGTTCTTTCTAACCTTAATGTAATACATTAAGGAAGCCTTTTATACAAATGTATACACTTTTTGCACACAATTTTTTAATCATCAAATCAGTTATGATTGGGTAGTATAACCAATCCACTAATTACGGTATCTGAAAATAACATTGCCACGTAAAGCACAAGATCAGAAGAGTAGAACACTGCACGTACACGACTGTTTCCTAATACACCTAGTCACAGGATAAATGCAAGGTGGTGAAATGTGAGAAACATCTGTGCAGCATATCCTACATTATCTGCGCCAATTATATCTAGACATATTTCACTATATTGCAATGCACATATGCGCATTAGCTTATAGCATCTTCCTATGCGTGTCACCAAAATCAACTGTGGCATTTTGTCTACAACCGATTTTAGGTAAGTTGGGTTTAGAATGAAGTAATATATTAATATTATTACCAACAATTTTATGAATTAGTAAATCGAAACATTAATAAACAAACCCGATAACTTGCATGTTACTTATATGCTTTCCGCGTAAAAAAATTCGTTGTTTGGTAAATACCGTGATAAGTTTCGATAGGAGTATGGTACCATTCCTATGGTACAACTCAAAGAGTGGTTATGTAGAGGTAGAATATTTACATATCCTCCTATATTACGGCGTAGAACGCCTAAATCGTGGAGCTTGTGTAATATATCTGTTGTTAAAAATGCTCCGGGGTTTGCATGTCAAGAGAGAATTATTTTTACTATTTTTTGTGTTATTTACATCAATGTTTTAATCTTAAATTTCGTACGATATTATGGATATTTTGTTATATAAATGAATCAGAACCAGCCTGAGTGCGAGTACTAGGCAGGATCGATACCAAGCTAACACGTTAGGCGCTGGAGTGCCCATATTACCAAGAAATGTTGGTAAAACAAATTATTACAAAAGAAAATACAACAAAACAATTTGTAAAAGGTATCTGTAAAAACAGATATAATACATATAATATACTACGATATAGAAATATATGTACGTCGCTAACTGCCCGGTAGCACCGTGTGCTATAGACTATTTTAATTATTTTTAGTAATTTTATGCTAATATGACAATGATTATTACAAATATTCGGTCGGGTACTATGGTATACCATATTCAACCTACAGGTTGAATATAGTATTAGTAATTTTATGTGCTAAAAATTCAAGTTCTTTTGAAAGATAATTTTTTTCTAGATCCGCCTTATAATTCACGATCTTATATATGCTCTCAGTTGGCCGCGGCAAATTTTACATTTTACGGGTACTACGCTTCAAAAAAAAATGATGATGAAATTGTAAAATGTATATTGACCAAAGCCGTTTACGAAACTAATCTTAAAAAAAAAAACACATTATCACATAACGATGGTTGAGTAAAATAATGTGTGTAATTCGATCACAAAGAAGCATTGCCGCTTTTGCGAAATTGACTTTCCCACTCTAAGCGGCAACGTATCACTTTGTGTTCATAATACACAAGTAACTATTATGACACTCAAAAAAACTGATTTAGAAATATTATCTGTGTAAAGCAACTACTTGTTCAGTTAACTCCCGCAATGGGTAAACAAAATTTAGTTTCTTTCGGCATATGCATTCATTAGCATTTCCAAGACGGGCAGACATATAAAGCCGGATCCAGAAGACATAACCTAGGTGAAAGGACGTGTACGCACTGCTTAATAGTTTCAGGGACGTTGACGGCAAAATGTCGTGACAAAATAATAGTAAGGTCATTGGTGTGACATAAGCTAAGCGTTTTAATGATACGTTTACATCCATACCCTACATAAAACGCATTCTTTCATAGTATTATTGACACTTGCGCTGTGGATGTATTCAAGATGCAGACAGCCATGTATAGTGCGTATACGTATTTTGAAATGTTGTTACCATCACCAGAGCTAGCGATATCGTTCATTTTTGAAAATAATCGAAATGAAGGCATCTGTCGTCTCTGTTATAAACTTAAGAATGTTTTAAAGTTTTCATAGTTAGTGAATATCAAGTATATATGGTAACAGAGAAAATACTGTACTTATTTATACCAACAATTTAAATCCACTTTGAGTCAATTTATCAGATTGGCATTACTTTCAAAAGATAACGGAAACTATTTTATGAATAATATTGCAGCCATTAAAATATAAACAGGTTCAATTCCTTAGCAATAATACTTAAATAAATTGCAACTATATATAAATACCTTATTAAACTATACAAACAGCAGCACTTCCGATAGAAAGATAATCTTCATTCCTGTGATCACAGAGTATTTGGTCGAGTTTGTTTCTTTCTTCTTCACAGCACTTAAAAGTTTATTTTCACTTGTTATTTCGAACACTAACAAAGTATAACTGGTAAGAAAAGTTCCACGTTTGAGTTCAGGTATTATCCTATTTAATTATTTGTTATAGTACTTCTTCGATAAAATACAATACGCCAGGTAGTGAGGGTTAATGAGGCTAAAATCACATTAGGTACATGAATAATAAATATATTTTTGGATCCAATCATTGACCATGGGTAGTCGAATTTGCGTTCTGATAAAATAAGAATGCAAAAAACAATGAATCTGTAATATGAAGAAAAATTAAGCAGTATTCAAATATTGATAATTGCTTTAAAAACTTTACATACAAATTCGTAAGATCGACTTTAAATTTAAAGAGACTTAAAGGACTACATATAAAATAATAGTTTGGACTGAATTGGCATCTCAAATAATGGTAATAAAAATTAAGGATGGGATTATAAAAAACATGAATTTTTATTTTAACTCATCCTTTTCGACATCAATAAAACGCAGTAAAAGTCTGCGTATATTATATCGCAAATATGATATCGCCACATTTTCAAAAGTTATAACCTTTAGAAGCATAAAGCCAGATTCCAATGTGGACAAAGAATAATTGATACGATTTGGGTGTTCATAAGCATTTTTTGCCACTAAAAACGAATCTTTTAAACATGTTTCGTTTAAATATTAGCACAGCGATTAATTTTAGCCAATAGAGGTACAGATAAGCAGCTATGTAGTGGTGCAAATATATATAAGTTTAGTCGCGAACTCACTTAAATGACGGTAACGAATACGGCGGCATGGTGAGGAACGAATGGGTTTGCTTAAGGTGCGTAATCACTTAGTGAATAGAGACGAACGAACAATGGATAAATATATGCGTATGTTTGTTTCTATATTAGTTTTGACGTCTACATTTAGCGAATATATGCGTGTGATGTGCATACCTTTGTACCGGGTGTCTAATTAAGAATGAAGAAAAATACATGTGGGTAAATCGGCCAAGAAAAATGGCCGCTAGGGGATATAACAACAACTCAAAAATGGAAATGCCGATTTTCTCTTGAATTCTTCAGGCAATTATGCAACTTTTTGCAATTTACATTTTTTTTTATTTTCAATAATACACTGGTGGAGGAAGGAAAAACTTTTTTCTTTCAAACGTTTATAAAGAAAAAGGCCTTTTTGCTCTTTACGTACAGCTATTAACTGTACAGGGTATCCGAATTTCGATGGTTTTGCGGGGTATCTCCCTTATTACTGAAGATAGAGACATGCGGTTTTCGCAACGCTGTGCTACTTCTTTGTAAAACCAAAGAAGCTTCAAACAAATTTTTCCTAGCCCTTTTCGTTTTTGAGATACAGGGTGAAATTGAAAATTTTGCGTTTTCAGGTACCTCGTATCTCAATGGCCTGTCAACTTACCGAAAAGGTCAAAACTAACATCGATAGAGTTTTTTGCGTAGAATCCAGTGGCGTAGTCAGTTTTTGGTTAGATACTATCGTTTTCGAGGTATAGACCAAAGTTGGGTTTTTAAAATGGGATATCCTGTATATTTTTGAATATTTGGTTTCCGCTCATTTTTTTGCTTAACGCACTAAGTAGAATAAGAAAGATGTGTGATATGTGTATAACGTAAAAAGGGGAACAGTATCTCTAATTTCTACACCCTGCATAGCCTTTTTTTCTAATTTAGTCAATAGTAAGTATTTGACAGAATACAATTTTATTGTCAACATTAGAAAAAGAATTAAATTATCGTCATATGTATATATTTTTAGTTTATAATATGTTTTTAGTAGATTTCTTAGATGTTTGTGTGTTTCCCTAGCGTAAAAATTAAATAGTATGAATCTTTGTTAACTGATTTATTGTTTAATAATGATATTATAACAAACTTTGGTACAGATAATTCAAATTTAGAAAATTAACACACAATTTTCATGGCATACTAGAAAAACAGACTAAAATGTCTTTAAATTGACTTTATTGTCGGTACCGGATTGAAATAAATATTAAGTGTTATATATTTTTGAGAAGCTAAAAATGAGCGGAAACCAAATATTAAAAAATATACAGGGTATCCCATTTTAAAAAACCCAACTTTAGTCTATACTAACTCTATCGAAGTTAGTTCTCACCTTATCGGTAAGTTGCTAGGCCATCGAGATACGATAAATGGCAACATTGCCTGAAGAATACAATGCGTCTATTTTTGACACCTTAATTAGGAAAATTCAAGAGAAAAGCGACAATTCCATTCTTGAGTTGCAGTTATGCTCCCTAGCGGCCATTTTTCGTGCTTGAAAATAATTTCCAGCGATTTTTCTTGGCCTATTTACCCATAAATATTTTTTCCCATAACTGTATGATCAACATTCTTAATTGGACACCCGGTATACAACTGATAGCGTGCAACGCTTTTTCGTTTTGAAATTCCGACAATCGAGCGAATGTGTCCACAAGCAATCGCCGTTCTTATTCTTTACGTCCCACGTTCGCCAAGTGAGTAGTACGTGGATTTAATGTAGACATAAATTGTATGGACGACGAATTCAACCTTTTGCTTGAGAATAAGGCTCGCGCTAGCTTGTCAGATATTATGCACACCCTACGCATACATTCGCTAAACAGATGCCAAAACAAATATGGAAATAAACGTACGCGTATCCGTTGAGTACGTGGAGTAAGCGTATGCAGGTTAATTAGACAGTTTAAGATGGAGACCACCGAGAGTTGCACCGACACTGAGTGGAGTCCAGGGGCGCATTAATAAAAATAAAATCGTTTTAAAGCTATAACGTCGCATTCAATTATCATATTTCAAATTATTTTTTTTTAAGTTTACTTGACCGTAATCCAGATCGTCTCTTAGTCTGCCCAACAGTTATTCAAAAACATTAGGATTCGCTCTGAAGCGACTTTTAAACAATGTAAGTATCATTTTAGGAACTATTATTTTTACAAAATTATGAATAATATAGGAGAACCTCTTTTTATTACGGCACATTTTTCAATTTTTTATATAAATATATGAACCATTCCATTTTTTTTTAAATATATATTCCGTGGAGTAATTTTACAACAGCAGCATGGTTTTCTTTCTCGCCGATCATGTTTAACAAACTTGTCAACATGTTCTCACTTTATAAGTACTGCAATCGATGATCATGATCTCCTAATTAATTAGCTGATCCACTGCTATCATGGATTAACAGCTACATTAGAGGTTGAACTCAAGTTGTCTGCATAAATGGCCAGCACTTGTTTTTTTGTAGATGATCTAAAGATTTATTACAGAGTAGTCAATGTTGATTCTTATCTGGCCTTGCGATCCAGTCAGTATCAATGTAATTCACACCTGGTGTTCCAAAAATCAAGTGGACCTCACACCTCTAAATGTAAAGTTATTTCTTTCTCTAGGAAAAGGCACACCATCGAACATCATTATTATATTGACGCAAAGGTTGAGAGAGAAACCATCATAAACAACTTAGGAGTAATTTTTGACACTGATTTCAGATTCAATATTCACACTGATAATGTTGTAGCTAAGACTTTTAAGATGGCGGGGTTCATAATACGTCAATGTTGGAACTTTAAGGACATACAAGCCTTGAAATCACTGTACCTCGCTTTGGTTCGTATCATATCAGCTATGTTGTATGGGCGCCATAGTACCAAGTATATATTAAAAGTTTAGAATGGGTTCAGAGCAAATTTGTAAATTTTCTCTTATAAAAATTAAAAATTGATAGGTCTAATGTTGGTTATCCCGATGGCCTCAAGTAAATAGGCTTAATTTCGTAGAACATTAATGACTTTGTGTTTTGTGGAACGGATGTTGGAAAATACTCAGTTATGAACCGTTTAATGCAATGTTTTAATGAATTTGTACTTGATACTAATTTAGACTGTCAACCAAAATATTTTAAAAGTAAAATGTTACGTATATATTGATGTATTTTTTTTCTTTGGTTATGTATGTTTGTGCTTTTGTTTGTTTTTCACTTGTGGACTGCTAAATATGTATTTTAATTATTACACTTAATACCTTGATACTGCATTTAACAGCATTTACTTCACTTAGGATACCTTATCTTATTATTAAGTTTTTAGGTTTGTCGTTATATCTTATTATTAAACAATAACGTTTGTGTGTGTATCATATATAAGTAATCATAGTTGTATTATATTGTGCTAACATTGAGATATTAACACAATTTGGGCTAGGTCTGTAATGTGCTTATTGAATTAAATGAATAAAAAAATATATTTTCTATGACCTGATCTAAATTTTATTTGCATACAAATTTGGGATACAAATAAACTGCTGGATATAACAAGTGGAACAAGTGAATTTCTAAAGAAGATTTCAACTGGAATATTTTCGTCACGAGAAAAAATATTAAGTACCGGTTTTTAAAAATGTGTTTCGAATTTTCTTGGTGATTAACCAACTCAAAAGTGAAACTTACTTATAGTAACAAATTTTTAAAAATATCACATTTTTTATTTATATTTTCATATGTACTTGTAGCTTTTTAACAGTTTACCTAACATATATTTTTTTATTAGATTCTCGTTGCTGCCTTATTTTCTAAAGTTTTTGGAGCCTACATTATGCAATTATACAGGGTGCTCAAAAATTTTAGATTAGTTAGTCTTATAAGATAACTAAAATTTATTTGAGTAGGTAAATTTCAACGCCCTGTAGAAAATTTGTTTCATATTTCAGTAATGTATATGCTGTATAAAAAGAAATTTTTTTCTACTGGAATTAAAAACACCAAAACTAGGTATCTTAACGTGTCCGCCATATTTTAAAATATGCAACGTAATTTTTAGTTATAATTATAGTTTTTTATATAAAAGCATAAGCTTTTCTAAAATTATTCTTTAAAATTGATTTTTAGTGTACAGATTGTCCCAAAATTAACATTACTCCAAATCATATTTTAATTAAAAGGTGTACCACACATATTTCTAAAATTTAAAATTAAGAATGGAAATTTTGTTTCAATCTACAGAGTGTTTCGAAGGTTATGGTCTCGTGAGTCAAAAACCGTTATTTTAGTACTATACAGGGTGTAAATTAATTCACGTTCAAAATCCCAAGGTGCAAAAATATGGAAAAAAGGCTTGTAAATTACGCCCAAAATAGCATGACTTCTATATAATTGAGCACGTCTGGTCAAGGCAGAAGTTGCTGGTGCTCTCAAAGGAAATCTACCTAAAAACACAGTGGATCTAGGGGCAGCTTAAGTAAAGAAAGACAGAATATATCGCAAGAATATATAAATTTGGTATAATAGATACCAATATACTAGATGCCAACAGGTGTATAATATAAGGGTGGACACAAAGTATTAGTTAAATTGTTTTTTTTAAAGTTTATATTAATTTATAGAATAAAATAGCCATGTAAGAAATGGTATTTGTATTCTGGTTCTTATGATTTCTTTAGTTACCAAATTTAAACACGGTGTAAATTACTTCATTCATTAAAATGTTAATATTTTTTTCGTTTTCTTTGACACACCTCGCACATTCCTAGATATTTTTAAGTTTGATTTGGTATACGGCATACTATGACTAATATAAATAATGTGACTTAAATCATTTTTAGGAAAATATACAGGGTGTTTGTTGTCACCCATTTCAAATTTCGAACTTTTTACTACGACGTCACTGGCTTTCTACAAAGTCAAACTCTTCATTCTATTCCGCAACTGTTGCACCTGCTAGAATTTTTAACATGAATTAATTTACGCCTTGTATTGAACTAAAATAATAACCAGTTTTGACTAACGAGACCATAAGTTTCAAAACACACTGTATATTAAAACAAAATTTTTATCTTATGATCTGTAAACCTCAATATGCATATCAAAGCATAAAAAAATATGGGGTATACCATAAAACACCACAAAATTATTTGGAATGGTGTTAATTTTTGAGACAATCAGTATATTAAAAACATTTTTAAGGGGTAATTTTGGAAAAGCATTTCTTTATTTTTGCGAATTTTAAAACATAGCTAAAAAAATAAAAAAGATGTTCCTAGAATATGAAACAGAAACAAACAAATATAAATATCAGTTGCTATTCTACAAATTGTTGCAATGTTCTCGAATAAATTTTAGTTATCCTATGACACTAACTAATTTAAAATCAATTCCCGGACATCCTGTATAATTCGTGCATACTGTAGGTTGCAAATACTTTAGATAAATAAAGTATCAGGACCCTCTTAAAAAAATAATAAAATTTTGAAAAAATATGATATTTTTAAACAATTTCCAAAATTTTGACAAATATGTCAAATTGTTTTTATAAATTTTCGAAATAACTAAAAATGTTAAAAATGTGCATGTCTTATTGTACACCCGGTACAAAAAAGTTCTTATCTTAAGTAAGTTTTACGTTTAATTCGAACAAACTTTGCAACACATTGCTAAAAACTGCAACTTAATCTCTTTTCTCCTTAGGAAAATATTAAGTTTCAAATTTCCTTAAAAAAATTAGATTAGCTTTTACAGCTACATTTTGTTTTTGCATGTTATACCTAACACCGTACTTCAATACGTCTCGAAAAGTTGTAAGCCCGAGTTTAATTTACAAACGGCCATGTTCTGCTACTGTGACGTCATAGACATTATAAACGGACCCTCTGACGTACTTTCCAAACGCACCTCTGTGTGTTTTCCCTCAGGAGACGCTTGCAGTAATAATTGTTTCCCCAAGTTATATCGTAAGCAGGGGACACACACTTATGACACGCCACATCACGTGCTGGCAGGTTACGTGACGTGTCGAAAAAAATTTAGTTAAAAAATAAACACAGATCATATAAGGCATTCTGCGTTCTCCACACATCAGCTGACGTGAGTTGGTTTCGTGCTAATTTTTCCAATCTCTGATGCTTATCTTCACTCTTGATCGGAATATTGACGTTTATTGTAAAAACGTGTCTTTTAGTTAGTATTGAATAACAGTTTACTAATATAATAAATAGTAATGGAATAACTTACCTGAATTGTTTAATTCTCAGCAAATTTCTTTCCAAGATTCTTGCCTTATTATGTTGGTCTCTATAATACTTATATTTAATATATGATAATTCAATAGCATCTCTACAGTTCTCAATCACCTACCTTATTAAACTAACGGAATAAATTATGTTAGTTCTTCCTTTGTTGACGCGTGGCACTCAAGCACGCATTCCGCAAGTGTGAATTTCCACGTTTCGCTGCACGTGGAGCAAGGGCTGAACTAGATTGATATCAACTAACAGTTACGAAAAGATTTTTTTTTCGTCTATTTTTATTAAGGTTTTTAACAGTGTGAAACAAAAAGCGTGGACCAATAGGTCAGTTATTTCAATTGATGCACTGTTTTTTTTTATATATGACACTGTACTGTAGACAAAGAACAGCGCCCCAACCTCGAGTGTGACGTTAACGAGGAGAGGCATCTGTATCAAGCCGCATTGTGGTCGAGGTTCATATAACTCAATGTTCATGGAAGGATTTACACTTTTCAGAAAACACGCGCTCCTGGCGTGCCATAAGTATGTTCCCGGCTCATCACTAGTAGTCTAACGACGTTATAAAAATTGATCTAATTATATTGGGTATGGAGAAATTGTATTCATTTTGGCCATCCGCGCGTCCGACAAATAAGACAGTTGAATTGGTCTGCATTCTGGCAGCTTTGCCAGACTGAACACCAATTATGTACAACAGAGTTGTATGCTGGACCGTAAGTAGTCGGCTTTATGCAGGGGACAGTTAACTAGCCCGTGTCCAGTCTGTGTCGTATTTAAGGAGTCTGCCTCCGCCCAGAGGCTCCTGATATATTAAAGAAAGGCATAATTAACTCATATGATATCCTTTTAGATTTTTCAACGGTTCCAGGGATCTAGCCCCCCGGGATCTTTTATTATATTAAAGAAAGGTATATAAGCTTGTGCGTGTGATAAATATTGGCGAATGATTCATATATAAAAGACTTCCCTTCTGGAACAAAATTCTAACACAATTGTTAATTAAAGTAAGTTACACTCAAATGATACTCTAAGGAGTCTGCCTCCCCCCAGAGGCTCCTGATATATTAAAGAAAGGCATAATTAACTCATATGATATCCTTTTAGATTTTTCAACGGTTACAGGGATCTAGCCCCCAGGGATCTTTTATTATATTAAAGAAAGGTATATAAGCTTGTGCGTGTGATAAATATTGGCGAATGATTCATATATAAAAGACTTCCCTTCTGGAACAAAATTCTAACACAATTGTTAATTAAAGTAAGTTACACTCAAATGATACTCTTATTCAACCCTACGAGCCATATGATCCGATCTATCTTTAGCTTCAATATCATGATGAGACAGATCAAGTGCATTCGCGTCTACGGGTTATTACTCTCTATTTTGGCTCCCTCGACCCACTACTGTGGCGCCACTTGCGCGATTTGCTTGAATTGGTGACTTATTCGGAGTATAAGGTTCGTTAAATTTTTGTTGAGAGGCCTGTTGGCGCAGGTGCCGAATTAGCATTGCAAAGGCTCCGTGCTCCATTCCCGGCTCGGGCGATATTTTTTTAACAAAACTATAATTTTCTATGCAGTTGTGTTGAGTTTTTTAGTTTTTTTAAACAAATCGATTAGCACTAACTAGGCACTTTTTAAGGTAAAAAAGTGTACCTATATTAAAATAAGACGCCAAAATAGAAAGTGATAGCCCGTAGAATCTAGTGATCAACTATCAAGTAAGTAATCCCTATTGGACCAGCAAACTTATCTGCATTTTGAATTCTCAGCCTTACATCCAGTAGAAAAAAATCCATGAAACAAATATTATTCTAGATCAGAAATAATAATTCGAAACATCCTGGTCTTCTTTTCTAGAAAACAGAAACAGTGAAGGCGTTCAAGAGATCGTATGCATTTCTTTTGTAGCATTGTTACCAGGACCGCGATACTGGTTTCAAGAGCTGGGCAGCTGATCAAATGGTAAAAAAACTACAAAATAGTGTCCAAACTAAGAACATTCATTAACTAAAATTAGCATCAAATACATTTGTTTGTGTCGAATATAACCAACGTAAACATGAGAGGAGATAAGGACGATATTAGCAGCTGCAATGCAATGTCATATCTCACAAATAACTACTTCGACGACATTTAGAGATACAAAATATTCTTATTAAGTAAATATAAAAATGGTATTATTATTAACTTTTTCTTCTGTATAGAATACTTCCAAGTCCATAATTATAGAGGGGGGGTGGGTAATGAGTTTTTTTAATGGATGGGAACAAAAAAATTATTAACAAAATCTTTACGAAATTTTATTAAACTTACGACAATAAGTAGCCGACGTGAAATATTTCGATTTATTTCTACTATTAATGAAACTTGAAGTTTTCATAAACTATTAAATCACGACCACGCCAAACTTTGATCAAGCTGGCTTTTTAATTAACTCGGATCAAACGCACTTCTCTTCTGATATACGAAAAACTTTCTTAATTTTCTTTTTGAAAAATTCTAAAGAAACTGATATATGACTATAGGGATTATACCATTAGAATAGGGCAATAATTTCTATAATTATGGAATGTCGGTTTTAACTGACCATTTTGCGGAGCTGGATAACTCCGAGATTTTTACCTATAGTGGTGGAGAAGTTGTAAGAAATACACTCAAATCCACAATATTAGAGCGGAGTCTAGTTAATGTAAAAAGCCATCACTGCCCGTCTCATATTTGAGATGTGTGTTAGAGCCCATCTTTTTATATACTTTCCATTTCTTTTAACTTCTCTCTACAATCACTACAGCATAGACTAGAAATCTAGGAGAAGTATTATAGGGTATTATATAACCATGTGTCAGTTTATCAGACTCGTAGCGATAAAAACACAATTTGTTCGTGGGCTGTAAGACAGTTCATTGCTCCTTAACGTAACGCGCAAAAAACACTATGAAAATGTTCACGAACATCAGTTTCTCCTAAAACACTAAAATCAATGTATGCCTTTAGATGAGCCAATGGTTAGCCTTGTCTAGCCTGCAATGTGTGTTTTAAATCGTCCATTCCATTCCATTCTTTTTTATGATGAATGTTCGCGGTGGCTTCTTTTTCATCAGTACAACAAACAAATTCGTCACCGAACAGCCACTCATCCAGTTATTTTTTCTACAAATGTTTTTATGTACACACTTATTTTTTCTACGACTTTTACTTGTAAAAACATTAAATTTAGATCGAGAATTTGTCTAGATACCTATTTCCTTAGCCAAAATAGCGGAAGACTGTTTTTCAGCAGGTACTGAACAGAATTTATTTCCGGGGTCCGATTCCCTCCCCCACTAACATACAAATCGCTGAATTAAATATGTTTTAAAAAGATCAGGATTAGCCGATGAATATGGAGTCAAAACAAACACTTTCATGTTTCTACACCACGTAAGGCATTGCAAAATGTTTCGGCTTTTGTATGCCCTCTCGCAACACAGATCCTACGCGTTTTCACGAACACTGGCCTCCACTCCAGATCGGTGTCCACAATTTTGCTAAATCGACCGAGTATCTACACTTTGGAGTCGTATTTCCGCGTCTCTAGCAGCGAAAGAAAGTTTTGCTTTGCTAATAGGTTCCGCGAATGGAAATGACCGCGAGATTTTAAAAAAATCAAAATTGAAATTTTATTTCTCTCTTTCTTAAATGATTCTTTAGAGGCTCTCAGAATAACGCGTGACTTTTCAACGTACTATTAACACGAGAAAAAAGAAAACGTCAGTAAAAGTATGCTGTTTTATCGTTAAAATTATCGAAGATTGTATTTTTCTTATTTCACTTTTTCAGTTTCAGAAAAGTTTTATCTTCTTGTTTATAAAAAAACTGTAGACTATCCGATATTCTGTTACAAAATTCAGATACATTTTATTTTAACAACGGTTTTTCACTAAACGACGACGCGTTCTTTCAAGGTCATTTACTTGGTTGAACATTCGCTAGACTAATGAGGTTTCTGTCGGAGATTTATATCAACATGTCACACTTCAGCTATTATGTGATTAATGTGTAGCAGCAGAATTAGGAATTTAACATCTCTCCAAAATCCTCTTTTATCAAAATTTGATATCCATAAATTGAACGATAGGAAAAAAAAGATTCCTATAACTTTTTGGGTCGGCTGGCTAGTACGGAAGAAACGTGGATCTATCACAATGACCCAGAGACTAAAAACAATCCCAATATTCTAATTCTCCACGAACCAAAAATGTCATGTTCATTGAGAAGATTCTTGTTTCAGTTTTCTGATAAATTTCCAATAATCTGTTGAAGTATTACGGGAACATATTATCTTGGGATGATAACTAAATTACGTAAAACATGTGGGAAACGCCCCAAAAAAAAACATGCAAACCAACGCTCCTCGTCGATTGCACTGCGAGAAATGGATTAAATTAGTTTTGAACTGGCTGATTACCTTCTCTATCCTTCGGATTTAGCACCATCAGACTATTATTCGTTTCCAAAACTAAAAAATCAATGAAACGCAAAAGACTGTCTACAATTTACGAAGCTACATGGGCCGTTATTAAGGGACAAATTAATAAAAACAGATATTGTAAAATGTCGTCACCAGAAAAAAAATATTATATATCGTTATGTCAGTCACAAAATGTATTAAATATCTGTGTTAAGATTTTGTTTACCGAACTGAATCTAACATTCTATAGTTGGCGTATTACAGGACATATTTCTTTACTTCATTTTGGTTATTCAATTCGACATTTTACAACACTTTCACCGATCACTAAGATGATATAACTTCCTTTAAGAAGTATGGTAAACTGTTAAAATAAAATGGTACATGTTGTACTAATAAGGAAACGTAGCCATGTTTTAGAAACCGAGTTGATTATGCAAGAAGTCAATTTCTTGCCATTTTTTTATTTTGGGATAAACACGTTGTATTACGCAATTAAACTAGTTACTAGTTGAAAAGGTTAAAACCATTACAAGTTACCAATTTTCTAGGATTACAATTAAAGAATACCCATCGTGATCGATAATTTATGGCAAACCAGAAAAGTCGAGTACCTTCCAAAATTTAAATCAGTCCAAATATTTGCAACTTTTAAAAATACTTATTCACTTGCACAGATACTGATAAAACTTTAAAATATTTTCATTACAGATTAATATGCTCAAAACCTTAATATTATAGTGGGACCACGAAATTGTTGGCCCCTTAAAAAATATCTTTCGTTTTGATTAAGAAAAATATTATAGGTAAAGATAGCTTTTTTCGGCATGAAAACCAGTACCCTCTCCATCCGCTTTGGAAACTAAAAATCGACACTGGATTAAGATACGAGTTCCTGCTGGCAGACTTCATAGTCATTCATCCTGTTTTACCAGTGTCTGTTTACCTTCCCTTCCATCACCATGACTTTGTATTCTGTGTATGAATTTAGATTTATATAGTCGGTTATTGTATATAAGAATTATTGATAATATCCACAGCAAGGTGCTATACTAAAGAGACAGATAATATAATGACTTGGGGTGACATCTACCGTTAGATGTAACAGCTTTACACTCCATCCCGTCGCTTGGAGGCAGTCATTCAAGTCGAGTGATATATTTTTTACGATGGCCTTACTAGGAAATACGCCATTAAATAATATACGGATGTTTTAGGCTCTATAATGATTCATCTGCTTCATTTTGCTATCGTCAAAGAACGGGTAAAACAATTTCGTCTCGGACAAGACAGCATAGACAACAAACCAACGGGCGGGTCGACCAGTCGAAGTGCCGACAGACGAAAATGTCGTAAAACACATTGAGGCATGAGGTGCTGTTGGATATACGTTTGCTGACAAAGGAACTAAAATAAATTTGCAATGCAGCGGTCATAGCACGTTCTATTCCGAGTTAGATAGCCATAACTCAATGGAAAGTTGTGACGCTTCCAAAGAAATAAATAAAGGGAATTACTAGCTTATTAAATATATACGTATGTTTAGGGGTCTTTAGATAACTGTCAAAAATAAAAAAAAATAAGTTTTAGTGTGTGATTATACCTTTCCCACTCTCGTGTATAAGACTGTCGACAATAATTACCTTAGCTACTAGCTGAAAGTTTTGACCATTTATTTATTTTCGGACACCACTAACATCTGCCAGGTGTCTGAGTAATTAATTAAATTAAAGAACTTTCCTATTTCATTATTTATTATTCCATATTATTATAGGGATGTGTTATTCAATATATTATTTCTTTTTTTTTTCTAGTACACATTTTGTCACTTTCTTAAGAGTAAAAAAGGAACTTTAACTGAAATCTCAATTTCTCTGTACTCGACAGATAGCCCTAACTCTTAATCAATTGCAAATAACTCTTTCATTTAAAAGATTTTTTCCTTATAAGACTGAGTTCAATACCTGCTTCTTAAACCTGGATTAAGACAATACTAATTAGTAAAACCATAAAAAATATTAGACAATGTCAAAAACGGATTGTACAATTCGTATTGCCCTAGCAGCTCGAATCATTTGGATTTTGGAAATGTCAATGGAGAACAATAAAAACTATATACAGAGTGTTAATTAATGTCGTGGACATATTTCAGGGGGTGATAGTACTACACAAAATAGGAAAAAAAAACGCCAATATATAGATGGTCAAAAACGCACCATTTTCGTTATAGAGGGTGTCAAAATTTCAATTTTTTTCCAGTTCCTTCTGAGACAATTAGTTCAAATTTAGACTTTTAGACGTATTACTTTTAAGAACCTCTACGATAAAATATCAAAATCGTGGATGGTAGTATACAGGGCGTTACATTTCTTTGCAGCACCTACAAGTTTATCTTGCGGAACTTTTTTTTGGAGCACCCTGTATGAATTCTGATAAAAAATTTAAACTCTTTGTTAATTTCTTTAGCTCTTTTGTATTATTCTCGTATCTATCACAGTTTTCGACTTATTTGCAATAATCGATGCATCGATGGCATGTGGGCGAAATTAAGCAAAAAATTAAGAAACGGGTTTTATTTTAAATCAACCGACATGATAATGAACAATTAGATAAAATTATTACAGTTAAATTAAAAATAAAACAAAATTATAAAAGTTGTTGAAAATGTCCGCCTCTTGCTAGAATGCAAGTATCAAGTCTTCGCCTCATGGACTGACGGACTCTGTCAAATATTCCAGGAGTATTGTGAATGATGTCGCATGAAGCTATTATTCTGTTTCTTAAATCTTCTTCTGTCTGGATTGGGGTCTGATACACCAATGTTTTCAGGTGTCCCCAGAAAAAGAAATCCAGGCTATTCAGATCTGGAGATCTAGGGGGCCATTGTTAAAATTATTATTTAGGAACTTCCTCACCTCTATGCTGAAATGTGTTGGTGCACCATCGTGCATGAACCACATTTGATTTCTAAGAATTGGCCCGTCGTCTACCAATACCGGGAGTTCGTCTTCGAGAAATTAACGATAATATCGTCCGTTTAGCCTTGCTGGTAGGAAAAATGGACCTATCAAATAATCTCCAATAACGCCGGCCCCCACATTTACTGAAAATTGTTGCTGGAAATTATTTTCATGTATCGAATGCTGATTCTCTTCTGCCCAAAAATGGTTGTTATGAAAATTATTTATGGCATTCCTAGAAAAATTTGCCTCATCGCTAAATAAAATCGTGTTTCCATGTTTCCAAATAATGGATTTTGGGCTAGCATTTGTAAGAACCACTGGCAAAAATTTAAACGGGGTGGAAAGTCACGTGGGAGAACAGCTGGAACCCTTTGGATGTGGTAAGGATACGTTAAGTTGTCTAATAAAATTTTTCATAGAAGCACAAATGAAATGTTAAGTTATGCTGCAATTTTCCTCGTACTGGTACCAGGATCATTTTATACTGCATTCAGGACTGCTTCCTCGACTTCATGAGTCCTAACCGTTCTATTTGCTCCTGCTAAATGAATGGATTTTTTGAATGATCCATTTTCACATAGCCGATTATGTACCTTTGAAAATGTTTGTCTATTGGGCACCATGCGATTTGGATATTTCCGTTCATAATCGTCTGGCTTCATAACAATTGCCGTTGGCAAGTCCATAAATGAAATGAATTTCTGCAAATTTATGCAACTACGGAAACGTCAAACAAAAAAATATTTCTTACAAAGTGTCAGATTAAAGAACAGAATTAACAAATGACCTGCCTCAGCCTACTACCTTTTTTCTCAGAATTTAAATTTTATATCAGAATTCATACAGGGTGCTGCAAAAAAAAGTTTCGCAAGATAAACTTGTAGGTGGTGAAAAAAAATGTAACACCGTGTATACTACCATCCACGATTTTAATATTTTATCGTAGAGGTTCTTAAAAATAATACATGTTCTAATTTTGAACTAATTGTCTCAGAAGGAACTAGAAAAAAAAACGAGAAAAAAATTGAAACTTTGACACCCTGTATAACGAAAATGGTGCATTTTTGACCATGTATATATTGACATTTTTTTCCTATTTTGTCAAGTACTATCACCCCCTGAAATATGTCCACGGCATTAATTAACACCCTGTATAAACAAAACTACATAAATAATCGTTTTGACAACTCCCCAAAATGGCGTTTATATTATATTAACTGTATTTTTTCTTTAATCACTACTTCTAACAAAGATCTTGTAAACAGACAATTGATTTTCAATCGACCTCTGTAATTTTTTGATATTACAAATATTTAAATATATGCCGTGAAATCATATGCTTCAAATGCACATTGTTTTCATTATAAATGTATATGCGCAACACAATGTAAACAACTAACAATACTAAGAAATATATGAAAGATGGTCGTTATTTCCTTCATAAAAAAACTTCAAGAACACTTCCCTGTATCTAATAATATCGTACTTTTTAATTAATCGTTATTTAAATATTAATTTACGCATAAATAGTTGATATGGGCAAGCCTTGGCATACATTCATACTAAATACATTTCCTGGTTTACCACAACACCAGTGGTTTTGATTTTGTAACTTAGTGACGATAGATTGCTCAATCTATTGGAAATTTTCGTGAAAAATGAACTGCTCTTCCCATAAAGGAAGGGAATCCTGAGCTTTGGTATTGCGCGACGACCGGAAGCCTTTTTTTTTACTTTTGTAGAAATATGGCGATTTTAACAATGACTTAAGTATAGATGTCTATGAAGTACAAAACAATCAAAACTACATAACAAAAAAATCGATTTTTTTTGAAAATTTTACTTACGTCTAATATATTTTGATAAAAACTTGAAAAAAATGGACACTAATAAGAATGTCGAATTTTAGGTTTTTGTATCTATTAGAACCGGGAAATCGAATCTGTATTTTTTGTGCAAATCTGTCAAATTTATTGTTTTTTTTTTTTAATTTGGCTTTTTATTCTTTTTAAAATAGCACTAAACATTATTTTTTCGTTAAGAAATTCGAATTTAATTTCTTAATTAAATTTTTTCCAAAAATTGTTTTTTTATGTCTAAAAATTTTATATGTATAATTAAATGTACAGAAAAAAGTTGTTATACTTTAAAAAGTAACAAAAACAATAAATTTTATTTCATATATAAGTAATTAATAATTCTTTTTATTAAAAAAAATATTTAAAAATGTAATAAAATTTATTTTATTTAAATGTAAAATATTACATTTTTTTTGTTTAAGAATAACTTGTGTACCTATTTAACTTTCCTTTTGAGTATAATCGTTATTTTCACTATATTTAAATATAAAAATAAATAAGTGTTTAAAATAAAAAAACCATATCAAAATTTAATTTTTTTTTAATTAAGAGATTTTACAGCATATCTTATATAAAAATAATTTTTAGTACCACTTTAAAGAAAATAAAAAGCCCACATGATAAAAAATAAAACATTCAATAGATTGACCCACATTATAAAAAATAAAACATTCAATTTGGCCGATTTGTACAAAAACTACAGACAATAAAATATTCAAACTGAATTGCAGTTTTTTAACTGTTCTATTGGATACAAAGATCTAAAATTTTCTATGCTTATAGCTACCACTAAAAGTATATTTTTACAAGTTTTTATTAAAATTTATTAAACACAAAAAAAATTATGAAGAAAATTCTGGTTGTTTTGTAAGTTATGTATAAGACACAGAACAGAGGCCTAAAATCAGCACAATTTTGTAGGGATTTTGAAAACAAAGACATTTTTTTCCCATCTGACCTCTAGAATCCGTTATACTTATGTCATTACTAAAAAAATAAATGTCAAAAACGCCATTTTTCAGTCAAAAAAATATTAATTCGTAGTTGTTCAATGAAAAAACTCAGGACTCCCTTCCTTTGTGATCCTATCAACATTTTTACACAAAAAATTATGAAGATCAGTTCCTATTTCAGGAAAATTCCGGCAGATTTATTCACTCAAATTAATCGGAAAGTAGTTTTTAGCTATACCGCGAACTGATAGACAGAACGACTGAATTAAAAAACATAAAAATCTCTAAAAACTTGAAAGGGTAATTTTTTCACGATAAGTTGGTTTCACCATACTGGATTTTTACCAAAATGTTACCAGGTCATCTATATATGATCCTTAATTGTTGACCCAAATTTGAGGTCAATCGAATAAGTAGTTTTTTACCTATGCCGCGAGCACAAAGAGGCAGTTTTTAATCCAGTAATCTGGGGGTTACGACGTGACACATACAAAAGTGCACTACGCCCTACGTGTGAGCACTCTGCACATTTCTAAACAGCCCCTCGAGAGGTAATATTAGAGAAAAAACCGGACCGACTAAATCGTTAAAAGGTAAAAAATAATATTTTATTTATTTCTTAAATATAGACATTTTGAAGTCGGACGCCCCAGGATATTACAAAATATAGTTGATGTATTTTTATTACATTAACATATGAACCAAATATGGAGCTAGCCTTATATATTTTAAAACTGATGCTCGAATCACTTGCTCTCAGGGTCCTTTTGTGGAACTGCGCAGGCGCAAACTGCTATTTCCATCCAATCGCTGAACCCAAAGTGAAATGGCAATATTGACTTCCTATAGGACATTTATAAATTTCCAAACAGACCAATAGCAAATTCGCATTTCGAGACATGCCCAGAAATATTTTGGGGACCTTGCAACTGTTGGCTTGGTTAGTGCGTAAAATTTTATTGACGGCTGTGATAGAGAAGATACATTTAGGTAAACTAAATGTAAATTATAAAACTACTCCAACCCCAGATTCGGTAATTCGACTTCAAAATAGTGTCGTAACCCTCTGAATAACATATTAAAATTCGCATTAGATTTATAAATTTAAGGTTACTAGTGAGTATAGGTAATACGTGTGTGTATATTTTTTTATATATTTATACAGATTAGTCCTTATTTGGGCGCTGACCTCAAAATGTATTCAGGGTGTTCCATAATTAATGTTACACAGCAAAACTGCAGGTTCTTTGGATAAAAATATTGCGATTTAACCTTTACTTAGTCTAAAAGTTGACAGTACCCAAGATACAGGGTGTCAAAGTTGTAATTTTAATTTAGTTTTTTCTTCACAATTTATGAACAGGGTGACTGAACGGCATGAAATTGGGAAGTTTTTTGAAGCGACAAATTCAAATCTGTGCTTAGTTCTGATGCTGCTTGTAGAGGGTGTCACGGTGTATTGGCCTAAATGTTAAAGATTACGTATTTTCCATTTCTTCTACGCAAAAAAGGTATACTTTGTAAATGTCGCTCCGAGTGGCCGTTTGCAAGATATTTGTGTATAAATTAATCAGTACACCTTTTCAAACTTCAAAATCTAAAATTTTTATTAAAAATGTTTTTGAAATAATTATTGAAATGAAAAATTTATAGAAAATAAAAATATTTTTATTGAAATTGGCTGCAACAATAATAACAATGAAAAAACAACAACAAATTTGTAACATTATCACGAGTTCATGGCTATATCCCACTTAATGCTTGCACAAAAGAAAGAAAGTATTTAAGTAAAGTAAGTAAGTAATAATAAGTAGTTCTGAAGGATGATTTTGTAAGTAATTCATTAGCCCGCCATTTTCTTTTTGCTATCTTCGACTCGTACCAAAATGTTACGAGATTCATTGTTGTGCACACACTTTTAGGTAAATTGGTTAATTAGTTTTTTAGCAGTAAGTTTTAAAATACTACCAGGTCATTTTTATATAATCCTTAATTTTTGACAAAATTTTTTAATTCAGTCAGATAAGTATTATTTTAGCTACGCCCAAAATTAATAGAGGGACCAACAGACCGATAGACAAAAAAACGGAATCAAGGAAACATATTTTTTGGGACCTAGAAAGGCTAGAATAGGAAGATTTGTAAAACTTATAATTTCTTCAAAATTATAAACAATTTAGTTGACCGCCATTTTGTCCTGCCATCTTGAATGCTTACCAAAATTTACAAACTCATCTTTATACCACAATTAATTCTTGCGCAAAATTAGAAATCAGTCTATGAAGAACTTTTTTTTTCAGGCTGAATTTTTAAATATTTTAATAAACCGCCATTTTGTTTCGCCATTTGGATTTGTACCATAATTTTATCAGCTTATTCCCACATAATGCTTGATTTCTGTGCGAATTTTGAAATAAATTGGATAAGTATTTTTTTAGTAATTTTTTTTTAATATTTCTCTAGGCCGCCAGACATCGGATAAGTAGTTTTTAAACTATTACATAAAAATATAACAAAAAACAAAATATCTTTAAGCAACAAATGTTGAGTAATTAATGGTATACAGTAAATCTACAGATTCCTTGGATAAAAATATTAAGATTTGGAAAAACAGCGGTTATTATCAATTTTTGAATTAAAAGTTGATAATAACCGAGGTACAGGGTGTCCCATGTAAATTATTTTATTCCATTTTCCTAATTAACTAACGGTTAGAATATTTTTGAATAAAATTTCAAGTATTACACAGGAATGAACCTCTATTTGGTACGAATCCAAGATAGCAAAAAGAAAATGGCGGTCTAATGAATTACTTAAAAAATCATCCTGCAGAGCTACTTATTATTTAACTTTAATTTTGTGCAAACATTAAGTGGGATATAGCCATAAACTCGTGATGTTACAAATTTAAAAAGGAGTTGTTTTTTCATTGTTATGATTGTTGTAGCCAATTTCAATACAAATATTTTTATTTTCTATAAATATTTCATTTCAATAATTATTACTTCAAAAACATTTTTAACAAAAATTTTAAATTTTGAAATTTTAAAACGTGTTCGGATTAATTTATACGCAAATATCTTGCAAACGGCCACTCTGATGGACATTAATGGACTTCAAAAAACCTCTCAATTCCCAATTTCATACCGTTCTGTCGCCCTATTCATACATTGTATCTTGCGTACTGTCAACTTTTGGACTAAGCAACGTATGATTAAATCACAATATTTTTACCCAAAGAACCTGCAGTTTTGCTGTGTACCATTAATTATTATGGGACACCCTGTATATTTAAGGAATAAATAAAATATCATTACTTTACTTTTAGCGATTTTTATGAATCGGTTCTTTTTAATATTTTATTTCTCACTTTTTAGCAATTTTAAGTTACATTTTTAAGAATATTATAATTTGTAGTATATGTATAGCGAATTATATACAATATAATTCAAAAAGAGACGAGATAATAAATACTTAATAAAATTACATAACAGTATAGCAAAAGAAATAGACACCTTTTATCAAATGGGGTAATATGTCAATTACACACGTCAATGCCTTGGTTTCGAAAGGCGATTTAAAAAAAAATGTAAATTTAATAATAAAACTCGCTGCCTTTATCGCCCTTATACCTGTGTTTTTTTTCTTACTATTATTATTACAAAAAAACGGATTTCAAATCAAAATATATTAAACCAACAGAGAAACATCCTCTACAATTTGGCGTTTGACTCATCAAAATTAGCCAAGCCGTTTAGGCAACATAAGCGAACATTAAAAAAAAATACAAATAGGTGGAATTGAGAACCTCCTCTTTTTTTGAAGTCGGTTAAAAGTACACAATTATATCGTTCAGCCTCCAAAACTGGTGTCTGGGCTATTTTTGGCATCTAGGGCCCCTAAAACATGAAGATCTGTAAAAACTTGGGAGGGTGTTTCACGATTACAACACATCTTTTACGAGGAAATAAAATTACAGCACTTGATATATTTTTAAGCCCTCTGTATAATAGTTGATATCAGGGAAATCTAGCTAATTACCTTAGAGGTTATCGAATGTATTTCGTCTATGGTAATATTAGTAATTTTGTTTCACAAAAAATTAAAATAAAAAAAACAATAACGTTTCAAAAAATAAGTACCCACTTAGTTCAAACTCGTAATAGAGAATTTATACAAGCGAAAGGAATAATAAAATAATTAAAATATATTATTAGGTGGTTTAGTTTATGACTAGCACTTAAAAATTCCCATATTTTTGTATATTGTAAAAATTTCCGAATCATCGTATTACTATTACACCTAGTTATATAAATATTCTTTACTATTTAAGTTTGAGATTGTGTCTTAAGGTTTCTGACCATTTTACGTGTTGTTAAACAAATATAGTGTGTGTTTGTGTAAAAAATATGTGTTTTTACATTTTACGTAATATTATTATGGATTTCCACCAAATATCATTACTCATTACTAAAATCATTACCTTTTGAAACTAAAAAATAATCTCAGAAAAAATATACTTAGTAATTTAAACCTTATTTATTTCTAATCAGGAAACAAAAGTAAAAAACTAAAGCTAAGTGTACATATTCCTAAATAAAACTTAAAATGCGTATCGCGTTCTAATGTCTTCGAGCTTCTTCGAAACTTCAGCCGGAGTCTTATCCAAATCGCCAGCGATGCTTTTTTGTTTAGCCGGGTCTAAAGAATTATATTGCTCGCACATGTCACCGTCTATAACATTTTTTACAGGGAAATAATAGCTTCTGAAGGATAAATGATCCCTTCCGCACAATGGTGGGTTTTCGCTTCTCATGTGCATCTCTAAATGCTGGAAGAAATCGTGGTCATCGTGAGAAGTGAACGGCACTAACACCCCTACGGTTCCCGACAAAGTCGTATATATAAGTGACTCGCTACCACCAGGAATTAGGGTGGCTTTCTGTAACCACGTAACAGTTTCGCCAATATGGAACGTCGCTATGGTATTGGCCTTTTGCGAGGCCCCATTTAGTAACCCCCTATCCCAAAGGGCTTTATTACCAGTAGGATCTTCCTCAACATCGTCTGTCACGTTTGGGGGTAACCTCAAAATAGCAATGTTCCCGAATTTATCAGCAGTTGCGATAGAATCATAATCCAATATACAAGTCGTTGTGATCCATCGAGGATGAGTGTCATCCGCGAAAATTATTAACTGATTCTCTGCTCTCTTATATCTAACCATAAAGACCGATTCCTGAATGTCGGAGACATATATTCGTTTTCCTATAGCCTGAATATTGACAATAGCATTGGGAATATGTTTATTTTCACATTTACGTAGTAACTTTTTCTTTCCTAGATCATACAATCTTAACATTCTACCGACCCCCGCTAACAGTCTTCCATTATAAGGACATAAAGCCATTGGGACCTCATCCACAGTAGTTCTATGGACCAGCTCCAACTCTCTGCACACCGCGTCAACTTTGTATGTATCTAAGTAACCTTGAGTACAAATTCTGGGATTCAACTGAAAGTCTTTAGCCACTCCTAATACTAAGAACCATTGATCCTCTGGTTGTCCATGGAATTTAACTAATGCCAAAGACATAGCGGCTTCATTTTGTTCTAATTTGACAAATTTATATAGGTTACCATCTACAGGATCCATTATTTTCAATTGGGAGGCCCACATACCATGTCCAGCTTTAGGAGCAGAAAATATATTTTCAGGTAAGTCTTCATTGAGAAACGCATCTGCCATTTCCTTAGCTAGTTCTTGTTCTTCTTCACCAGCTGCCTCTTTCATTTCCTCAGCCATTTGCAAACGTCTTTGCTTTTTAGTTTCCTCTGTATAAGCATTATGCTCAGTCTCAAGAATAATGAGGTTATTGGAGTCAGGATGTATGATAAACTTTCTTGGTGTATATTCCAAGGGAAATGATATTTGATTGAAAACAGCCCCCAATTTTTCTAAAGCTAAAATTCTCAATTTATTAGTAGAAATTGCTACAATACCTTCAGGGCATTGTTCTGAACTGAATCCAGATGCATATTCCAAACTTTCGTATGAGAGAGGGGTTAAATAAAATCGGCTCTGATAATAGTAACTAAGCCACGAACGACTGCTCATAGCTAAAACAGCTTCTGAATTTTGCATTCGAATTTTAAACAGTTTGACAGGTCTAGATCCTAAGTATCTTGTTCTTGTATCTGTTAAGTCTCCAGTTACAGGATCTAACACAGTTCTAAGAAGAGCTCCGTTCTGCAGACCTATATAAAGGTACAAAGTACTACCTCCCTGACCACTAGAACTTTCAGCTTCTCTTCCTCCTCCCATCTCAACTACACATAGCGACTCGGCACAATTTGGCAAAGGCTGCATTGCACGAGGGGCTAAACAGTCTGCAGGATCGAGAGATATAATACGAACGGTACTGTCTGCTAGACCCACAGCTAAGAACCATGAACGCTGTTCTCCTGGCGCAACACTTCCCAGAGCCATACAGAGAACATCAGAATTCATTCGCTTACGTTCTTTGTACTCATGAAGAGTGCCAGAGGGATCCATTTCAAAATATACCAACTCTCCACCAGCTAGAGCTATTACAACTTGCCTCTGATTAACGGCACATTTCACTATTGCCTTTTTGCCAGCTTTCCATTCGTTAACACGTTTGTCAGCGCAAATATGTCTTATGCCATCTGGATAAACCTGCACCAAAGCATCATCAGCAAGGGCAGAACATGATAGAGTTGGAGTTATCCCTTGAAAGCCGCTGTCGTGCACTTCCTCAACCGTTTCACCAATTGACAGTACCAAGGTAGCATTGGCGAAAGACACAATGATAAAGGCATCATATTCATCGTCACTTCTCTTCTTAACTGTCCAAACAGCAATTGGATTTCCCGGCAATCCAGACACGGCCATCTCAGACACCTCGAGACCATGTCTTAGAACCCTTAATGATGATCTAGGGCCTCTGCCACATAACATATAGAGCTGGGGCGTATCTTCATTTGCTAAATCTGCAACTTTAGATGACAAAATAGGAGACAAACTCTCAATCTCATCAACTAAAACCAAGTTACGCAGAGGTCTTGGTGCAAAGAAGAAAGTGTCCCCTTCTTCTAAGGGCATTGCAGAACTAAACTCCAGCTCATCATCGTCGTCGCCAAGATGTGCGATCTGATACAAATAATGATTTCCAAACTCTGAAGCAACAAAGAGAAATCCAGTTTTTAAAACGGACATAGAAGCAGCTACGGGAACAGTATCAAAGTACTTTAGCTTGATTTCTGTTACCATTCCATTGTCTACTTCAAGGGTGATCTTGAAAATATCTCCTTGTTCCGTTTGTGCCAAAAAGAAGAACATTGATTTTGTTTTATGTGTAGCAGAACAAACGAAAATCATACCACGCTCAGGGTCGTCCAGATCGTTTCGGCGACGGGGAATAGGACAACGAATGTCATGTTGGTCTCCAAGATTTTTGTAGGTCAGATAATTTTCTGAACAAATTAAGACCCCAGAAGGTCCGTCGTCTCCCCCCGGCACTGTTACAAGAAAGTTTGCGTGTTCTTCTAGCGGTTCAGAATATTTACGTACAACATGGTTAACACCCAAATCTACTTCATAGAAAGTTAATGTTTGCTGAGTTTTCTGAGCTGCTTCCCCTGTTGGATCAATATCGGCTTCTTCGTAATCGATTTCCAAACAGGCAAATATAGGATTGTAATATCCTACATCAACACCGACCATGTGGTATACCAAAGTGTTGCTCTTGTGAGCTTCTAATGGGGACGATATGGTTAGGCGAGCTTGGTCATCTCTGTTTAAAATATACGCCAATTTTTGTTTTTCTATTGCGCCTATCATAACTGCCCTTCCTCGGGGATCTGTAGCTAAGTACTGACCTGGAACGATTCTTCTACAACCACTCTTGCCAAAAGTTTCTTGATGAATTTTTTCAAAAATATTTTTCTGTGGTATGTATTCTAAAATAACAATTCTACCACTATCTGATCCAACTACCACATAATCTTTTGTGCCTCCAGTTAACCTAAAAGCCATCATAGACCTGACGATGCCGAATATTTCAATAGCTAATAAAGTGTGCATTTTTCCAGTGTTTGGATCTGGACGTAATAAATCTATGCTTTTACCTCTAGCGATAACGATTTCTTGTGTTTTTTGACCGGAAAAATTGCCATGAACTGCGTGAGTGATGGCTGTAGCCCTCTGCAAGGTGAGATTGTACAAATACATATTGAGACTGGGTTAGTGATTAATGCAAAAAAATATGTATTTATTTTTTGTTTCTGGAAAACTTTACTTCTTACTATGATTTCCCTCCAAAAAGTCCACTCCCTTTGGAGTTAATACAGAACCATATGAGTCAATAATTGCTGCATTGTAACCAACAATTTTCTGAATAGTATCTGAAAAAAACAAAAATTAATTAGTAAATGATTCGACAAATTGTCCCAAACACGTTCTTTCGACTAAAATATTATATATTTGTCAAGCGATTTAAAACATATTTACAAATCACTTACCGTTAGCACATCAGAATCATATACAAACAAATGTATTTTCGTTCTTGTTTATAGATTTAAACTTATGGAATGGAAAAAGCTATACTTGTAAATTTGTTGAAAAACATCACAAATCACGATTACATAGAATAAAGAACTAGCGTCAAATACGTTTGTACCACCAAAAATGTCGTCCACATACGCACATTCTCTCATCACAAAATGGCATCTTGCTGACACACAAAGGATTTTTTCAGCCTAATGGTTTGGCAAAATGAGGAAGATTTTTCATATTAAACCGAATAATGATTAAAACTATTATTTCGAAAATCGAGCAAAATAATAATTTTAAATTTTAGATCAAATTAAACAGCAATCTATTGCCGAGGTTTATGATAAAGAATGTACACATGTTCTAGATGAACTATCATAACTACAGAAAACTGCAAAAAAAAAACAGAAGCGGGAAGGTTTGTTGGAAACACCCTTTGACAAGTGAACATACACACTCAATGAAAACATGATTAAAATGTACTTTGGTAATTGGTTAGAAGTAAATACACCTACATATCTTGTTATTAGTAGTAGGTTAACCTCGTTTTCTCAATATGAGGGCTAGTTAACAATTATTAAAGCAAATGTAATAAGTAAATAATGCAGATATGATAGAGATAATCCATCTGAATGAGGTTTAGTTCGATTATGAGATCTTTATCATGTGTTTATACTGAGGGCGGTGTGGTACATAATATCCAGAATATATCCATTTCAATTATACTACATACGAAAGGACATAAAAAACTTCCTTATTTAAATATTCGTTATTTTTTCTACTTTCTATTAGCAATGCAAAACTTTATATTAATAAGGTACAAGAAAACTCGAAAGAACGTGCGTATGTGGACAGTTTATTATAATTTTGATAAAGACAATAATAAAAACCGGCTGTAACAGCCAGGTATACATCTAAACGCGTTTCTGCATTGACAGAATAACATTCTCAACTAGAATTATATTTTGAATACCAAAAATTACTTTCATAAAACGCAATTAGTTAGAAAAAACAATACATTAATGTTATTTCTTTTGGGTAGTTTTACAAAACCTAATAAATATTCTAGCGACAGCAGAAATATCAAAGAAAATGGGAGGAAAGCGTTTAATCACAACAGTCGTTACATCAAAAAAGAATCGTGGAGTAGTCATAGGGACTACCCTTTTATAGTCTAAACAAATTTTTATTATTCACAAGAAATTTGTAAGTGAAGACTCTTAAAAAATAATAAGAGGGGGGGGGGGATAAAATAAATATGTTTAAAGAGAAATAAAAACAGTTTTATAGTTTGTAGTTTATGGCCTTTTATTGGGGATTCATTTTTGTAACAGTGCTTAGAGTGAATTTTTCAGAAGACCTAGCCAGGTATCTTATAACACAGTCAAAAACAGCCACGCTTGTAAGCTTCCCATAATTTAAGACTAACAATCAACGCAATAATCACTAATCGCACCCGGTTAGCGCCAGGTTTTTCATTTCAGCAGTCAGTTAATTTTAGACTTTTTAAAACGGACATTTTATAGTATATTTTTCACATGAAGCGCCAATGCTTAATTTTCAAAAATGACTGTTCAGTCATCAATTCATTCAAATGCTAACTTGTGAAATATCATTAAAAATATTTTTTTTTGTCAAAAAATTTCCACATATCGAGTTATAAAAGTGTACCAAATTTAAAACTGATATGTTTAAAAGTTAAAAACGGCTGCCTGTTCCGTGTCTCGTGTTTCACATGGTATAATAATATATATAATATACTAAAAAACTTAAATATAAACAACTTTATTTTAAAACAACCTGTAAATCTAAATTTATTTATTAGAAATTAATTTTTAGGGTTCTGTCGTTAAGTCAAGGCACCTGACTTTAGCAGAGCTCTGTCTATAAGTCCATGTGAAACAACTAAAGAGCCACTGGACTGCTTGTTCTGTGCTATACTCAGGTGCACAAACACCGTTCTCTTTAAAATTTTACCAAGTTGTGATCATAAAGAACTTTTTTATTTTTGACCGAATTTGATAATATTTTCACCAAATAAGAAATTTATTCCGAATTACTGCACATTTTTCAAATTTTAAAAAAACTGTTTTCATTTATACTTAATCTACGAGGTAAAACTAAAATATGAATTATTAAATAGGACACTGTGCTTCTTCAAGGTTTCTTTTTAATTACATTTTAATAATGCAACACAATCAAAGTGCCATGAAAATAGTGTCATACCGTTTGCTAAGAGATGAAGAGCGCTCCACTTTACTTACTGTTTGACGTTTTTATTCTCGTCATATTGTCAGTTTGAGAAATCTCTTAAAATGGTTTTGAGCAATCACGACTGCTCTAAAACTTTAGAGCTGTTTTAGACTACTAGACGAGCTACTATATAGAGAAACGGGTATCAACAAACGAAGATCTAGCAATAGCTGAGCGTAAGACTTCCGATGCTGAAACCGGGTATATTAATTTATCTGCCTTAAAAAATTCACATCATTTAACATCAGCGCATACAACAAAATCAATTTCAGAAAGTTCGGGGCAATGAAGGGGTAAGTGAATTGTACGTCCCGGTTACGCGAAGCTGGATTAAAGGCATGCAGACCAGCTACAAGCCCCAGGTTACTTAGGCGTCACCGGATAGAAAGATTGGCATTTGCGCCTGGAAAATATGTTGAATGTACATTTAGTTTACAATCGAGGATTGTACTGAGATGGTTTTTGTTACGAAAGCAGCGCTAACAGCTAAAAAAATATATGTGATATTTTTCACATTTTACAGGCGATGACTTTATTTTAATGCAAGATAATGCCAAACTTTATTCCTATAGTGTGTGTTAAAATATCTTGTTGGAATACGGAAGATGAATCAAGTTATCAAACTTTTTTTTTTTTGTAAAATGAAAGTCGATGCAATATGAAGGCGCACAAACGTGAAATTATTTTTTTAATAAGCCAATTTTTCAATATTTTAATAAGTATTTTTGCGCCACAGAATCCGGCAACATACTGCTTGCCAGTCCTCATGACTAGTAACAGAGAAAATGAAAAACGAAATTTTCCCGAAATTCGAAATTTGTCGCAACATAAACTGTTAACTTCAATTTGAAGTTATCCAGGTTTTTCTTAAATTTATTTTTACATTTATCCACAAAACAATGGAAAATGATGTGAACAGGAAAATTAAAGTTTTTTGTAGAATATTGGAAAATTACATCGACAAACTCGCCCAAAAAATGTTGTATTCGTTTCTACGGAAGGTGAAAAAAACAAATCGTGGTTTGAAGCAACTAGAAGAGAATTTCCAAATAAAAGTAAAAACACGCTTTTACTGTTGTGAGGATCATTTTAATGTGGATTCCAGAACCTTTATATATTTATGTATGCAATAAGGTATTTTTATATGATCTAAATTTTTTAATTTTCCAATTTTTGTTTTATAAAATATTTCATATGCAGGGATACAAAAATTATAATTGAAAATTGTTTTATGGCTTCGTTAAAGCGTTTGCAGTTTTTGAAATTTATACTTCAACATCATATTAAGTATTATAAGTAAGGTTTCACAAAACTATTATATAAATAATCAATCATCCTATTATTAGAGTCATGTTAGGAAAAATCTCGAACGTCGGTTACGTAAACTGGGATCTATTCCTAATAGATAATATTTCAAGGTCTATGATATTTTTTTGGGCGCTATTTAAAAAAGTATATTAAATGGTTGATAAATACTAATTAAAAGTTTTTTTAGGCTTAAAAATAGGTACAGGGAGGTTCTTCAGGTCTGTATATGTATAGAAAGTAATTATTTTTAAAGTTATAATAATCTTTCAACAAATCAACAATACACCAGGAAAAAATGTCAGAATGATTTTCTTAAATCTGAATTTGTAACAACTTTAACAAAATCTGGATTTAAAACTAGTATTATATCAGGAGTAAACACACAATAAATCACAACCAAGTTAAAAAAAAACTATTAGGTATGAGCTTATTATGTATTGCTAAATAGGAAAAAATTCTTGCTTATAAATTTTTTTATTTCTTATGAAAAATATTTGTCACTATTACAAATTACCTCATTATTTTGGTTCAGGTAAGCATTTTATGTCATTATTATTGTGATTTATGTTTGCTGTGATGCTTTCCCTTATCGCATTTCTAATGTATTAAAGCGCTCGTCTAGCTTTAAAGATCATGCACCATATTCACTCTGGGTAAATTATTAGAATTTACTTTTATAAAACACACTACTGGTTTGACTAGACCAAGCCCTTTTACTCAAAATATTCTATACAGTAGATCTAAAAACCCACGCAAAAATTTTTTGACATGAATTGTCATTTGTTACCATTGTTCGAAACTACAGAACATCGAATTAACTAAAACACCAATCACTTCTGATGTCACACGCACTGAATTTGAAGGAAAATAAGATGGTAAGTTTAAATTCAATTTACGATGAAAAAACAGTATCCGACGTACTTTTTGGCTAGATATGATTAGTATTCTGTAAACTTGTACAGTAGCATAATCAGGACAAGGTAAAAGGTAAGAATGGGGTGGGGAATAGTGGGGGTACAACAAAAAAAAAACATATACCAGAAAGGCCCCAACGAAATTCAACATCAACTATAATTTTAAAATACATCTGAAAACTATAAAATAAAAAATGGTTCCCCAATTAGACTTGACAATGCTTAGAATTGTCAATTACCACTCCTTTCCAAGCTTTTTTGTAAACATCAACATCTTCAACGTTTAAAATCTTAACCTGATAGACCCAAAAACAACTTCTAATTTTAATCCTATAATGACTAACTTAGCATGATAAAATGACACTACAAAACACTGGTAAATTAGAAATAATCGTTCCGTTGAAACTTTTAATAATCTCCTCTAAACAGAATAATTTTACAATGATCCGCCCTATAAAAGTAAAATAGATGGAAACAATTGAACCCAAATCGAAACACGTAATATAAATGAAACCTGTCAGATGTCGTAGAGTCTACGGCTAGTTGTGTCAAATGCGGCACATTCATCTTAAGGGTTATTTCCCGATTTACCTGTAAGATATGTTAAGGACTAATGGATATTAAAGTTATTTTTTGATACCAGTATTTAAAAAAATGTATATAATAAAAATTCAATATTTACTTAAAAGAAAAAAACGTAAGTCCGTACTTTTGATGGGACTTTTTAAACTAAAATGAAAAACTTTCACCTCACGTACAGGAAAACATTTCTGTAGAGTATAGTTTTAATTAAAAAAACTATCCAAATTTCAGTTAGAGCTGCTAATGAAATCAGAGGAAAAAAATATTTCAGGTTATCCCTGTTTATACTTTTGGTAATAAATATCCGTGTTTTCAAAATAGAATCCAGTATATTTCAAGAATAACTAAATTAAATATATTAAATCAAAAACCGCATTTACATTAAGTTCATTTACAAAAACCTTGCAGAATTAATTAGCAAAACTATTAGAGGCTGGCATTCCAATTTCTGCCTCTTTGGAATATATGTGGATGTAAACTGTCTCATTGTTTTAAACATAACCGCTCTAATTTTTTCTGATTGTGCAAAGTGCAATAGCTTTACTTAAGAATAAGTTATGCATATGTATGGAACAACTCGCTTTTCTGATGAAACCAGTAATTATTCAAATGAAAGTGCCAGCTTGATCCAGTAAAAACAGTTACCATGTTGTAAATAATAGAAGAATGATTCTCGTCTTCAGCGGCAGGAATGTAAAAGTGTAGTCCGCATGATCTAGAAAAATTATGTAAAGTTTTTATCTTCTAGTATAATTATACCTGAACAGCATGTTTTAGTGAAAGGAAAATCAACATTATCTAAACTTTTTGAATACCAATCATAAGTGTTAAATAATCTAGAGGCACCCCCAAGTTTATGCAGCTTATACAGCTTTTACTAAAACCTTTTCGGCCGAATCATCAAGATGTGCTTCTTAAAAAACTCTAAGCTTTAGGCAATCATTGCTTCTACAGATTAAGTATTTTTTTGTCAAATATAATTGAGTTTCATTCTGGACTTCCACAAGGCAGGTATCTATCATCAGTTTTTTTCAGCCATTTTATGAATGCTCTGCATCAATTTATATTTTATAATGAAATTTTATTATATGTGGATGATCTAAAATTTCAGGTGGGGTCAAATAAGATTGTTGTGGGGGCAGCTAAAACCTTTATTTTATGCTTTGGGATTGTCTTTTGGGACAATTCTTAAACATAACCTACAAAACTCACTATTTGTTTTTTAAAAGTGAGCAGTGAGATATATAGATATTTTTAATAGCAGAAAACCATGCGGGCCACGATTGAAAAAAAATCTCCGTAACATGGTTTATATTGTAAAACCGATCATCTGGTTTATAAATCATAGTCAGAATGCCTACACCAAGTCATTCCCATGACCCCTGCCAGTCCCTTAATCTCTGCTTGCTTATCCCATCTATGATTTACATAAAAAGTAGCTATTCATAAAGGCAGGAGATTTTTAACTACCTTCCTGCTGCTGTAACAAGATAGAATCATTTAAGAACTCAAAAAACTATCACTGAAAAAGCATATTATGAGTTGTAGAATTGTATTGTGATACCTACCTTTTAATGTTGAAAAAAATTATTTTTAATTTTTTTTATTGTTTTTCCTTTTTGTCATTTTAAAAATATATACATTTTCTATTTGTTTTTTATTCTTTTTCTATAAATGATTAATGCAATTTATATGTGATATGTGACATTTCATACATTCAGTGGTAATTTATATGAATTTGTATGTTTGATTTATTTATTTATTATTATTAACCGACTTGACTGCTTGTATAATGTTTCATTTTAATTTATCGGTTTGTTAACAAGATACTGATCTTTGATAATAAAGCACATTCTANAATGAATCCATTAATTGGTTATTTAATTTTTTTTTAATTTTAATATTTATTTATCAAAAAACGATTAGGCACTGAGTCACCTACTACACAACTGAGTGATTTTATGACTTTTTTATCACCTTTTGAAGTTCTGAAAATGCAGTAATAAAGGAAAATCACACAGCAACAATACACATTTATGCAGTATTCTAGATGCCTGCAAAGTTGGCTATATTTTTTATAGAAGAGGAGCACTGAATGGTTATTATTGCTTTCCAGATATCCTGAGGGTTGGGATAATGGACAAAAAAAATCTATTTAAAGTTTGTTTTTTCATCTTTTCAGCTGGATTTTTAAACTTAACTCTGCTGTTGATGTTTCCATTCTGAAGTTAAACATATGGAAATCACAAATTTGTCCACAAAGGGACTTAATAACATAACTAAGTTGAAACAAATTCTTAATCTGTATTAATTTGTAATTAAGTGGATGCACATTTAGCTCTTACGAGCATCCCTATAAGAAAACAAAAATAAATGCATACAACAAAAAAATGTTTAGCGAAGACAACTTTTATTGAACATATATATTCAATAATTGTAAAAGCATCAAGAATGTTGGGGTTTTTTATAGCGGGCCTGTTCTAACATATGTGATATTAGAGCTATAAAGTTAGTGTATAATTGTATTGTCCTTGGTATTTTGGAGTACAATAGAGTAATATGGAGTCTTTTTTACAACTGTCATCTGAATCGTTTAGAGAGAGTACAGAATGTGTATTATATAAGTTTCCATACAGACATGCTACCATACTCGTATTCAACTGGTGGAGTCTTCAAAGCGAAAATACATTGATCCTCAAGATCTTTCAGGGACAAATTGATTGTGGGAGTTTCTTAAGTAAAATTTTATATTGAATATCACAGAGGATTACTAGATTTAGGGAATTATTTCGTATTGTATTTCATAGGACAATATATGGAACTCAAAGTACCTCAGACAGACTAATGAGGAATTATAATGACAACTTTTATGACTTTAATTTCTATCATTATAACTAGTTTTTAAGAATAAAATTAAATGTAGACAGTAGTGTTAGTGTCCATATATTATGTTTGCATGTGAATAAATTTATACATTATTGTTTGTAATTCATACTATTTGGAGCAATTTACAGCTCTGTAAGTATTTTATAATAAATAAATATTGTTGATTTATTCATACCAAATAAGGTGAAATTTTCAAGGTGGTATTCGAATAAGCTAAAAAAATTTAATTTTTGAAAAGAAAGCAGAACATAAAAAAATATGAAAGTAATAATTCCTCTCAAGATTATAATTGTTTTTCTTAAGAATTAGTATAAATACTGTTGTCTGCAATATAAATAACATGGAAAACTCAATTATAAATGCAGCTTCTACACTGTTTTGGAAGTATGTCGGTGAAAAATGTAGAAAAATTGAATTGCCTAAATCTGTATCATATAATGATAGCACAGCAGATAATGTTTCCAATATCACGCGAATTTTCACCATGTTTTTTCCACCATTGTGATAATGAACCCCAACAATACAAAGCCTGAATACTATGATATAACTGTAGCTGACATATTGATAACTTAAATAATCATCTTTCTGAGGGGCCTGATAGTATTCCTGATATATTTTCAAAACAGCTTAAGTATGTATATATTGTGTTCAATATTTTTAAAAATCTTTTATGTCTTTGTATCAAGTTGTCTACCCAAATAAATGGAAAGCATTTTAGCTAACACCAATTTTTAAGAATTATAAGGTGGTTAGTAAAAGTTCTTTAATTAGAAAAGTACTCTGGTATCAGTTAAAATATTAGAAAATTTAATTGGCACTAAGCAGCATGGGTTTATGCATGGATAATCAACAAATCTACTGGTTAATGAGGAATATATAAACAATGCTTCGGATAAGTGCCAGGTAGATACTAACTATATCCAATGCATTTCATAGGGTAAATCATTATATACTAGTGGATCAGTCAAAAGCAATTGACATTTTTAGTGGTCCATTGCAATTGCTCTCTAGCTATTTGACTGGGCATACTCAAATAGTAAAATAACTTTGTCTAGTCCAATCTGGTAACATCAGGTCTTCCTCAAGGTAAACATTTGTCACCCATACTATTTAAAATATGTTAATTACATTAATAAATACATCTAAAATTGTAATTTTTCACTCTGTAAATAATTGTATTAATACAGGAGGACATTGACCATCTCCCAGTATGGTGCCAATGCTTAACTATTAATATGAGCAAATGTAAACTGATGCAGATCTTACATTACAAAAATGTTTTTGATTATGACTATGTGATAAATAATTCTAGTTAAGGGAAAGTAACAATTATAAAGGATCTTGGTGTAACATTTGATAGAGAATTAAAGTTAAACAACCATATTAAGTTATTATAAAAAAAAAACATTAAAGCTCCTGTGTTTTATGCAGCATATACTTACTAACTTTAATTGTTATTAAACATTATCCTGTTTGGACTCCATATTTCAGAATCTATGTTGACCAGTTGAAAAGAGTGTAAAAAAGTTTTTAAGATTTATTATTGCTTTTAAATTAAAAATACGAAGTGAGAAAATCAATCATAATGATATTTTAAAATTACTAAACTTTGACACACTGGAAAATCTATTAATTATAATTGATCTGTATACATTTTATAAAATTGTAAATCCCTATTTTTACTGTCCTGAATTTCTGCAAATGATACCCTTTTCAAATTCCTCAAAGTATAATGAGAATGAATACACTATTCCAGGACTAACTATGGTTTAACTTCGTCAATTATACAATTCTGTAATATAAGTTTAAAGTCATTCAAAAGAAACTTAAATGATATTATGAGACGTGAATCTATATTTTATTAGATATTACATTATAAACATTTGTAATACAATGTAAATGGCTTTGGCCATAGAATTGAAATAAATAAAAGAAACCACTTAAGCCAATAAAAAAAAATTATAAATGAGACACCTGACTACTTTCACAAAGTAAATGCGAATCTGCAAAATGTGAGTGAACTTTAAATCTAAATTTTAAACTCGACCCCTTTTTGTACTTGTGATTAAAAAAATGCCATTAAAAAAAAACAAAAAATGTGACATTTATTTCTTTTTATTAGAATATCACAAACCTAAGAGAGATACACGTAATAATAAAGCTACAACCCACATGTTCATAGCTTTCAATTTTATAATGCATATTTTTGTTAACTTCTACTGTTGGTAGTTAATGAAAGTAATTCCAGGCACAATAATTTTCTTTTGTTTTCCCTATTTTCTCAAAAAATCAAAAACAATAAACATATTCTCTGAAATGGCATCTATCAAAATTCCTTTTTCCTCTCGGAACCACCAATGGTAAAAAGTTGAAACTCCCAGGTTGCTAGTGCTAATAGCAGCCTTAAGCCAAACACAAATAACTGCACCGTCAGCTTGTACAGTCAAACTGATAATTTTTATTCCATGGCAGAGCGTGCATACCCAAACACGCAAAAATCACACTGCACTTTGAAAATTCAAATGCGGTGGGCACAAGCGCAGGTAGTCCAAGTATAAAAACTAATACAAATGGCGGTTAGTACCTACAACCTACAACATTAAGTTATAGGCTTCGCTGTGAAATAATTAAATGGTCTGTAATTTTATGTGTAAAAGTAACTAGTCCAGCCTGAAAATAGTCAGGGAAAACGTTATACGATTGAGTGGCCAAGTAGTACAAACAGGATTTAAAAAATGTCATGTGGTGTTTGGGTGAATTTCGCCCTGCTTCACCAAAGCTTCATTAAGGTAAAATGGTCTGCCCAGGTGCACTGTCTTCTAGATAAGGCAGTTCACGTGCAAAAACCTCCTCTGACCCATATTACAGCCATATGTCTCAGTAATATGCATGCTCACTGCCATGATCTCTACGTGTCAGTATATATATCTAATACATGAATTCTGGATCTTCTTGATTTTGTACTTATTGAAATTTGTAAGGAATGGGCCATACACCACATCAAATATCCAGGTATTAAGAGAACTAGAGACTCAGTAACTATTCTTTTTGTGCTAAATGGGAGTACATTTTTAAGTTCATAAAGAGATTTTAGCCTCAGATATGGCCTTTGAGAGACTTTATTGACATGACTGTTAAAAGTTAATTTCCTGTTCATGCTCGACCCCAGATACTTCACCTCATCCCTCCACTCAATAGTGTTGTTATTAATTTTGATATGCACATTATCAAGATCCAATTCTATCTGGGAATAATTATTGCTTGGGTTTTTTAAGGATTAAGTAAAAGAGTCACACACTGCCTATTTTAAAATTCTAATGAAGTCCTCGCATACTGCCAAAACACCGTTCTCATGTATGTCCGCATAATATTTCCATGTATATGATAGGAACAGTTTCTGACAACACCATCAAAGGCAGAAATAAAAAGAGTGAAAAGGAGGGGACACCTGACTCCACAGGTTCCCAGCTTAATACTGCACCCCCTTCAAAGTCAACGAACCTGATTTCCTGCTATACAGACAGCTTTTAAACCAACCATTGCCTTGCTTGCACTTGTTATTTTAAGTAGTAATGTCACTTGTTATTTTAAGTAGAGAAGTAGCACAACTGCATTGAGGTCTAAACCCTGATTGAAATTAGGGCAAAACATTATGCATGGTGACAAAATGAAAAAGCTGATTCTTGATAATCTTTTCCAGTATCTTAGAAGCAGCAGGTAAGACACTTATGAGTCATAAATCGTTTAGAGTAGGATTCTCTATTTTGGAAATTGGGGTAATGAATGCTTGTTTCCAGATATCTGATACAGTTCCTCTCTCAAGATAAAAGTTTATTATATTTGTAAGTGGTAACAAACATCGAGGAACACATAGAACCAACTGAAACCTAAATGAATCCCAACCCGCTGTGCCATTAAGACATTATCAAAGGTAGATTCGTCAATCTCAGCATGAGGGAAATTAACAAGTAAAGAGTTATGAATAAGGTCCGGACCTCTCAATAAAAGACTTTGAATTTGATTTAACATGTGGTATTTACTACACCCCACTTGTAAACAATGTTGCTGTTGACCTTTGTTGTTATGGGGATGTTGGGACTGCCAAAATTTTAAGTTTTGCTGTTTGCTTCATATTGGTAGATGCAGAAGATGAGAAGACTGTCTTTTAATATGCTTTGTTTTATACTCTTCGCATCACAGATGAAAAAATTTGACGTAGAAGAGGTTGGATAGTAAGTTTATAAATGGTTGAAAGCTGAACAGCAACGGTGCTGTAACAGAAATGGCAATGTCAATTTTATAAATCTGCCTTTACTTCACATCAAATTTATATATCCACCTTTACAGTAAAGGATGTAGGTGCATGATGAAATATATACAAACATCATAGACATAACAACTTAAAAGACTGAGCTTTGTGACACTTCAAAGTCTCCAAAGCAGTGCAAGAAAGATGGAGCTAATTAAGGTGGAAATTTCATTACTTTTCAAGAGAGATGAAGCTAATTAAGGCAGAAATGTCTCTCTCACAACTAATGAGATTTCTGCCTTAATTAGCTTCAACTTTCTCATGCTACAGCTTCAAGAAAACAATGCACATATGTGGTGGGGCTAGTCCATATTATGTCATTGGCAAACACCTAATACATGAAAAAGATAAATATTTGCTAGTCAGCAACTAGAAATCATATACCTAAAAAAATTATAAATTTCTATTATTAGGGGTTAGGTATTACAAAATATCAATATCTATAAATTGATTTTTCATTAAATGTAAGTATTGAAAGGGTATGGTACAATTTAATACATCTCGATTTTTTACCTTTTTTTGGTTTTATTAGGATGCTTACCTTAAATTTACTATATTAAGCAAAAAAAAAACATGGAACAAACATTTTTTTTTTATTCAAAAAATCATAAAACTTTCCATAAATAACCAGCAAACTTCAGAAATGTCACTACTTTTCCAATGCTAACTGTCAATTATGAAGTTTTTGACAAAATACAGAAACAAAACTATATGTATTGTTGGCAAACTTACCTGATTTTTCTTCAAATATACAGCAAGTGGTATTCCTTGAACAAAACGGTTTAACAATAGTTTTATTAAAAAACCTGGTGCTAACCTAACCTGGTATGAGTCACAGGACCCTAAGTCCCTATCGTCAATCTCCCCACTTTAGAGTGCTATCACAGATGTGGCACTCCAGCACCAAACCTGGTGCTAACCTGGTACCAATCCACCTAATTCCTGTCCACTCAGACTTTTACCAACCCATCTATATGAAAAAAAAATATTACTCACCCATCAAAGAATACTTTTGCAACAGCATTTGTTGGCCGACTAAATGACATGCAGTTAAGTTTAGATACAAAACCAAACTTATTATGTTAGAGAATTAATAATAATTAA
Organism: Kuschelorhynchus macadamiae; assembly: GCA_030620095.1. NCBI lineage: Eukaryota > Metazoa > Arthropoda > Insecta > Coleoptera > Curculionidae > Kuschelorhynchus > Kuschelorhynchus macadamiae. The sequence continues at coordinate 83,253 of JAUTXW010000106.1, forward strand.
TTAATAATAGTAATTTAAAAAAAAAACAATTCTAATTTAATAAATATATACTCACTAGAAATAAACAAATATTTTAAAATAGACATATATTAACCTATAAAAACAATTACTAATGGAATTTAAAATAAAATGGGTTAATAGTCCCATAGTGCGACTTGACAATGAATTCTAATTTGTAGTATTTTGTGAAAAATTGTAATGCATCCACAGTTTTTGTCGCTTAAATGTAGTAAATTTCAGGTAAGCTCCCTAATAAAATAAATAAAAAAAAAGGTCAAAAATCGAGATGAAGTAAATCACACCAGAGCCATATTTAAATATCAGAGTAAACACATTTTCTCTAGATAATATCGTCAAATACTTAATAATAAGGTAAAAAAATGGCAAAACATTTTATATTAAGATCACATTCATCCTGTTGTTGATCAAATGTAGCTGCTCCCAAACATAGCAGGTTGATTTTGTTCTGAAATCAGCACATCTGTTTAAATTTAAATAACTTATAATCATACAAGGTATATGTAGAGATGCGCTAAAAAACACACATTTAAAATTAGGAAATGCAACATATAGAATATACAATAATAAATATCAAAGCTCAAGGTAGATCTACTTTCTTTCCTCAGTAAAAAAACAAAATGACAGCTGTCACGAAAGTAGATATCCCCCGATCAAGAATTTAGCACTATTACTAAAAATACATTTTTCTTCAAAATATGATAGGGTTATAAATACTAAAACAGGGAAGCCACTTTGGACTTATGAATATAATGTACGTCGAATGAACGCAGTTTATTTCATTAAAATCACACAAGTGGAAAAACAACAAAATTCCTTATTAAGTGATCGCAGTGCTTTTGAAGTTTTCATAAGAATCTCATGGTACCTTTTTTATTTGAAGTCTTTTAGAACTTACCTCGCCAAATATAAATAAAATTTCCACTAACAACGCTTAACTTGCATAGAACTCATTAAAAACAGTCTAATTAGATCAATACATGAAAATAGGGTTCAGTATTCACAATATTCTGGAAAAAGTTTCAGCGTGCCTTTCTCTAAACACAAAACGAGGAGTCACCAATATAATTCTGACAGAAGTGACATATGGCATAAAATGGCCGCTGATTTATTTTAGTCAAATTGGAAAATAATTCTGGTCTTTTTTTATAGATACTGGGATTTAGTATTAAAACTTTTTTTTCACCTTTTTGTTAAGGTAAATCTAAAATATTATTTTTTAAGGAGAAATACTTCAATATACTCAAACAAAAAAATAATCTAGCTATTTGATTTTTACGATAGGAATATTAAAAACCGCAATTTCTGTACTGTATACACATGATTCACTAGCGACATCTATTTTTCATTTTTATATTTATATTTGTCAAAATTGTTCAAAATATTCAAATTCAAACTAGGGTATTTAGGATTTTAACACAAATTGTAAAGTTTTTAGACATAATGAGAATGCTTTCAACTGGGTACAGTTTTATTTTGTTTTGTCATTTTTTCAATTTAAATTGAAGAATAAAAACATAGCGCAATCGCAATTTAATAAAATGAAGGGCATTTTATCAACGGACAAAAACTGAAAATCGTATTTGAGGTGCACGCTAGGTGTACGATGCCCATTGCCTAGCGTAATTTTAGCTCCTCCCCAATGTCTAGCCACTCACCACGACTATGTTAAAGGCAAACACATTGAATAAAATATGAATTAGTCTATACGTTAGTATTTATATTGGTCCGTTTAAATGAGGTTGATAAAAAAGGATACTCAGTGTGAGTATGTCGAGACTTGATTATTATTTTGCCTCTTTGGCTTTAATCTTAACTGGTGCAACATACCGGGATCTTGGGTAGGTCACGTAGCGTTTTCATTTCTTATCCATAATCCGTTCCATTTCATGTCTGTGGAATTTGTGTCCGGATGCTTTTTTAACGTAATGACTTTTTATTGTGGACTGTGATTGATTTTACATCTATAAATTATTACGTTTGTGGAAGATTAATTCGCTGCTGTTATGCTAGGGATTGCTATCATCAGTGTATCAGTGTGACGTTTTTGGTATTGCGGTAAGGAGTTTTCCTGTTTACGAGAGTGAGTGTTGATATTTTTGGGTGGACTTCTAATTTTATAACGTGTCCAAATGAAAAGGGACTTCAAGATGAGGCTGTCGAAAAGTGACAAAAAGGAACTGGACAAATTTACAAAGTTTTTCGCCTTAAAAGCTACAGAAGTGATCGTACAAAGTCGTTTGGGCGAGAAGGTTTCAACGCCTTGTAAACCTCACGCAAATGGACCAGATTGGGTAAGGGTAAGATGTTTGCCTAATTTTTTCTTGGAACGTAATTGCATAGGTATATTGATTTCATTAAGGCAAAAATAAAGCATGCTTTTTCTTTAATGCACATCATTTGAACTTGGAACATTCTATGGTACCTGAGATGCTACCTATCCTATAAAATAAATCCTAATTGTATACTACCTTAATAGATCATGAAATGTGAATTAATTATTTGTTTTTCAGTTCAATTTAAATATAAATGATCTTCCTGAAGTTGTAATAGAAGCCAAAAAGGTCTTAAACAATGAATTGTTACTTGCAAGGAAATTGCCATTCTGCATTGAAATTTCATTACGTACTGCAGAAGGAGATCACATGGTCTTGGAAACATGGTGTGCCAGAATTTTTTCTGAACAATGCGATACTGGAACTACTCATGGGCAGACCATATATAATCGAATGGGTATTTTATTGAAATCCCTGGTCTCTGTTACTCGAGTTACCCCTGCTTATAAATTATCTCGCAGACAAGGTAAGGAATATATAATATGAAAATTGTTATGATACTAGGTATGTGGAGCTTTAACTTTTTTATTATAGTTCTACAGTTGTTTATTGTACATAAACTTTCAATTAAATCAATATAATTTAAATTTTTAAGTTGCCCAAGGTGCCATCTTGGGAGAAAATAATCATTGGAAACCCTTTTTGAATGATGATATAATGTGTATGAGTGAATGGTATATTCACCTCTTTTTTTTTGTTTCATAGTGAACTACATTATGACATATTGTTGGAGACCCAGTGGTAATCAGCTGCTAATTTTCAGATTACGAAAGGTGATTGTGTGTGTCATTCTGGGATACAATAATCATACTCACTGTAAATCCTTTTTCTTTTTCTATCCAACCTGTTTACTTTTTATCTCTGAATGTTTATTATATGTGAAAGTAAATAAATCAACATTTTGTCCTTCATTCTGATTAAACTGGACAGATTTTTAAGGAGCCAAGTTGGGATAGTAATCAATAATAATTATAAAATGTAGGTGGACCAAAAATAAATTGTATTAATATGAACTTAGTAATCCTGCTGCCATATTAAACATTTGTACCATACAAATATTAATGTTAATTGAAACTTTTTTTTATGAAGCCAATACAAACCTACTTAGGAAAGCCCATGCACATTTCTCAAATTGGGAGCAATATAAACTAAACTAAATCCACACAGGTTAAAGGTTTTAATTAGAAAACTGCAATTACAAAATATAATAGGGGGAATTTGTTGAAAATGAAGGACTGTCCCCTTCAATTGAACTCTGATACACACTCACATCTAACATGTAATAGAGACAATATTATTACATCACAAATATGCCTAAATAAATCTAGAAATGACATAAATCATTTGGGACCAAAATTTTTCAACAAGTTACCTTGATATGTGAGACTCTTAGAAAAGAGAAATACTTTAAAGCTTACTATCAAATGTCAGAATTTTTAGAGGATAATTTAAATGAAGTTTATTTAATTGTGATTATTTTTTCTCAATGCTTATATTACTATTGTATTGTTCATATAGACCGAATTATTGAATGTGTCATTATAGTTATTTCAGTGCAGAGAAAAGTATTTTAACATATTTTTGAACATTATTTACAATTTTATTCGCAATTTTAGTTTTACATTATTAAATAAGTAGTTATGATTATTTATGAGAGTACCCAAGTTCAAACCAGAAATTTAATTCAGGGGGGAGACCAAACGAGGAAAACCTCAGAAAAATTAGTAAAAAGTGTGCCTATACCAACATATTTTCAGACCCCCCCCCAGGACCCCCTCTGGCTATGTGCCTGAGGGTATCTACTGTGTTAAAGACAATAAAATATCTTGTACTTATATTTCCTTTTTTTAACAACATTAGCCATACAGCCATCTGCCAGTTCAGCATTATTACATAGCTAACCTTGTGTTTTGCTCCAAAAAATGTTTACACTGTTTGTGGAACTTTATACCCGACACAGTCTAAAATACCTTAAAATTCTAAATTATCTTGTATACTTAGATATTTATTTTATAACATATCTGTCTTTTTTGTTGTAGGTATTTATATTTTTACTAATACACTTAATCATATGAGTATCATACCCTATAATTATTGTTAATTATATCTTTGTTACATTTTAGGTCCAGATTCTTATATTATATGCTACAGAATGTACATGGATGAACCTTTACACCATTGCTTAGGCGAAGGTTTCAAACAAATCCGTGTTGGTCAGATCTGCACAGCAATTGGTACTTTACAATTGTCATGTGCATACCGAACCAAAATGACAATATCACCCACCCAAACTAGCAGAGACAACTCAATTATGTTAAAAAGTGACCATTTCAACACTAATTTAAGCCCTAAGAACAGAAGATACATTCAGAGGTAAGTTTTTATATTATATTTCACCTGGATTTTATTTTACTTACTATACATTTTTTTCTGTTAAAGAGAGTTTTTACTTCATATCTGTTCAAGCAGTTTGCCTGATATATGTTTTATACATTTTGTTGTATTTTTACTATAATTATGTATATATATATATATATATATATATATATATATATATATATATATATATATATACTTTCAGATCAGTATTAAAGACATAATTCAATTAAAAACGACGATAGTGCGATTGTCATATTGCCCTATATTAATTTGGTGTACCTAACTCCTCAGGTTTTTTTTATAATTTTTTTCCTTTGAGGGTGGTTTAATAATGATATTGATGTTCCAAAATTGCTTTTTTTATTAAATGGTTCAGCAGTTGCTAATTTCTTTTATATGTAAGTGAAACTATTAGATCTTACATTACTTGTATTTTGAAAATGTGTTTACAATATAACTGTTGTAAAGATTCTGTAATATGAATCTCTAACACGATATGTTAAAGTTATCAAATAAGGCCTCAGCTGAGTTTTATAAAACATCTAGTGTAGTAATATAAATTTACAATAAGAATATTGTACAAAATTTGATCTACTTTCATTTAATAATGTGAAGAAAGATATATTTGTGGCAAAAAGTTTAATAAAAAAGTTAATGTTATTAACATATTGTTTTTTTTATTACTGCACTAGTGTTGTAATCAAAAAAACTGTTTTAATTAACATATTTCAATTTCATGTCACATAATTTTACACTTTTTGCCAAATATATTTTTCTTGTTATTAAATAAAAGTTGATAAAATTTTGGACAATATTCTTGTTGTAAATTCATATTACTACCCTCGGCTGACAACTTATTTATCTTGTATTGTAATATGATTCTTTACAACACTTATATTGTAAAAACTATTATGGTACTCCAGCTGTACTATTTTAGATGATGGTTGTAGGGGTCCTAAACTGACAACCAAATCTGTATTGTATTACATAAAATTTTATACATACAGGTAATATGTATGTATAAAACTTTATGTATTATGTAAATATTGATTTACTATTTCTGTTAGTAAAAAGATGTGGTGAATTTGATATCTTGACCTCTTTGAATGAGATTGGAAAATTGGACATTTATGTCCATTACATTTATACCTTAAAATATATTTGGTATATTGTTTATGCAGTCATATATATTTTTAGATTATTATAATTTTTCAGTGCATATACCACATATGGTTTTAATTTATTTTTTTTTAAAGAGATTGGCAAAGAGCTCTGAAAAGTCATCATCACTGTTCATTCTCATCTGCTCATAGATCTTTTAAAAAACATATTCACAAAAATTATATTGTCATAATGTTATACGCTGAACATTAAAAAAAACAATGGAAAATACAGTCTGTTAATGTTAATCTTCATTGTCAACCACATTGAAAAGTATGCAATGTCATGAAGTATTGTAAAACGAAATGTTCAAATAATTAAGACAATATATTTTAAGAATGAATCTCTTTCATATGAATATAAGAGACTAAGGCTGTCAAAGGTTATGGTTTGCCAGGGTTAAACACAAACATGGCATTATGGATAACAGTTGTTCAATTAACTGATGTGCGAGTCCCTTGTATATATGTTCCATTTATGAATTTGTGGATCTTTTTTTTTTTACTCAACAGCAAATTATAAGTTTTGACTCCCCTGTTTAACCAGTTAAATATTTACATGAAAATCTTTTTTTTTTTGGTACGTTAAGTTTTAAATAACCAGTTAATCAGTTACAATTAATAAATTTTAGAGAACTATAAGAGGCAGTAGGCATTTTTGTAAGGAACTTAAAAAAGTATTTAATCTTAAAAATTTATTTTTAATTTGTTTTTATACAATTAAGTAAATATACTCTTTGCATTGTGTTGCCTTTGAATATACTAATATTTTTAATGCTTTATTGTATTGTTAGAAGTGACTATGATAAAAAAAGCTAGGTATTTACATGTGCTCATTAAATGTTTTTTATTGTATTGTGCAATTAACAATGCATACAATTGAAGGTGTTTTATAATTGTAAAATATGATTTTATGATGCTGTGTTCTGATATCAGCAACAATGCAGATTAGAAATGAATAAATATGTAGTGTTACTAGGAAAGGACCAAGAGTAGTTATTGAATCTAATTAATTTTCCTATAGTTATTTACATTTTTTAAATAAACTGGCCCAAAAAAGTATGTGTAGACTAGGGAGAGTCAAAGTACCTAGTGTAAGAAAAGGCCCCATAAGGATGCTTAGTCGGTTGGAACCATTATCTTAATTAGGCTTGAAATTTCCATTTCTGATTTATATTCTCAGTTCAGTTCTAAATCTAATTTATGTGCCTATATTTATATTTTTCGAACATACTATACAGAATACTTAGTGCAACAATGGCGCCCCTATGTTAAGGAAGATTTGTCTTTTGGGACCATTAACTTAATTACAGTTGAAATTTCCATTTCTGATTTATATTCTGAACTCAGTTCTGTCTCCGGATTTATTAACACTGTAGATTTCAGTTGGCATATTTCACATTTTTAACTTATCATTAAGATCTAGTGCATTTCTAGTGAGGGTTTTACAGCTGACAAAGATTGCCCCTGATTACCTCCTGAGTACCTCAGATTACTCACAAGTACCCAGGATTACCTCTTGAGTACCCCGGGTTAGGTTAGGTTAGGTGATTAACATTTATCACCCCTGATTCCCTCAGAATACACTTCCTTACTTTAGAGTACCCTTTATTACCTCTGAATACCCTTCATTACCTTGACTTATTATATTTTGAAAGTAAACAAATTTATATCTAAAAAAAAAAACAAAACCACATGGCTTTCATTTTTGTCATTCCCTCATAGTTTCATTACATACTCCAACTTTTATCAAGAATGAAAGTATCTGAGAAATGAGAAATAAAGAAGTTTTCCAAAGATTACTTATGATTACCTCCAGAATTCCTCTGATTACCAATGATTTCCCTCCCGAGTACCTCTTAGTACCCTGGAATACCTCTTAGTTACCCCTGATTACCTTTGATTACCTGCATGCTGTACACCAGATTACCCCAGCTGTACACCTCTCAATTTCTAGAGTTTTGAAATACATAAAAAGCCCATTTTGAAACTTGGAAATAGTACTGAATTCCAAAACTATAGGCATATTAGCTATTATTATATTTAGTAAAATGTTTCTTAATAATGATTTGTTTTAAGATTTTGTGAGGACACCATTTTGTTCCGCCATTTTGAATTTTCACCTTAATGTTTGACCAAAATTTCAAGTCAGTCAAATATATAGTTTTTAGCTAGGCCTCGTACAGACATCCCAACTTAATGGACCTATGTTGGTCACTCTCCAATCGATCATTCTAAAGTAGGTTTCACTACTAATAATATAAACAACAAAGTACAGCTTAAAAATCCTTGCAAATTTTATTGATAAATCCAAGGAGCTACAAATAAAAATACTCCCATATCTTTAACAATCTGCATTTTAGTAAGAATTTCATTTTTTTTTAAATTAAGAGATATATCTTTCTCTAAATACCAAGGACATACCATACAATCAATATCTTTCTGAGCTTTAGTCCTGTCATAGGGTGAATTGATGATTGAAGAAACCACTTTAAGTTGTCTGGACACAGACGAAAATTAGAAGACAACATATAAGCTAAGTCATTAATAAATAATTTATAAAGAAAGGGGACAGGGGGCAGGAAACGCTTTTGAGATATAACCTTCCGCTCTAACAAATTGCTTCCAAAAAATTGAGAGAGTTTTATCTTGTTTGCATCTTACCAGATACATTGTAAAATGAAAGTAGATGCCCTATGAAGGGGCGCAAATATATTTTTTATTAAGCGTTTTTTAATATTTCAGTAAGTATTTTCACTAAAAGTCGGAAACATAACGTTTGTGATATCAGAAACCGTAATGCATTGATACTGCTTGAAATTATGTCGAAACCTTTAACAACTATATCAACTCTTATCTGACTAACCGGACTCAACATGTGAGACTTGCTGATGGTTATTCGGATGTCCTACCAGTAACAGTTGGAGTGCCTCAGGGATCCGTGCTCGGTCCTCTACTTTTTCTTATTTACATCAATGATCTGCCCCTTGCTCACCCTGAGGTGCATTGGACACTCTTTGCCGATGATACGACAATAGCTTTCAAACACCAAGATAAACAACTGTCTCAAATGAGGACCCTTGAGGCACAAGGAGCAGCTGAGACATGGTTTTCTTCTAATATGCTATTCCTGAACGTAGCAAAAACCAACAATATGACATTTTCCATGAGACAACTTTCTGGCGAGGAAATTGAGTGTGATCTGAGGTTTCTGGGTGTTAACTTGGACCCTAGGCTGCGATGGCACAACCACATAAATTCCATCTGTAATAAATTAAATTCAAACATTTTTGTCCTGAGAAATCTTGCTCACTGTGTAACCAGGGATGTGTTGCTGCAGGCATACTATGCCCTC